>CM034354.1:33929226-34414046 GCA_019925275.1 Mytilus edulis
TGTAGGTGTATATAACTGTATAACATCAGATTCCATGCTTATATAGAGGAATCTGATGTCATATGTATCAATATAATTGTATATGACTTTATGACATGAAATTCCTTGCTTATGTACAGGAATCTGATGTCATATGTATATATGTAGGTGTATATGACTCAATGACATCATATCCCTTGCTTATATACAGGAATCTGATGTTATATGTATATATGTAGGTGTGTATAACTCTATGACATCATATCCCTTTCTTATGTACAGGAATCTGATGTCATATGTATATATGTAGGTGTCAATAACTCTATAACATCAGAATCTATGCTTATATACAGGAATCTGATGTCATATGTATAAATATAATTGTATATAACTCTAATACATCAGATTTCTTGCTTATATACAGGAATCTGATGTCATATGTATATAGGTAGGTGTATATAACTCTATTACATCAGATCCCTTGCTTATAGACAGGAATCTGATGTCATATGTATATATGTAGGTGTATATAACTTTATGACATCATATCCCTTGCTTATATACAGCGATCTGATGTCATATGTATATATGTAGATTATATAACTGTATAACATCAGATTCCATGCTTATATACAGGAATCTGATGTCATATGTATAAATATAATTGTATATGACTCTATGACATGAGATTCCTTGCTTATGTACAGAAATCTGATGTCATTTGTATATATGTAGGTGTAAATAACTCTTATGACATGAGATTCCTTGCTTATATACCGGAATCTGATGTCATATGCATAAATATAATTGTATATGACTTTATGACAGGAGATTCCCTGCTTATGTACAGGAATCTGATGTCATATGTATATATGTAGATGTATATAACTTATTACATCAGATATCTTGCTTATATACAGGAATCTGATGTGATATGTTGTTACGGCCAGAAATCGCCTTTAAATTGTAGCCAACAAAAGACACAAATCAATAATAAAATTTAACAATATTTATTATACAAAAGTTTACAAGAAGTATTACACAAATATTACTGTCAACTTAACTGTCAAAATATGAGTCCAATCTTTTATCTTTATCTGTATCCGGATATCTTTCGGAATCCAATCTGAATATTACGGTCACAATCCAGTATGATGTTTGCAGAATAAAAATGTCAATCCAAATGCTATGAATATTAATGTCTATCGATGTCTAAGTCCAAATCCAAGAGTGAGTGTTTAACTTTAGTGTCTGTATATATATAGTTGTCATGGAATATTCTAGAACAGTCTATAATGGAACATCCTGGAAAGTTACAACAGAAGTTTCTAGTAAAATGTAGAAGTTTATATAACGCATCTTTTATTAGGATCATTCTGGAAAGTTCCAATCATTCTGTAATTGTTCCAGTGATTTCTAAACTGCACAGTTCTAAGATTATTCTGTAAACAACTATCAGGCCATACAACACAAATTAGGCCAACATAAATAAATACAATAATTACAATATCATAACACCTCCCCCTTAAAAGAAGTTTTAGTGTAACAAAAACTTATCATGAATAAAATGAACAAAAATACATAGTATATACAAAGTGTTTAAATAAGCTCTAGATAAAGCATCTGTTATTACATTATCTTTACCCTTAATATGTTTTACAATTACATCATATTCCTGTAACAATAAACTCCACCTAGTCAACCTCTGATTCTTGTTTCTCATTTTATGTATGAAGGTGAGAGGATTATGATCAGTATAAACAAGAATAGGATATACAGTGGGATTCAAATATACATCAAAATGTTGAAGTGCTGACAACATTGCAAAACACTCTTTTTAAATAGTGGAATAATTTTTCTGATGTTTATCTAATTTCTTAGAAAAATATGATATAGGTTTCTCAACATTATCATCTGTCTCTTGATATAAAACAGCTCCAATTCCTACATCGCTTGCATCAACGGCAAGTTTAAATTGTTTTTCAAAGTCTGGAGTAATCAGAACTGGACTATTAATTAAAAGTGATTTGCTATTTTCAAAAGCGTTTTGACAATTTTCACTCCAGATAAATTTAGAATCTTTTCGTAAAAGATGAGTCAATGGTTGAACCACAGTAGTAAAATTTGAACAAAATTTTCTGTAAAATCCAATCATGCCTAAATATCTCATAAGCTGTTTTATATTTGTAGGAGGAGGAAATTTGGAAATGGCTTTCACTTTAGCCATAATAGGTTTCACTTGACCTTGGCCAACTGTATGCCCTAAATAATCAACAGTGGCCTGACAAAATTCACTTTTACCAAGGTTAATAGTCAAATTTGATTGTGACAATCTATCAAAAGTATCATACAAATGTGTTAAATGCTGTTCCCAGCTATCACTACCTTCAATTAGATCACCAATATAAGCATAACAACAGTTTAAATCTTTTATAACATTATTGATCATTCTTTGAAATGTAGCTGGTGCACTTTTCATGCCAAACGACATTACAGTATATTGAAATAAGCCATCTGGTGTAACAAAAGCTGATATTTCACGAGCTCTCTGTGTCAGTGGAACTTGCCAATAACCTTTCAACAAATCAAATTTGCTCACAAATTTTGCTTGACCAATGTTGTCAATACAATCGTCTATCCTTGGAATCGGATAGGAATCAGATTTTGAGACTGAATTTACTTTTCTGAAATCAGTCACGAAACGAAAGGTTTTATCTGATTTTGGCACAAGGAGACAAGGAGAGCTCCATTCACTGTTACTCGGCTCAATAATAGCATTGTCAAGCATATATTTAATTTCTTTTCTCATAGCTTCAAGTTTGAGTGGGTTGAGCCGGTAAGGATGTTGCTTAATTGGAGAAGCATCTCCTACATCAACATCATGACAAACAGCAGTGGTTTTGTTTGGCACATCTGGAAACAGATTTTTAAAAGAAAAAACCAAAGTTTTTATTTCTTCTCTACGATCAAAAGACAGATGTGCAAGTTTTGAGTCTAAATTTTACAAAATTTCTGAATTTTTCAATCTAACCGTCTCTTCCATAGTTTTAGAACTAAAAGGTGGTTCAATTACCTCTTATTTGTCATGATTGTTTTCAAATTTAACCATGCCTAAAATGGCAACTGGTTTACTCTCACATTTATTAGTACGCTCAAAATATGGTTTTAACATATTAATATGACACACTCTGTTTTGTTTACGCCAACCTGGAGTTTTTACAATATAATTCAAATCATTGATTTTACTCTCTATTGTATAAGGACCACAATTATTAGCCTGTAAAGGATGTCCAGGGACTGGCAAAAATACACGTACCCTATCACCAGGCTCAAAAACTCTGTCCCTGGCATCTTTATCATACCATATTTTCATCATGTTCTGTACATTTTTTAAGTTTTTCTGAGCAATTTGACAAGCAGTATACAATTTTTCTTTAAATTTAGATACATAGTCTAAAAGATTCAAGTCAGTATGTTCAGTAAGCCACCTTTCCTTAATCAATTTTAACGGTCCCCTTACAGTATGGCCAAATACCAACTCAAAGGGACTAAAACCAAGGGATTCCTGAACAGCCTCTCGGACCGCAAAAAGTAGAAAGTGAACTCCATCATCCCAGTCTCTGTCAAATTGAAGGCAAAAAGTTTTCATCATGTTCTTCAATGTTTGATGAAAACGTTCTAAGGCACCTTGAGATTCTGGATGGTACGCACTTGATCTATACTGAGCAATCCCTAACTGGTACACGACTTGCTGAAATAAACCTGACATGAAATTTGATCCCTGGTCGGACTGTATAGACTTAGGAAGTCCTACTAATGTAAAAAATTTGATAAGTGCTTGACGATAGTAGGTGTCTTGATATTTCTTAGCGGAAAAGCCTCAGGAAAGCGAGTGGATGTACACATGATTGTCAATAAATACGCATTTCCAGTTTTGGTCTTTGGTAAAGGTCCAACGCAGTCAATTAGAACTCTGCTGAAAGGTTCGTCAAAGGCTGGAATAGGCAGAAGTGGTGCTGTTGGTATTTTCTAATTAGGCTTACCAACAACCTGGCATATATGACATGATTTGCAGTATTCTGCAACATCATTTCTAAGTCTTGGCCAGTAGAAATGCTGCAAGATCTTAAGGCAAGTCTTCCTTATACCTAAGTGTCCAGCCAGGGGGGTGTCATGGGCAAGACCAATCATTTCTTGCCTATAAACTTTAGGCACCACCACTTGGTATACCACTCTCCATTCCTCCTCTGGGGTAGCATCAGGAGGCCTCCACTTCCTCATTAAAATGCCGTCCTGATGGAAATAGCATTCAGCCACTTTGTCTGCTTCCTCCAGTGGTTGAGCCCTCTGGCAGAGCTGAAGAACCTCAGGGTCTTTATTTTGTTCTTCCAAAAAGTTCTTTCGGTCTAATGAATGGCTGTTTACGTTTGGCCATGGCATAACATTCTTGTTAACACTAGGTGGTCTTATTATGGCCTTTTCTGAGCTACCAGGACCTTCAATGTCAGCTAGGAAAGTGTCAGAAAGGACCATGTAATCAAACTGGTCTTCTTGCAAATTCTCATCTGTTGTTTTCTAGCCATCGCCCTAGTAACAACACAAGCTGGATACAATTCAGCATCATCTTCAGGTAATTTAACATCCACCACCGGTTCACTGGTAACAATTGGTTCAGCAACCACTTTGTTCCTAGCTAGATCATTTCCTAGCAATAATGTAACACCCTCAGCAGGGAGATTAGGACGAACACCCACAATAACTGGTCCAGTTATCAAATCTGACTTCAGATAAATACGATGGAGAGGAACATCTATACAACCTAACTCTACACCTTGTAACAAAACGTAGGCACTAACAGAAGTCTTTTCGGACAAACGCAACACACCTTCTAACAATAAAGACTGAGAAGCTCCAGTGTCCCGTAAAATCTTAATAGGCTGAAGAGTGGTATCATCAACAATAGAAACAAACCCATCAGACATAAAGGGTTTATATTCCTCCATGTAATCACAAAAACTGGACTTAAAAGCCTGACTCGCAGGACATTCCAACGTACTGGTAATATAAGGTGTTGTACAAGCACTGGACTTCGGCTTATTATCTCGTTCATTCTTCTTCTGGAGTCTAAAACAATCAGCCATCAGGTGACCATTTTTCTTACAATAAGCACAAATTAGTGACTTCTTTTCAAAAGTATCAAATTTTGGACTAGACATATTATAACTGGACTGGCTCTTATTCTGTGCAACAGGCTTACTATCAGTGCGCTCAGTGCTTTGATTTTTGTAATTTCCACTTGTAGTATTAACATTTTGACCCTTGAAACTTCTTTTATGTGAAAGGGTATAATTATCTGAAATTACAGCTGCATCATGTATTGTCCCAACAGTTTTGTCGTCTAAATGTGTTTTTAAGTCTAAATGAACACATTGTTTGAACTCTTCTAATAACATCAATTGTCTTAGGTTATCAAAATTGTTATCTGTTTTCTTTGAAGTAAGCCATTTATCAAATAGATCTTCTTTTTCCCGAGCAAATTCCACATAGGTTTGCGAATCAAACTTTTTATAAGATCTAAATTTCTGTCTATATGCTTCTGGTACTAGCTCATAAGCTTTCAAAACTTCCTGTTTCACCGTGTCATAATCAGAACTTTTTTCTGATGGAAGTGCGGAGTATATTTCAGCGGCCTTGCCCTCCAACACACTTTGTAGCATTGTAGTCCAATATGGCTTTGGCCAATTCAAATTATGAGCAATTTTCTCAAACTGTGGAAAATATTTATCGACTGTTTTTTCACAAAATCTGGGAACCAAACGTATATTTTTTGCTGCATCAAAATATTCTGATTTCGGCTGGACTTTAGTGTTGCTTTCTTCTTTGACCATTTCAATTTTCAGTTTCTCCATCTCTAGTCTTTCCCTCATTTCAAGTTCTTTTAATTTAAATTCATCTTCTTTTTCCTTTTTATCCATTTCCAATCTTTCCTTCATTTCTAGTTCTGCCTGTTTTAATTTAAGTTCATCTTGTTTTAATTTAAGTTCATCTTCTTTTCTTTTCTCCATCTCCTTCTTTTCCAGTTCTTTTAATTTGAGTTCATGTTCTAATTCAAGCTGTTTTAATTTAAAGGCGTCAATATTTTCGACCTTCAAAGTTCAAGAGCCTCTTCACCTAAAATTTCTACGTCAACTAATTTGTCTATAACCAAATTTTTTATAATTTGTTTTCTCATAGATACTTTAAAATCTTATTTCAGATGTTGAGCAAGCAACACAAATTCCTCTTTCTTTAAATTATCAAACCCCTCCAGGTCTGGCGTTTTCAAAAATTTACCGGCTTCAAATGCCATTTTGTAGAATTTTGTTGGCTAATTATAATAAAAATATTGAATAAATTTTGAATAACATATTTTCGAGATCCCGGACGAGCCCCAAATTTCTGTTACGGCCAGAAATCGCCTTTAAATTGTAGCCAACAAAAGACACAAATCAATAATAAAATTTAACAATATTTATTAAACAAAAGTTTACAAGAAGTATTACACAAATATTACTGTCAACTTAACTGTCAAAATATGAGTCCAATCTTTTATCTTTATCTGTATTCGGATATCTTTCGGAATCCAATCTGAATATTACGGTCACAATCCAGTATGATGTTGTTTGCAAAATAAAAATGTCAATCCAAATGCTATGAATATTAATGTCTATCGATGTCTAAGTCCAAATCCAAGAGTGAGTGTTTAACTTTAGTGTCTGTATATATATAGTTGTCGTGGAAGATTCTAGAACAGTCTATAATGGAACATCCTGGAAAGTTACAACAGAAGTTTCTAGTAAAATGTAGAAGTTTATATAACGCATCTTTTATTAGGATCATTCTGGAAAGTTCCAATCATTCTGTAATTGTTCCAGTGATTTCTAAACTGCACAGTTCTAAGATTATTTTGTAAACAACTATCAGGCCATACAACACAAATTAGGCCAACATAAATAAATACAATAATTCAATATCATAACAATGTATATAGGTAGGTTTATATAACTCTATTACATCAGATCCCTTGCTTTTATACAGGAATCTGATGTCATATGTATATATGTAGGTGTATATAACTCTATGACATCATATTCCTTGCTTATGTACAGGAATCTGATGTCATATGTATATATGTAAGTGTTTATAACTCTATGACATCATATCCCTTGCTTATATACAGGAATTGATGTCATATGTAAATAGGTAGGTGTATTTAACTCTAATACATCAGATCCCTTGCTTATATACAGGAATCTGATGCCATATGTGTTAATATAATTGTATATGACTTTATGACATGAGATTCCTTGCTTATGTACAGGAATCTGATGTCGTATGTATATATGTAGATGTATATAACTGTATAACATCAGATTCCATGCTAATATACAGGAATCTGATGTCATATGTATAAATATAATTGTATATGACTTTATGACATCAGATCCCTTACTTATGTATAGGAATCTGATGTCATATGTATATATGTAGGTGTATATAACTCTGTGACATCATATCCCTTGCTTATGTACAGGAATCTGATGTCATATGTATATATTTAGGTGTTTATAACTCTATGACATCATATCCCTTGCTTATATACAGAATCTGATGTCATATGTATATAGGTAGGTGTATATATCTATAATAGAGCAGATCCCTTGCTTATATACAGGAATCTGATGTCATATGTATAAATATAATTGTATATGACTTTATGACATGAGATTCCTTACTTATGCACAGGAATCTGATGTCATATGTATATATGTAGATGTATATAACTCTAATACATCAGATATCTTGCTTATATACAGGAATCTGATGTCATATGTATATATGTAGGTGTATATAACTCTATGACATCATATCCCTTGCTTATGTACAGGAATCTGATGTCATATATATATATGTAAGTGTTTATAACTCTATGACATCATATCCCTTGCTTATATACAGGAATCTGATGTCATATGTAAATAGGTAGGTGTATATAACTTTAATACATCAGATCCCTTGCTTATATACAGGAATCTGATGTCATATGTGTTGCTATAATTGTATATGACTTTATGAAATGAGATTCCTTGCTTATGTACATGAATCTTAAGTCATATGTATATATGTAGGTGTAAATAACTCTATAACATCAGATTCTATGCTTATATACAGGAATCTGATGTCATATGTATAAATATAATTGTATATGACTCTATGACATTAGAAACCTTGCTTATATACAGGAATCTGACGTCATATGTATATATGTAGATGTATATAACTGTATGACATCAGATCCCTTACTTACATACCGGAATCTGATGTCATATTGTATATGTAGATTTATATAACTTTATGACATCAGATGCCTTGCTTATATAGCGGAATCTGATGTCATATGTATATATGTAGAAGTATATAACTGTATAACATCAGATTCCATGCTTAGATACAGGAATCTGATGTCATATGTATAAATATAATTGTATATGACTCTATGACATGAGATTCCTTGCTTATGTACAGGAATCTGATGTCATATGTATATATGTAAGTGTAAATAACTCTTATGACATGAGATTCCTTGCTTATATACAGGAATCTGATGTCATATGTATAAATATAATAGTATATGACTTTATGACATGAGATTCCTTGCTTATGTACAGGAATCTGACGTCATATGTATATATGTAGATGTATATAACTGTATGACATCAGATCCCTTACTTATATACCGGAATCTGATGTCATATGTATATATGTAGATGTATATAACTTTATGACATCAGACCCTTGCTTATATACAGGAATCTGATGTCATATGTATATAGGTAGGTGTATATATCTCTAATACATCAGATCCTTGCTTATATACAGGAATCTGATGTCGAATGTATAAATATAATTGTATATGACTTTATGACATGAGATTCCTTGCTTATGTACAGGAATCTGATGTCATATGTATATATGTAGATGTATATAACTGTATAACATCAGATTCCATGCTTATATACAGGAATCTGATGTCATATGTATATATGTAGATGTATATAACTGTATAACATAGATTCCATGCTTATATACAGGAATCTGATGTCATATGTATAAATATAATTGTATATGATCTATGACATGAGATTCCTTGCTTATGTATAGGAATCTGATGTCATATGTTATATTGTAGGTGTATATAACTCTGTGACATCATATCCCTTGCTTATGTACAGGAATCTGATGTCATATGTATATATGTAGGTGTTTATATCTCTATGACATCATATGCCTTGCTTATATACAGTAATCTGATGTCATATGTATATAGGTAGGTTTAATATAACTCTAATACATCAGATCCCTTGCTTATATACAGGAATCTGATGTCATATGTATATATATGTAGATGTATATAACTCTATGACATCATATTCCTTGCTTATATATAGGAATCTGATGTAATATGTATAAATATAATTGTATATGACTTTATGACATGATATTCCTTGCTAATGTACAGGAATCTGATGTCATATGTATATATGTAGATGTATATAACTGTATAACATCAGATTTCATGCTTATATACAGGAATCTGATGTCATATGTATAATTAATTGTATATGACTCTATGACATGAGATTCCTTGCTTATATACAGAATCTGATGTCATATGTATAAATATAATTGTATATGACTCTGACATGAGATTCCTTGCTTATGTATAGGAATCTGATGTCATATGTATATATGTAGGTGTATATAACTCTGTGACATCATATTCCTTGCTTATGTACAGGAATCTGATGTCATATGTATATATTTAGGTGTTTATAACTCTATGACACCATATCCCTTGCTTATATACAGGAATCTGATATCATATGTATAAAGGTAGGTGTATATATCTCTAATAGAACAGATCCCTTGTTTATATACAGGAATCTGATGTCATATGTATATAGGTAGGTGTATATAACTCTGTGACATCATATTCCTTGCTTATGTACAGGAATCTGATGTCATATGTATATATTTAGGTGTTTATAACTCTATGACACCATATCCCTTGCTTATATACAGGAATCTGATATCATATGTATAAAGGTAGGTGTATATATCTCTAATAGAACAGATCCCTTGTGTATATACAGGAATCTGATGTCATATGTATATAGGTAGGTGTATATAACTCTATTACATCAGATCCCTTGCTTATAAACAAGAATCTGATGTCATATGTATAAATATAATTGTATATGACTTTATGACATGAGATTCCTTACTTATGTACAGGAATCTGATGTCATATGTATATATGTAGATGTATATAACTCTAATACATCAGATATCTTGCTTATGTACAGGAATCTGATGTCATATGTATATATGTAAGTGTTTATAACTCTATGACATCATATCCCTTGCTTATATACAGGAATCTGATGTCATATGTAAATAGGTAGGTGTATATAACTCTAATGCATCAGATCCATTGCTTATATACAGGAATCTGATGTCATACGTGTTGCTATAATTGTATATGACTTTATGACATGAGATTCCTTGCTTATGTACATGAATCTTAAGTCATATGTATATATGTAGGTGTAAATAACTCTATAACATCAGATTCTATGCTTATATACAGGAATCTGATGTCATATGTATAAATATAATTGTATATGACTTTATGACATGAGATTCCTTGCTTATGTACAGGAATCTGACGTCATATGTATATAAGTAGATGTATATAACTGTATGACATCAGATCCCTTACTTATATACCGGAATCTGATGTCATATGTATATATGTAGACGTATATAACTTTATGACATCAGATGCCTTGCTTATATACCGGAATCTGATGTCATATGTATATATGTAGATGTATATAACTGTATAACATCAGATTCCATGCTTAGACACAGGAATCTGATGCCATATGTATAAATATAATTGTATATGACTCTATGACATGAGATTCCTTGCTTATGTACAGGAATCTGATGTCATATGTATATATGAAGGTGTAAATAACTTTTATGACATGAAATTTCTTGCTTTTATACAGGAATCTGATGTCATATGTAGAAATATAATTGTATATGAATTTATGACATGAGATTCCTTGCTTATGTACAGGAATCTGATATCATATGTATATATGTAGGTGTATATAACTCTGTGACATCATATCCCTTGCTTATGTACAGGAATCGGATGTCATATGTATATATTTAGGTGTTTGTAACTCTATGACATCATATCCCTTGCTTATATACAGGAATCTGATGTATATGTATATAGGTAGGTGTATTTATCCCCGGCTTAGTATATATCTAGGATTTTGATTGGTTAACGCACGTCGTTACAAAACCCATAGCCCCTGGGTGTTGCTAACCCATATCCCCGGACGTTGCTAACCATTATCATAGGGAACTTCACGCAAGTTTTCCTTAGTTCCATAATTGCTCCTTGTGAAATGTTGAATTCTGTAGATTATCACTGATGTTTGTGACTAAATATTTAATTCATTAACGATTTTGTCCTATTATGCCGATAATTTACTCATTTCATTAATGCATGACTTGACTGCCACATTTTTAAGGAATGGAACTGCTGACCTTGCTATGAAAATGACCCACGTTGACGTCACACCATCTATGACGTAACTCTCACAACATTGAGCGCCAAATTTGACTCAATCCATTTTATCTGTATCCGTATTAAAAACGTCTTATATTTGACTACCTGTAGGGTTCTACCTTTGGTTCTACCAAAGGTAGAACCCTACACCCCGTAAAAAATATATAAAATTTCGAAATTTCAATTAAACTTTTTGAGATTATGAAAAAAACGTTGTTTTCACGTTTCACTTTGTATCCGAATTCGTTATCTACGTTCATATCCGTAGATATGGATATTTTAACACCCTTCGGCTACGCCTCATGGTGTACTAGGGTACTTTAGGGTGTTAAAATATCCATATCTACGGATATGAACGTAGATAACTTATAATATCTCTAATACATCAGATCCCTTGCTTATATACAGGAATCTGATGTCGAATGTATAAATATAATTGCATATGACTTTATGACATGAGATTCCTTGCTTATGTACAGGAATCTGATGTCATATGTATATATGTAGATGTATATAACTGTATAACATCAGATTCCATGCTTATATACAGGAATCTGATTGATTGATTGATTGTTGGTTGCTTAACGTCCAGTGGCAAATATTTCATGCATATTCAGGACGAGAACAAGTTAACAATAAATACAATAGGTAGGTTGTTATAATAGAGGATGATGGTCGGGGAAATTTGGACTGCCACTGAAAAATGAGGGTATATTGGATAGAGACAGAAATTTTGCCTTGCAACAGGCCACCTACGGACCCCTCAAAGAGTTGTTGCAAGGGTTCTTAACGTGCAAAGAGCGTGGCACTCTCTTTACACGAGGCATCGGATTTAACGTCCCCCTTCTGACCGGACGTGACTGCGAACTTGATACATCCCGCACAGCCAAACGGACGCCCCACTTAGGCAAGCGTTTTACTGCCGGTCGGGAGAAGACCAAGTGACCATATTTCTATTCCCTAGTCACCCTTGGGGAGTACAGGAATCTGATGTCATATGTATAAATATAATTGTATATGACTCTATGACATGAGATTCCTTGCTAATGTATAGGAATCTGATGTCATATGTATATATGTAGGTGTATATAACTCTGTAACATCATATCCCTTGCTTATGTACAGGAATCTGATGTCATATGTATATATGTAGGTGTTTATAAACTCTATGACATCATATCCCTTGCTTATATACAGTAATCTGATGTCATATGTATAAAGGTAGGTTTTATATAACTCTAATACATCAGATCCCTTGCTTATATACAGGAATCTGATATCATATGTATATATATGTAGATGAATATAACTCTATGACATCATATTCCTTGCTTATATACAGGAATCTGATGTAATATGTATAAATATAATTGTATATGACTTTATGACATGAGATTTCTTGCTTATGTACAGGAATCTGATGTCATATGTATATATGTAGATGTATATAACTCTAATACATCAGATCTCTTGCTTATATACAGGAATCTGATGTCTTATGTATATAGGTAGGTGTATATAACTCTATTACATCAGATCCCGTGCTTATATACAGGAATCTGATGTCATATGTATATATGTAGGTGTATACAACTCAATGACATCATATCCCTTGCTTATATACAGGAATCTGATGTCATATGTATATAGGTAGGTGTATATAACTCATACATCAGATCCCTTGCTTATATACAGGAATCTGATGTCATATGTATATATGTTATTGTATATGATATAAAGTAGGAGATGTGGTATGATTGCTAATGACACAACTCTCCACAAGAGACCAAAATCACACAGAAATTAACAACCAAAGGAAACTACAGCCTGCTGCAACAATGAGGAAAGCCCATACCGCATAGTCAGCTCTAAAAGGTATTTAAATGACAATGTAAAACAATTCGTACCAAAAAAACAAACAACCTTATTTATTAAAAAAAATGAATATATTGAATATATGCCTTGATAATATACAGGAATCTTGTGTCATTTGTATATAGTTATCAAAAGTACCACGATTATGATTTAGTAGGTCAGTTGCTTGTTTCGTCTGCATAAGACTCATCAGTGACATTCATATCATAAAAGTTATGAAGCTAAACAAGTTCAGAGATTAAGAGCATTGAGGATCTAAAATTCTAAAGTTCTGCCACAGTTGTGTATATTTGTTATAGTATATAACTCTATGATATCAGATTCCTTGATAATACACACATGTTTATATGTAAAGTGTTTTGAAATGATGTTATTTGTATAACACATCACTTAATTTATTCACTACATGTCTTCATTCTGTCTTTCATTGGTTGGACTTTATTTCCTCTCTGTATAATGCAGAAGAAACGAAAATACTTATATTTTGCAGGTTCAAAATCCACAGTCAGCTTCACCAAAGAAGCGATTTAATTAAAGAAAAAAGCACAGTTAAATGCAGACTGTTCAGGTATTTGATGAAAACTTCCATACACACTGGATAACTTTACAAGAATCTCAATTAATTTTTGCTATTCAATGCAAATATGAAGTTAGTACGGCATTAAGATGTTATGGTATCAAGATGCAATTTGAGGTTAATTTTGATTTTTTGAATTGATCATTTTGTACAATTATTCTGTGGTTTAAATTTATGTTTCTTTAATTTTAGAGCATTGGTGATATGTTATGTTAAATTTATTACCT
The DNA here is from genome assembly GCA_019925275.1 of Mytilus edulis. Taxonomy (NCBI): domain Eukaryota; kingdom Metazoa; phylum Mollusca; class Bivalvia; order Mytilida; family Mytilidae; genus Mytilus; species Mytilus edulis. The sequence goes on from CM034354.1 coordinate 33,943,577, forward strand.
TAATATATAAAAAATGTAAGCTCCAGTACTCAATTGAGTTTAATGATAACTACTTATATTGGAGTTTAGAGTACCTAACATTGCTTCTCACCACGACTCTTTAATACAAGGAACAAAAAGAACTGAAGAGAAATAATATTTACTAAGATATTGTAATTTCTGAATTTACTGTAATCATGTAATGCTGCTTCGGAAATAGTTTATTTGAAAAGCCATGTTATAAATTATGTTCATCATGTTTGTATGACCTTTATGTGAGGGATCTCAGGTAAGACGCATAAGCATTTTTTATGTTAAGTTTTGAAGAACTGTATATATAGTTCTTGCATCTATTCAAGACATTGTGGAAGTGACTGTTATTCTTCTTATACTGCACTTGAAGAAAAAGTAGAATTCATAATATGTTACACAATAATTTATTGACTTCAGCTTTAATTTCAACAGTTTCAAAGTTTTACATGAATAGTTATAGTATTTTAGCAGACACAGGATACAGGTATAAATAATCTGTCTAGCTAGGATCTAAAACAGAAATAATTCTGATTGTATTATTCATATCATTTGCACCTATTTATCTGTTCTTTTAATTTTTGTACAGAATGCTATCCTGGAGGAGGTTTGATAATTCTTAAGGGAAAAAACTTGTGTTTTGAAAATGCACTTCTGCAGTGCATGAGGATTGCTGATCTTCATAGAATTCTTCAGAATCACACAGCTTGTACAGGTATTTGTCTTATCTCCTATACATTTCTAGAAACATGATTGGTTTAAAGAGTCCGTTTGGTTATACATTTTAAGTATAACTTTAATAATATATGTGTCTCAAATGGTGAACATGAGCAAGAAGCGGTAATGCCCCTTGTATGAGCAATGTTAAGGTGGTCTCCTTGATAGGCTCCAAGTTGTCAATTGCCAATGTGAAAAACAATTAAAAATTCCTATTACTTGTTACTGAGCCACATAATGTTAAAGATCAATTATGAAGTTCAACATTTCCTCATCTCAGATTTCTTAAGGTCCTTGCAAGGACATAAATGGATTCAGTTTTATGGGATTTCATTTCATCCATATTTTAAAAATGAAACCAGAAGAAATTCCTTTAAATAGTTGTATGATGTGGTATGATGTCTTAAGGTTTTTTTTAAATTTTGTTTTGACTTTTTTGTAGATGAAGACAGCTGTTTCACATGCAGCTTAAATTTTTTTTATGACAGAAGGTTCAATAACTGCAGAGCCTGTATGCAGGAAAATGACAAGAATGTGATAAGAATACGCTTTACTGCATAAAATAGGAATATCTATACAAATATTTTGCAAAAATGAGCATTCACATTTTTAAATTTCGCTGAAATGGGAAAAAAATCAGGTGCTAAAATGGGTTCCACTTTGGCCTTGAAACGTCCGACATTTTTCGCTCAAATATCCTATCAATGCATTAAAATGTCATCTGTCGTCTCTGGGACAATCTTGTTAAATAAAAAAAGCTACATTTAAGTTTACCCACCAATAAACAATTTTGCAATGTTATTATCTATGTAAATTGGGTGAGGTAGAAGATGTTTAACACTTTGTACTTAATGTAGTGTGAAAAGTATTCTTAATACAGAATAAGCTTTAAACTGTTATTTCTAAAAATACAACGTATAGCAAGATTGAAGCATGTTGTATTTTCAGCAATATTATAAATGTTTAGATTACAGAAATTTCTATCCAATACATCTAGCCAATGCAGAATAAACAAACACACAGCAAATAACACACAGTAAAACTTAGCGTACATAAAAAAAAATCAGGATTCTGATGTTATATATTATTTTATTATTATTTATTCAATAAAGTACTGACATATGGGCCTTTATCTATTATTGTAGTTTATGCTTATAAAAGATTTGTATTGCTGCATATAATGATGCAGGAGATCGAGGAGAAATGCTTTGGGTATACTTAGGCCAACTAAAATTAATTAGTAGATTTTCATCCAAATTTTTGAAAAAAAAGGGTGAGTGGGAGGATTTTATTTATTAATTTTTATTTCTTATGAAACCCTCTTGTGACGTGTTCTTCAAATATGGAAGTGTAATAATAAGCTTATATCGTGTATATACATGTATAAGGAATCGTACATAATATTTCAAATCTTAACATGAATAAAAAGCTCTGATTGGCAACCACTGTTCTACATGTAATTGCTGCTTTAGAAACCTAAACAGCAAAAACAAAAAAAAGAATGCTCTCTTCAGTTGGACTACCATCACCAAATGTATGTGTCTTTCTAAGCGACCATGTTTTTGTCTCCATAAAATGAAACAAATATGCAACTAAAGAATTACGAGTACAGAATAAAATGAAACAGTTTTCAAAACAAAAGGGCTGGTGCTTTTATGATTCTTCTAATAGATGCAAATATAATTAATATGTAAAACATGAACTTAACCAAAAAGGAGAAGTTGTTTAATGGCTCTATTGAGGGTATTGGGACTGATGGTGACTACTGTTTGTCAACAAAAAAATAGCCATGGGTAAATCTAATTGTATGTTTGCCTACTTTTTGAACTCAATATATTGTCATATATTTAACAAGTTTGTGCTTGCATCATTTTGTTTATACAGTTACGTTTTTGTACCAATGTGTTCAACAATTCTTGCTCTTTCAATGGGTATAATTCACGTTCCAAAATTCCTGCCACAAAGTCATTTTTCAATAAAAAATCAACGGTTTTATAATTACAGAAATTTGTGTCATGCCGCGATTTGCCATCTTGGACACAGCGTATTACTTGTAACCCGATTATTTCATGCCCTTCTCGAAATCAATCTCTATACACGGTAGACGATTTTGTCATCATAGAGCTGCAGAATCTTTTTTAATTACTCGAAGAAATACGAAAACCGAAATTTGAAACAGGAAGTTTGGAAGGAAACAAAATTTTAGACGGTTACTGGAAACGGAGATGAACAAAATCCGGAAATCGTAAATTTTTCAAAATAAAAAAAAATCGGGGCGGGACGATTTTAAAGGGGCGGGCGGGGATGAAAATCTATCAATTAATTTTAATTGGCCTTATTAAACATTTATTACCTTATTGTTGTTACATATTTCTCACAGAAAGCGAAATCTCTCTTTTCATCCTCACACATGAAAAATTGGCTGATAAGATTAGTTTGTTCCATGAATAATGATTGGTCCTGGACCCGATTGATTTTAAAAACTTTAACCTGAAACTGACACTTTGAATTTCTATGTTTAGTGGACCATGAAAATGGTGTCAAAAGTCTAATTTTGTTTTAAAATAAGAAAGATCATATCATAAGGAACATGTGTATAAAGTTTCAAGTTGATTGGACTTCAGCTTCATCAAAAACTACCTTGACCAAAAACTTTAACCTGAAACTGACACTTTTAATTTTTATGTTTAGTGGACCATGAAAATGGTGTCTAAAGTCTAATTTTGTTTTAAAATAAGAAAGATCATATCATAAGGAACATGTGTACTAAGTTTCAAGTTGATTGGACTGCAGCTTCATCAAAAACTACCTTGACCAAAAACTTTAACCTGAAGTGGGACGAACGGAGGCACAGACCAGAAAACATAATGCCCCTCTACTATCGTAGGTGGGGCATAAAAAGTACGAATATATATTCTTACAAGCGTGAAAAACGTCAACCAAATTTATTCATAATCGGGAACACCTTATTCAAAATAGTCTTCGTCTCACAACGTATAATACTTTAGCTATTTGACCAACGATGTTTAAAAAAAAAGACAACGAATTTAATGTCATATTTTCCTATTTTTAAATGTTGGGCAGGGAGAGAAACAAACCAGCAGATTAAAGTCTGTTCAACTGGCAAGAATACCCGTAAAGCGGACAAGCAGTTTATTCTTTAAAATTGCTGTCATTGAATATCAAGAAAGAAAATAAATCCCGAAATTGATTTGTAACTTTAATATTCAATAGTTTTCCTAGAAAATATTCACATCCCTTGGGAATTATTAGTGTACGTCCAGTTGCATATATATTACATGAATGTCGGAACAATTGTGATGATGAAGAATTTCTTCCTTCATTCGAGAACAATCTAATGATCGATGAACCAAAGGAAGTTATATATCGACCTGTATTTCAATCAAATTGGATCTCTTCTTCTTTTGGTATATGATAGTCTATCGAATTCGATGAATACATACTGTTGACATACGTGGACTAGTCTATTTACCAAACTTTTACCACAATATACACAAAATGTATGTTTGGTTGTTTCTTTCTTATGTTCAATGTATACATGTATATATTTTAAATTGCGCTATAGTTCCGTAACTTTCTATCAAGGCGTATAAACGAATCGTAGACAAGTACGTACATTTTTTTAAATCAATATTTCTGATATGTTCCAAACTGTCCTTTACTATTGACAACGAGTATATATTACATTTTCCCAAATTAACCCTTGGAAAAAATTTGTAAATAGATTTTTATTTCATCAAATTTTTTTTTTTTGGGGGTATTATTTATATTTTTTTTTAAATAATATTCTTTACACCAGAAATGTTATTTGTAAAAAAGCGTATGAGAGCTTTCTCGAGGCCTATTATATACTCCTCAGTCCCAGTCTACTGAGGCTCATCTGTTGTACCCTGTACTTCATTTAACACTAGCCCTCAACGCCCCTGCTAACTAAGCGAGGTGTTCATCCCAGGTCTCCTGCTGAAGGTCCACAAAACATATCACAGCATCCATCAAGTTTCGGTTTTGTCGTTCTACTTGACCATTAGATGAGGGTATGTAAGGGGTAGTCATGGCCTTATGTATTTGTAACAGGTTACCAACTGCTTTGAATAAGGAACTTTCGAAATTGCGTCCCTGGTCTGAGAAAATTTCTAAAGGATAACCAAATCTTGAGGAAAACATCATTTATAGCTGCTCGTGCTGTAACTTCTGCTGTTTGTGAAGGCAAAGGTATACATTCTTTCCATTTAGTAAATTGGTCAACTATCATCAAGATGTTCTCATTTATGAGTTTATTATGACCATTCTGGGCATTTCTAAATATATATATCATTCAATGAAACTTTCCAAAAAGAGGATACACTTTCCAATAAATCTCTCGAGTATCTCAATCTCAGTACCACTCAATTTACAAATACGTCCCGACACTGTCAGATTTTTGTACCTTCCTCTCTCAATCTCTAAATCGTAGGCACTGATACGGAATTTTGCCAATAAATAAACTCATCATAGATACCAGGATTTAAATTTTATATATACGCCATACGCGCGTTTCGCCTACAAAAGACTCATCAGTGACGCTCGAATCCAAATAAATTTTAAAGGGTAACTTCGCAAAAAAATCAAAATTTTATATTATGTTTATTTGATATAAATAATTATATATTCATTAAAAGTATTGTTCAATTCTTCTAGATAAGTGATTAAAATATAAAAATTAAAATCCCACTATCACTTCACGATACAAATTGTCACGTGATGAGTATATTTGAATAAAATATCTGAATATCTGTTTTCAATATATGATTATATTTGAGTTGTTGAATTGTTTATTATGTTTTCGTAAGTTATAAAATTAAAGATAACTTGATTTAATAAGTATTTATATACTGAAAAATTGCACTACAATGAATGGCAGTATTACTACGACTGGTCTTCACTCTTTGCCATAGAAATCGTACAACTACTCGAGTTCGGTGTAGGCATTTTGAATTTATGAGAATTTTCCAAAACATGGTTTCTCAATGAAATAAACATAATAGTTCTTGAAAAACTGGTCATTATCGTGATACATGGACTGCCCGTAGGGCAGTGATATTGACAGCAATTTAGATTGAAACTTTAATTCTACAAACAACATCCTACTGGATTTTGAATTTAGTAGTGAACGTAATACTCAGATTGGATTCCTAGAAGATTTCCGGATACAGATAAAGATAAAAGATTGGACTCATATTTTGACACTTAAGTTGACAGTAATATTTGTGTAATACTTCTTGTAAACTTTTGTATAATAAATATTGTTAAATTTTACTATTGATTTGTGTCTTTTGTTGGCTACAATTTAAAGGCGATTTCTGGCCGTAACAAAATCAATATCCAAAATCTGAGCTATTAGCGATATTTCCAGATATAACAAAATACCAAATTGACAAAGCCAGAAAACATGCATTTGTATTTGGACCTGGTGCAGTAATCAGAACAGAACCAACCAAGCACAATAGGCAGTGAATGGATATAAGTAAAATATCCCATGCTATCGAATTTTTCAGTGATCCATCATTTCTACAGATTTTACCTATGGCACAAGAGACATTAAACTTGATTCAGGGGAAATAATAACAATACCTGAAGTAATTCGGACTATGATGCATTAAAATCTTCTTCGTTTATATACAAGTTACTGCACAGAGAACTCATTTTCACCTCTAAGCAATTCAACCTTATTTCAAATTTTGAAAGCTTGTGCAGCTTCAAAGAGAACATGACTTAAAGGGGTTGACAACATAGCTGGTGATGGTTCTACGGCCGTTGACACTTTAATCTCATTGGTTGACAGGTTAGAAGAACCAGAAGAATGATTGATTGATTGATTGATTGTTGGTTGCTTAACGTCCAGTGGCAAATATTTCATGCATATTCAGGACGAGAACAAGTTCACAATAAATACAATAGGTAGGTTAGTATAATAGAGGTCATCTGGGATAATGGTAAGAGAAATTTGGACTGCCACTGGAAAATGAGGGTATTTTGGATAGGGACAGAAATTTTGCCTTGCAACAGGTCACCTACGGACCCCTCAAAAGAGTTGTTGCAAGGGTTCTTAACGTGCAAAGAGCATGGCACTCTCTTTACACGAGGCATCGGATTTAACGTCCCCCTTCTGACCGGACGTGACTGCGAACTTGATACATCCCGCACAGCCAAACGGACGCCCCACTTCGGCAAGCGTTTTACTGCCGGTCGGGAGAAGACCAAGTGACCATATTTCTATACCCCAGTCACCCTTTGGGATTAAACGATGTAAAGGAAATGTAATGAATGGAAAATTGATGTAAAGAATAGACTTTCAAACACTAAAATATATTTAAAAACAGATTATAAGCTACACATTCAAAGAGAAGATGAATGTGCATATCATTGCCAGCAGTATGCATTAAGCGATCCAAAAACTGCAGCATTCAGATCTCGAAATAAGTTGTAACTAAATAAAAATTTCAAATCGCTATTGTTACCTAGAAATTTTTTTCTGCATCTTCTCCATCATGCCTGCTAAGTTTCCTGTCGTCTGCCAACAATGGAGATCAAGGATCGACTACGCATGACCGTTACCTGTTTACTGTTATCTTGAGGATATCATGTGGGGAAACTCTTGAAGTTAATAAAATATCTTTGCAAAGAACAAATAAATTGTTATTAGCCTTAAAAATATATAAGCTAACAAGTTGATTTAGATCATCCGGGTTTTTTTTCAAATAGATAAAAGAGCGTCGCGCCATAATATACAATTAGCCAACCCGTTACGCCCCTCACAATCAGTTAACGGGACTTGAGAGGAAAAATTGGGACTTTCTTCGACATTTTAGGATCAATCCTAAACTATAATTTGTTGAGATTTATTAATTTCTTGACATTTATTGAATTAATGCCTGATTAAACAGATTACTCTAAAAAAAAAATGATTTAAACAAAACCTCTTTCAACTGAACTAGTTTCATGAATATTGATTTAAAAACCCATTTACAAAAAAAAAAATTGAAGATCTTTGAAAAAAAAACCAAGTATGGTATATCAATTTTATGTAGGTTCATGAAGGTGCATACTTTTAGATCTGCCACAATTGTGCCATGAGCGAATCTGCCTTATCAGGGATGCATTATATTTTACCTGGATATATTTAAAGGACATGGATTTTTCCCATTTGATTTTCTGGGGAGCTATGGATTTTTTTTTACGAAGAAACTTTGTTTTTCGCCGAAACCCTCACCTGAGGGTGAAAAAACATTTTTTCCACAGAGTTAGACATTTTTTTCTCAAACCTGGAAACCAATTTTTTCCCCAATAAAATTCATTGCCCCCCCCCCCCCCCCCCCGAAATCAAATGGTTGCTGCTTTATGCAGTCACTTTACATATTATTTTGTATCGCAATAATTTATATGTTTTTCTTTATCTTGCAGATCTCAAAAGAACTGCAGGCAGCTTCCACAAATTAGCGACAGACAGTACAGTACACCCATGGAATAGGAATGAACAATAAGATAATCAAAGAGATTATAGTACACCCATGGAATAGGAATGAACAATAAGATAATCAAAGAGATTATAGTACACCCATGTAATAGCAATGAACAATAAGATAATCAAAGAGATTATAATAAATATGTACATCTTATTTCTATGTCTCTTTCATCTATCAAGCCTACATTCAGAAATATGAATTTATATTTCAATTTGTCATCTACTTGAGATGGGTTTCAGTACGATTTTAGACGAAACGAAGTCAGCGGTCACTTGTTATTTTCCCTTTTTCCCATCATGCATTTTTATGCCGTGTTTTTGTCAAGCTCCACTAAAGGATAGTAAACCGGCGGCGGCTTTAGCTTACTTCTTAAAAGCTTTACATTTTAGAAGGTGCAAGACCTAAATGATTCATATTTTGTGTATGGATGCCTTATGTTACGACCTTTCCAACAGTGAAATGTCCAATGTCCTTGACCTCATTTTTTTATGGTTCAGTGATTTACTTGAAAAAAAAATAATTGTAATGTTAAATTCTCTTATTATAAGTAACGGGATAACTATATTTGGTATGTGCGTACCTTGCAAGGTCCTCATCCCCGCCAGACATTTTTCACTTGACCTCTACCTCATTTTATGGATCAGTGAACAAGGTTTATGGTGGTCGAGTCCATGTCTCGGATACTATAAGCAATTGGTCTTGTATGTTCGGTGTATGGAAGGACTGTAAGGTGTACATGACCAACTGGCAGGTGTCATCTGACCTTGACCTCATTTTTGAGTTTTAAGTCTTTTTTTTAATACTAATTGCAATAGTTCACCTATATTTGGTGTATGGAAATATTGAATGATATATGTGTCAGTCGCCCTGGTTTTATTTGTCCTTGACCTCATTTTCATGGTTCTTTGCTCAGTGTTAAGTTTAAGTGTTTTGATCTGTTTTAAGCAATAGGTCAACTATATTTGTCAAATGGAAGAATTGTTAACTGTACATGCCTGTCTGGCATGGTTTATCTGACCTTGACCTCATTTTTATTGTTCACTGGTTAACGTTAAGGTTTTTTTTGTTAAGTTTATATGACAGTTGTAATAAATCTTTATATTTAGGACTATCAACATAATACCAATGATTAGTAAAGAAGGCGAGACATTTTAGCGTGTGCACTCTTGTTTGGTTTATGCTTTTTTTCCTTCGTCTGTCCGTCTATCTGTGCCGGTTCAGGTGAAAGTTTTTAGGTTTAAATATTTGGTCAAGGTAGTTTTGATGAAGTTGAAAGTCCCATAAAGTTGAAACTGAGTTTTTTAAATGTGGTATGATTGCCAAATGAGACCACTTACTACAAGAGACCAAATGGGAGATATTATTTAGGCAGATATTATTTAAGCAGAAATAAAGAATTTCCTACATGTACTTATTTACCTTTTATATAAAAAGATGTGGTACGATTCTCGATAAGACAACTCTCTAAAGCCGATCAAATGACCTAGAAATTAACATTTATAACTCACCGTACGGCCTTCAACAATGCGCAAAGCCATACTATATAGTCGTCTAAAAAAAATCTGTATTTGGCAAATACACGTGTGGCTTTAAACATGCTATTGATTTAAAAATAACAATACTGGCAATAACGTACATTCCCAACATAAAGAAACAAATTTTACAAAGTCTTGTATCTAGTTCAAGCAATTTAAACATTTACTAATAACGAGATTTGGTAAAACTGCAAATTAGAAACTATGAACGAACAAAATCCAAGCGACTAGAATGACATAAATTATAACTACCACCAAGTGGCTTTTCAAAAATGAGCAAATTAAGGATGTAATAAAACAACATGAAATCAATCTCAGAGGAATACTTTGGGAATGTGATTTGTCAGATTGCCATTGGCGCAAAAAAAAAAACTCAAAGGAAAACAAATACTAGTCCAATTATACTCGTACACGAATCATTTAATTCATACCAAGGTAAGCCGTATGCTGACCCGTTAACCTAACATCGTATACTGTTTCCTCTCACAAAGATATGCCAATAACATGAGTTTTTCCAATTTATCAACAAATATCACAAAGTTGATACCATATTCAGTACATTGAGGAATAACTCAATCTTTCTCACGATGATTAGATTTGTCACAAACTTTTCAAATCTAAAAAAACACAGCTATTAAGGTGAAGATTTAGATTGTACTAAATCAATTTTTCAATATCAGACCACCGGAGTATTTGAAATCCTAGCAATAAAGGTGCATAAATATGCTAAAATGTGGTTGTCGTTGGTTGTTGTTATATTTTCGTTTTGCGTTTAATCAATCAATCAATCAATCAATTAATCAATTAATGCTTGTTTCCGTTTCATGTGTTAAATACGGGGTCCAAGGTTTCGTCGTTTTTTCTAGTTGACCCTATCCAACGTATGTAACCAACCAACCAACCAATCAATCAATCCATTTATCAATCAATCAATCAATGCATGTTTCGTTTCATGTGTTAAATACGGGGTTCAAGGTCGCGTTTTGTTGGTTGATTAAATTGACCCTTTCCAACGTGTTTAACCAACCAACCAATCAATCAATCAATCAATCAATCAACAAACCAATCAATCAATCATGCAATCAGTCAATGCTTGTTTCCGTTTCATTTGTTTAATACGGTTTCGTTCTTTTGTTTGTTTTTTCGGTTGTTCTAATTGACCCTATCGAACGTGTGTAACCACCCAATGAATGAATGAATGAATGAATGTTTTTTCGGTTGTTCTAATTGACCCTATCCAATGAATGAATGAATGAATGAACGAATGAACGAACGAATGAATGAATGAATAAAGGTATTTTCAGCCAGTGACTGAACAGCCATCAACAATGAGCAAGACCTATCAACATTTAAATGTCTGCATGATAAAAAACACAAAAACATTCAAATGGATAAACATAAGACACTGTGTGAAAGCTTTACATATGCAAAACTATATACTGAAAATTCAGAAATTATTGCTAGCAATTGTAAGTGCGATTTTTCTCAATTTCATCATTTTTTTGTGTGCAAAATTTAGAATAATCCTGTTTAGTTCATAAAAAATTTCAATATGCAAGTGTATATTATTGTGCTTATAACCCTGTCACTATTTTCACAATAATACAAACAGCAATATTTTCTGAATTTATAGTAGTTAAATTTTTGAAACTCGATTGCACTATGACACATATTGATTTACTTTTAATTAAGCATGCCAAGACAAAAATCGTAGAACACACAATTATATATTTCTACAATTAAGATTCAGAGAAATATTTGTACCCTTAATAACTTAGTCCGTTTAGTGAAATTGCTTTAATCATGCAATGAGAGGATTTTTTTATGCTTTCTTTTTAGTTATATCACTTCCCATGTGAACAATTATTGTTCCCATGGGAAAATACTTTTTCCCATGGGAAGAAAAGGAGTTCCCTTGGGAAATTTAGAACTTCCCATGGGAACAAACAATTGACTTATGTTCCCATGGGAACTTTAAAGTTCCTATGGGAACTCTAAACTTCCCATGGGAAAAGTAATTTTTCCCATGGGAACTTTCAATGTTCCCATAGGAAATTCTAATATTCCCATGGGAATTATCAAATATGTATCAGAAGTGTACTTTTAATCAGCTGCAGTGACAAGAGTGACAACAGTGACAAGTTGGGACATTTGGCATTTTTTAAATTTTTCAATAAGCTATCACTGGGCAAATTTTTTTTTGATATCTTGTAAACCGACAAACGGGACAAATTTGCCATTCCGGTATCGGCAAATTTGTCCCGCACAGTGTTACATGGTAACAATAAATACAATAGGTGTGTCGCGTCATTGGAAGCCATTTAGGATGATGGTCGGGGTAATTTGGTCTTCCACTCGAAAATTAGGGTATATTGGATAGAGACAGAACTTTTGCCTTACAACAGGCCACCTACGGACCCCTCAAAGAGTTGTTGCAAGGATTCTTAACGTGTAAAGAGCGTGGCACTCTCTAAACACGAGGCATCATATTTAACGTCCCAAGTCTGACCGGACGTGACTGCGAACTTGATACATTCCGCAGAGCCAAACGGACGCCCCACTTCGGTAAGCGTTTTACAGCCGTGCTGGAGAAGAACATATTTCGTTTCTCCAGTGACCCTTGGGGGGATTTTGAAGAAAGCAATTCTATTTCAACTTTTCACAAAATTGAAACGTAAAAGACATCCTTGTATGGCGCCTTAAAGCAGCACTCGCATCCGCAAATTGGAAAGAGATTAATATTAGTTGAATAAACTTGTTACCCGAACTAATAATTATCAAGAAATAAATATTATGAATACTGGTCCTCTTTCAATTTCATATGTAAAACGATAACTTTTCAATCACTTCTTAACCGTCGTTTGAAGAAGTCAGAAAACCGGTTTTTCAAATCTTGAAAGACATACAATTTACCGTATTCTTATTAATATTTGAAAAGTGCAAATTTGACAAAAACTAATAGTTGAAATTTGAAAAAACCCGTTTCGTTATTACAGGAATTAAATGCACACCAGGAACACACACCTGGATTTTCTTTTTAAATGAAGGAAATATATTGAACTTATAATTTAATGTGCCGTAAGAAAATCATATGTGGCTTTACAAGGATGTTTTCGTCTAACTTTTCAGTCTCGTTCTTGAAATATTTGTGGAAAATATCAATGAATTTAAAAAATATTATAATTTAACATAACTCTTGTGAAAAAAAAATGTTTATTTACAATGAATGGTTTTGGAGTAATCCAGTTTTCAAATTTAACGACCTATCAACTCAGTATTTTTAGCCAAAGTTTTGAGAAAATTTGTTAGGGATACCAAACAATGATTTTACAAGAGCCATGTACATCATATCATTTCGTTCTTTTCAAATTTCTTAGATATGTATTTTTTTTAAATCATGTATAACCAAAAAGTTGAAATGATATGCATTTTGTTCTTCAACTGAGAAAAATCTCAAAAATACAAAATTGACAGCATGGTAAATTTTACACAAAAACCTACCTATAGTTCTTTTAGGTGAATTTTATTCAGAATGGCCCACTTCATCTTTATAGAAAGTAAGAAAAAAGCTTAATAGTGGAACAGTGGGATTTTTTTTCACGATAATAACCCAAAAATCGATGAAAAATTGGACAATCATCAAAATTGGACATTTTCAAATGGCTGTAGCAAAAAAAGAAGTGCACTACCATATGATTTTTTTCTTCACCGAATATTTTGTTACAGACTAATAAACCAAAAAACTCAGGGACATATAATAGTACTGTTCAAGTCTTATGAAGCTGTGTATCATCTTTGTTGAGAACATTGGTATTATTTTTACTTAACCCTTGTACCTACAATTATCAATATATAGAAAACAAATGTGTGGTGAAGCAAAGGAAATAAACAAATTTAGCCACACAAAAAGTATAATATTCAAAGTGAAATCTTCCCTCTTATTTTCTTATGAATATTTTGTTTTTAACAAGAAGTAATTGTAACAGGATGCTGTAACAAAGTCTCCAAAACAAAGCTCCTGTAATATGCCACTCCCATGACCCAATATTCGCGTAATTTTTTTTATTGTCCAATGCAAGAATATATATGGTTTAGGGATGTACTTTATTGCAAATAAATCAAAATGTTAGACGTAAATCTTAACCGGGTGATGCATTGTTTTATTACATAAAGATCACTTTGACCGTCTGGCTGACAATTTAGAAACTCAAATGCCAAATTAAATGATAACTAAATATCTGACGGAAAACTGGGTAACTGTTGGGGTAGTGATTGCAGGAAACTTTGCCATAAATACTGAGACACTAACAACTTAGCGGAAAGGTATAGGACAGCTGAATACCAATCTATTAGACAAACCTGTTCCATTTCATGTCAAAATTCAGTCAGCCCCAACGTATGTTTTTAATTTTTACTCAAGAGCTTGTCGTTATTTCTTTTTGTTTATATAATTGATACCTTTAAGGAAAATATCTCAGAAACGAAACAAGAGGAGCTAGAAAGAGGCTATAGAAGATAGGATGAACGCTTACAGGGGTGTTGAAGATGCTCTCAGACGTTTTCTTACACAAACGAAGAGCTAATAATGCAATAACTTCTGTTTATTTATTATTTTTCCTGTTGTTCTTAAATATCATGATTATTACAAATATATTACCCTTGTTTAAAACACACGTTTTTGATTCATGTTTGAACTCTAAGAATGATTTCCCATGTTGATTGACTGTTTTGTCAATCGCGGTCCTGCTTCGTATTGAATCAAAATCAGAAAAGTCATTTAGTGTACCAATTCGTTAGTTGAAGTCACATCAGATGACAATAACGTCACTTTCACTCTGATCATAAATATTAAGCATTAAGTGCGAAAAAAAGTTTTGTGAATTTCGGCCCCTTACAGAACCTTTCGGTGGCAAATAACACGAAAAGACGGTAAAACCCATGTTTTACTAAAGTATGTTGATTTGGACGTACATTTTACACAGAAAAGACCTTTAAAACTGGCATCGACCACTTCAAAATTGTAATCATTCAAAATCCATTGTTTTATAAATAATCCTACGCCACCTGAGCCTTTCGGTGCATCACGATGAATATGTTTTCTATTAAAGCCTTTCCATATATATCCGTTTATGCGCAAATTGTCACCCGCAATAAGATGTGTTTCACGCACACTAAAAATATCAGCATTCCACTATTTTAGTCCTTAGAAGATTGTTGTTAACGGTCCAACCACAAATGAAATATTACGACTTTAACTTCTTTGTCCAAGTTTGTGAATGATATCATCCATTATCTCACATAAATTCTCATTCTCGGCGAACTGCAAATTTTTCACTAACGGTAACCGCATCATTGCTCGGCGGATTAACTTGTGTATTTGAGTTACGGCCATTGATTGTAGGATTAATACTATCGGCTTGGGTATTTAAATTGTTCATGGACTCTTCAATGTCGTTGAAGAGTACAGAAGGTTAGTGAACAGAATTTGCTAAATCGTCAATACGTGATGACTCTCTCTAAATCTAGATGAATTTCTAATTTTAAAACCTGTATTTTTTGGTCAATTGTAGACAGGACATCATTTCTTAGTTTATCTGTCTTTGACTCGAACATAATTTTCATACTTTCTTGGCCTGGTTTTATCTCATTTACACTAGACACTAAAAGTTTTATTGAGCTCGAAATATCGTCTGTATTGGCCATTTTGGATTTTTTACATTCAGGGCCGGGTGTCTCACCTTCTGAAGATCTAGATCGTTTTTGAAATGTATTTGACATTATAAATCCATTCGAAAAGTGATAGTCAATATCCACAGAAACTTTCAATAGCTCTAAATGAATGTATGATAGGAAATGGTCAAACTTTTTTCACCTGATTTTCACACCTGTTGACACCTGTCCGCCATCTTATCTCTATATATAATAATAAAATTAACAGTACCAATTTTCTTGTACCAGATTCGCATTTCGACATTACATGTCACTTCAGTGATGCTCGTGGCCAAAATATTTGAAATCCAAAGCTTATGTATAAGTTGAAGAGCTACATTCAAAAAGGTCCAAATAGTATAGCCAAATCTGTGAAAGGAATCAGAGCTTTGCAATGAGGGAGATACATTCCTTAATTCATGAAAAAATCTAATTTTAATAACACAAAAAATCCGTATTTTCATGCCAGTACCGAAGTACTGGCTACTGGGCTGGTGATACCATCGGGGACTAAAAGTCCACCAGCAGAGGCATCGACCCAGTGGTAGTAATAAAATTAACGGTACCAATAATAATACTAATAACCATCTCTTGTCGAGATGTAACCAGATAATATATATGTTGATACCAAAACAAAACCTGTCCACTTCACTGTACAACGACGTCAACTATCTATTCGATTTTCATGTATGTTTCAATTGTCTGCTTTATTTTGTGGTAATAAAAAATTATGTAGTAAATAGTAATTTTGAACATTAACTAATATAAATAGTTTACAAATAGATTTTTTTGAACATTTGTACTCTAGCTAGTATACAATGGTATTTCATTTAGTGAAACTCTCCTTGCAATGTTCATAATTACTAAAATAAAGCTGATGATAAAATAAACACTTTTAGCATATACAATGAATGTAGCTAGCAAATATCATCCGAAAACTTCATCATTTTCCATGATTTTTGTTCAAAGAGAATTCGGAATTTCACTATGTTATCCGGTCCAAAGCTATTCTCATGTCAAACATTCTAAGAGAGAAAAATCGAAATGAGTTACCAGAAGTATAATTTCCAAATTTTCATACCCCAAGGGTGACTGGGGTATAGAAATATGGTCACTTGGTCTTCTCCCGACCGGCAGTAAAACGCTTGCCGAAGTGGGGCGTCCGTTTGGCTGTGCGGGATGTATCAAGTTCGCAGTCACGTCCGGTCAGAAGGGGGACGTTAAATCCGATGCCTCGTGTAAAGAGAGTGCCACGCTCTTTGCACGTTAAGAACCCTTGCAACAACTCTTTGAGGGGTCCGTAGGTGGCCTGTTGCAAGGCAAAATTTCTGCCCCTATCCAATAAACCCTCTTTTTCCGGTGGCAGTCCAAATTTCCCCGACCATCATCCCAGATGGCCTTTATTGTAACAACCTACCTATTGTATTTATTGTGAACTTGTTCTCGTCCTGAATATGCATGAAATATTTGCCACTGGACGTTAAGCAACCAACAATCAATCAATCAATCCAAATTTTCATCAATATTTTAGCTGTTTTAATTTTCCTACTGGTGGAAGCATTGCAGTTTGTTTCCAACAAATTTTTTTAACTTATTATGTTCTCTACTAACAGAAGACTAGTTTTGCCATTTTTTTGCTGATGTTCCAAAGAACGGACGAAGTTCATGTTTGATGGATATTTTTCTGAAAGGTTTTGAAATTTCATAACACTAGAAGTATCCTCCGTTTCACCAAGCAAGTCCCTACATTAGTTGATCTCGGTATTATTTTTGGAATGTCTGCAGCTGCAACAACGAAAAGTTGGCCTTGTTATGAACTGGTTTATCTCGGTCATTATGTACTATATTTTCATGGCGAGTACGCATATGAGTTACTGCCAACTTTCTTTTCCTTCTCTTTCTGTTCCGTTGCGATCGACTTTTCTTCATCGATGACATCATGTTCATTGACATTGTGACATTCTCCGTCGGAATCATCAACGCTGTGTAGTTTTACACATTGAGTGTCGTGTCGTCATCATTGAAATGTTCATTCTCCATTTCGAAAGCTAAATCGTCAAACAATTCATCTCCGTCAAAAACAAAGTCTTCTTAGCTAAAAAGTCATTTGACACAGTTTTTTTTCGAATCCTGGCGGAAGCCATCGCCGTGAATTATTTAATTACCTTCTTTACCGGAGAGCGCTCATATATATCTAGTGTCAGATTAAATGACCACGTTCGAAAAACTTCTACCAGATAAGTAACGAGACAGTAAAATGATGGGGTGTAATTAACACCCGGTCAAGAGAGAGATGCATCATAATATTTCTTTGAAGTCGGCCGCGTTTCCATTCCTTTTAAATATACAATTCCTTGATTTTAATAAAAAGCCTCTGAAAGTTCATCGCCCTTTAAGTTAGTAATTCTTCCTTTACCAATGACACCAGGCATGGAACTATAAACTTTCAGGCCACTTAATTTTTGGGCTTTTAAAATACCTCTGTACCTCTGTGGATCCCACCTACTATAACAAACTTTGTTTTCCTTTTTCCCTTGTTCATTAATTCTAATGTATCGAGAACGTCTATAACCATCATACCTAATTGGGAACCACATCAAGACAATTAACTAAACCTATTAGATTTTGGGCCAACTTGTTTATCGTACTTCATTTAGCTGCATAACCCTGAATGCAGCAACTGCATCATTTGGTTCCTGCAGATTTTTTTTTATCTTCAGTGTGTACTGTCCACAATATTTTTTTTTTAATATAATGCTCCATCAATATGTACATACGTTAATGTTGCCTTTCATACTATAAACGACAAATTTATTCTACCTGTATGACGTACAAAAACTATCTGAATGCTCTACATAAGAAAATGCCTGTGCCAAGTTAGGAATATGACAGTTGTTATACATTCATAACTTATGAATTTTCCTCGGAGTTCAGTATTTTTGTGTTTTTACTTTTCGTAACCTGGTCGGTTTTAGTTTAAATGAAACTGTTAAAGCTATCATTTACTAATGATCAAATTATTCATCTCAGTTGAACGGCAAACGATTTAATGCGTCTACATCAGAAATCGTCCTGAATATGCATGAAATATTTGCCACTGGACGTTAAGCAAAAATCAAATTCAGTATTACTGAAACAATTATCTATACTTTTATCAAATCATTATGGATTTAATCAATGAAATCAGCAAAATGAAATGACTAGCATATAAATGTTTGATCCAAGACAAATGCCATGTGAATACCGAGTTAAAGATGTTAGAAATTGAACAAGTGAACAATGTTTTAAAGAACAATAGCAGTTTTGCGAAAGAATTAGTAGCAACCTATCATACGCTATTACACACAGACATTAGTAGTGGGCTACATTTACTGTATTTTTAAGACACTACATACCTAATTGGCATAAAACTAATTGCCTAACAAGTGCATGGAAGGGTTGAGACCAGGATAATAACATTATTTCTTTAATGTTGACAGATATCATCAACAAGAGGTATGTAGTTATGTACAATTTTTTTCAAAACCGTTTGCGGAAAAATTGGTATTAATAAAACGCGTACCACACCATACACACCACAATCGGACGTACTTGTAGAAAGATTTAATCGGACGTTGAAGCAGATGCTTTCTCTTTTTGCTCACGAAAATCCCATAGATTGGGACGATCATATTCCGTACTTGTTAATGGCATATCGTTCTACGAAACACGCGATTACTAAATGTAGTCCGAACTTATTAACGTTGGGTCGGGAAATTACAATGCCGATCGATTTGATAGCCGGACCACCTCCGGAAGAAACTGAACATTATTGCCCAATACAATATGTAGACTGGCTACAAAGTGCAATGGCGACGGCTTTTGACTTTGCAAACGATCAATGGAAAGTGGCTGCAAAAATTCAGAAAAGAAACTATGATATTGGACTAAAAGAAAGGGGGTATGAAGTTTTCATTTCAATATTTTATTTAATTTAACCATTTTTTGGTAGTTAATTCGGATCTTACCTTATTGATATTTTTTTCATATTTTACTTTAAATTTGTCAATTTTTTTTGTTACCTTAAATCGGTCATTTGATCAAGAACAAAACATGAACCAACCACAGCTTTATTAAAAAATATCAACATTTTTTCATATTTTACTGTAAATTTGTCAATTTCTTTTGATAATTTATTTTTGATGTTACCTCAAATCGGTCATTTGATCAAGAAGAAAACTTGAACCAACCAGAGCTTTATCAAAAATTATCAACATTTTTCATTCAATTTAACCACTTTTTGGATATTCGTTCGGATGCTACCTTATTGATATTTTTTTCATATTTAACTGTAAATTTGTCAATTTTTTTTTTATAATATTTTTGATGTTACTTTAAATCGGTCATTTGATCTAGAAGAAAATTTGAACCAACCAGAGCTTTATCAAAAAATATCAACATTTTTCATTCAATTTAACCAATTTTTGGACATTACTGTAAATTTGTCACTTTTTTGATATTGATTTTTGTTACCTTAAATCTGTCATTTGTTGAAGAAGAAAATTTGAACCAACCACAGTTTTATCAAAACATTTCAAGATTTTTTATTCAATTTAACCAATTTTGGGATATTCATTCGGATGTTACCTTATTGATATTTTTTTTCATATTTTACTGTAAATATGTCAATTTTTTTGATTATTTTTTTTGATGTTACCTTAAATCGGTCATTTGATCTAGAAGAAAACTTGAACCAACCACAGCTTTATTAAAACATATCAACATTTTTCATTCAATTTAACCACTTTTTGGATATTCATTCGTATATTACCTTATCGATATTTTTTTCATATTTTACTATAAATTTGTTAATTTTTTGATAATATTTTTGATCTTACCTTAAATCTGTCAACAATTTTCATTCAATGTAACCACTTTTTGGATATTCATTCGGATATTACCTCATTGATATTTTTTCATATTTTACTGTAAATTTGTCAATTTGTTTTGATATTTTTTTTGATGTTACCACAAATCGGTCATTTGATCAAGAAGAAAACTCGAACCAACCACAGCTTTATCAAAAATTATCAACATTTTTCATTCAATTTAACCACTTTTTGGATATTCGTTCGGATGCTACCTTTTTGATATTTTTTTCATATTTTACTGTAAATTTTTTGATAATATTTTTTATTTGACCTTACATCTGTCATCTGACCAAGAAGAAAACATGAACCAAGCACAGCTTTATCAAAACATTTCAAGATTTATTATTCAATTGAACCACTTTTTGGATATTAATTCGGATATTACCTTCTTGATATTTTTTTCATATTTTACTGTAAATTTGTCATTTTTTTTATATTTCTTTTTTGTTACCTTAAATCTGTCATTTGTTGAAGAAGAAAATTTGAACCAACCACAACTTTATCAAAACATTTCAAGATTTTTTATTCAATTTAACCATTTTTTGGATATTCATTCGGATGTTACCTTATTGATATTTTTCTCATATTTAAGTGTTAATATGTAATTTTTTGATATTTTTTTTATGTTACCTTAAACCGGTCATTCAATTAAGAAGAAAACTTGAACCAACCACAGCTTTATCAAAACTTTTCAATATTTTTTTTCTCAATTTAACCACTTTTTTGGATATTCATTCGGATGTTACCTTATTGATATTTGTTTCATATTTTACTGTAAATTTGTCATTTTTTTGATAATTTTTTTTGATATTACCTTAAATCTGTCTTTTGATCAAGAAGAAAACTGGAACCAACAACAGCTTTATAAAAAAATATCAACATTTTTCATTCAATTTAACCACTTTTTGGATATTCATTCGGATATTACCTCATTGATATTTTTTCATATTTTACTGTAAATTTGTCAACATTTTTCATTCAATGTAACCACCTTTTGGATATTCATTCAGATATTACCTTATTGATATTTTTTCATATTTTACTGTAAATTTGTCAATTTGTTTTGATATTTTTTTTGATGTTACCTCAAATCGGTCATTTGATCAAGAAGAAAACTTGAACCAACCACAGCTTTATCAAAAATTATCAACATTTTTCATCCAATTTAACCACTTTTTGCATATTCGTTCGGATGCTACCTTTTTGATATTTTTTTCATATTTTACTGTAAATTTGTCAATTTTTTGATAATATTTTTTATTTGACCTTACATCTGTCATTTGACCAAGAAGAAAACATGAACCAAGCACAGCTTTATCAAAACATTTCAAGATTTTTGATTCAATTGAACCACTTTTTGGATATTAATTCGGATATTACCTTCTTGATATTTTTTTCATATTTTACTGTAAATTTGACAATTTTTTGATAATTTTTTTTGTTACCTTAAATCTGTCATTTGTTGAAGAAGAAAATTTGAACCAACCACAGCTTTATCAAAACATTTCAAGATTTTTTATTCAATTTAACCAATTTTTGGATATTCATTCGGATGTAACCTTATTGATATTTTTCTCATATTTTACTGTTAATATGTCATTTTTTTTTTTTTTTTTTTTTTTTATGTTACCTTAAATCGGTCATTCAATTAAGAAGAAAACTGGAACCAACCACAGCTTTATCAAAACATTTCAAGATTTTTTTTTTAATTTAACCACTTTTTTTGATGTTCATTCGGATGTTACCTTATTGATATTTTTTTCATATTTTACTGTAAATTTGTCAATTTTTTTTGGTATTTTTTTTTTTGTTACCTTAAATCTGTCATTTGTTGAAGAAGAAAATCTGAACCAACCACTGTTTTATCAAAACATTTCAAGATTTTTTATTCAATTTAACCAATTTTTGGATATTCATTCGGATGTTACCTTATTGATATTTTTTTTCATATTTTATTGTAAATATGTCAATTTTTTTGATTATTTTTTTTGATGTTACCTTAAATCGGTCATTTGATCTAGAAGAAAACTTGAACCAACCACAGCTTTATTAAAACATATCAACATTTTTCATTCAATTTAACCACTTTTTGGATATTCATTCGTATATTACCTTATCGATATTTTTTCATATTTTACTATAAATATGTCAATTTTTTGATAATATTTTTGATCTTACCTTAAATCTGTCAACATTTTTCATTCAATGGAACCACTTTTTGGATATTCATTCGGATATTACCTCATTGATATTTTTTCATATTTTACTGTAAATTTGTCAATTTGTTTTGATATTTTTTTTTATGTTACCACAAATCGGTCATTTGATCAAGAAGAAAACTTGAACCAACCACAGCTTTATCAAAAATTATCAACATTTTTCATTCAATTTAACCACTTTTTGGATATTCGTTCGGATGCTACCTTTTTGATATTTTTTTGATATTTTACTGTAAATTTGTCAATTTTTTTATAATATTTTTTATTTGACCTTACATCTGTCATTTGACCAAGAAGAAAACATGAACCAAGCACAGCTTTATCAAAACATTTCAAGATTTTTTATTCAATTGAACCACTTTTTGGATATTAATTCGGATATTACCTTCTTGATATTTTTTTCATATTTTACTGTAAATTTGTCAATTTTTTGATAATTTTTTTTTGTTACCTTAAATCTGTCATTTGTTGAAGAAGAAAATTTGAACCAACCACAGCTTTATCAAAACATTTCAAGATTTTTTATTCAATTTAACCAATTTTTCGATATTCATTCGGATGTTACCTTATTGATATTTTTCTCATATTTTACTGTTAATATGTCATTTTTTTTTATATTTTTTTTTATGTTACCTTAAATCGGTCATTCAATTAAGAAGAAAACTTGAACCAACCACAGCTTTATCAAAACATTTCAAGATTTTTTTTTTCAATTTAACCACTTTTTTGGATATTCGTTCGGATGTTACCTTATTGATATTTTTTTCATATTTTACTGTAAATTTGTCACTTTTTTGATAATTTTTTTGATATTACTTTAAATTTGTCATTTGATCAAGAAGAAAACTGGAACCAACAACGGCTTTATCAAAAAATATCAACATTTTTCATTCAATTTAACCACTTTTTGGATATTCGTTCGGATGTTACTTTTATTGATATGTTTTTCATATTTTACTGTAAATTTGTCTATTTTTTTGAAAATTTTTTTGATGTTACCTTAAATCGGTCTTTTGTTGAAGAAAAAAATTTCAACCAACCACAGCTTTATCAAAACATTTCAAGATTTTTTATTCAATTTAACCACTTTTTGAATATTAATTCGGATATTACCTTATTGATATTTTTTTCATATTTTACTGTAAATTTGTCAATTTTTTGATATTTTTTTTTGTTACCTTAAATCTCCATTTGTTGAAGAAGAAAACTTGAACCAACCACAGCTTTATCAAAACATTTCACGATTTTTTATTCAATTTAACCAATTTTTGGATATTCATTCGGATGTTACCTTATTGATATTTTTGTCATATTTTACTGTTTATATGTCATTTTTTTGATATTTTTTTTATGTTACCTTAAATCGGTCATTTGATGTAGAAGAAAACTGGAACCAACCACAGCTTTATCAAAACATATCTAAATTTTCATGAAATGTAACCACTTTTTGGATATTCATTCGGATGTTACGTAATATATATTTTTTTCATATTTTACTGTAAATTTGTCAATTTTTTGATAATTGTTTTGATGTTACCTTAAATCTGTCATTGTTCAAGAAGAAAATTTGAACCTACCACAGCTTTATCAAAACATTTCAAGATTTTTTATTCAATTTAACCACTTTTTGAATATTAATTCGGATATTACCTTATTGATATTTTTTTCATATTTTACTGTAAATTTGTCAATTTTTTGATATTTTTTTTGTTACCTCAAATCTGTCATTTGTTGAAGAAGAAAATTTGAACCAACCACAGCTTTATCAAAACATTTCAAGATATTTTATTCAATTTAACCAATTTTTGGATATTCATTCGGATGTTACCTTATTGATATTTTTCTCATATTTTACTGTTAATATGTCTTTTTTTTGGATATTTTTTTTTATTTTACCTTAAATCGGTCATTTGATGTAGAAGAAAACTGGAACCAACCACAGCTTTATCAAAACATATCAACATTTTTCATTGAATTTAACCACTTTTTGGATATTCGTTCGGATGTTACCTTATTGATATTTTTTTCATATTTTACTGTAAATTTGTTTTTTTTTTATAATTTTGTTGATGTTACCTTAAATCTGTCAATTGTTCAAGAAGAAAATTTGAACCAACCACAGCTTTATCAAAACATTTCAAGATTTTTTTTTCAATTTAACCACTTTTTGAATATTCATTCGGATGTTACCTTATTGATATTTGTTTCATATTTTACTGTAAATTTGTCAATTTTTTGATAATTTTTTTGATATTACCTTAAATCTGTCTTTGATCAAGAAGAAAACTGGACCCAACCACAGCTTTATAAAAAATATCAACATTTTTTATTCAATTTAACCACTTTTTGGATATTCGTTCGGATGTTACCTTATTGATATTTTTTCATATTTTACTGTAAATTTGTCAATTTTTTGATAATATTTTTGATCTTACCTCAAATCTGTCATTTGTTCAAGAAGAAAAATTGAACCAACCACAGCTATATCAAAATATTTCAATATTTTTTATTCAATTTAACCACTTTTTGGATATTAATTCGGATATTACCTTATTGATATTTTTCTCATATTTTACTGTTAATATGTCATTTTTTTTGATGTTTTTTTATACGACCGCAAATTTTGAAAAAATTTTCGTCGTATATTGCTATCACGTTGGCGTCGGCGTCGTCGTCGTCGTCGTCGTCGTCGTCGGCGTCGTCGTCGTCGTCGTCGTCGTCGTCCGGCGTCCGAATACTTTTAGTTTTCGCACTCTAACTTTAGTAAAAGTGAATAGAAATCTATGAAATTTTAACACAAGGTTTATGACCATAAAAGGAAGGTTGGTATTGATTTTGGGAGTTTTGGTCCCAACATTTTAGGAATAAGGGGCCAGAAAGGGCCCAAATAAGCATTTTCTTGGTTTTCGCACCATAACTTTAGTTTAAGTTAATAGAAATCTATGAAATTTTGACACAAGGTTTATGACCACAAAAGAAAGATTGGGATTGATTTTGGGAGTTTTGGTTTCAATAGTTTAGGAATAAGGGGCCAATAAAGGGCCCAAATAAGCATTTTTCTTGGTTTTTGCACAATAACCTTAGGTTAGGTAAATGGAAATCTATGAAATTTAAACACAATGTTTATGACCACAAAAGGAAGGTTGGTATTGATTTTGGGAGTTTAGGACCCAACAGATTAGGAATTAGGGGCCAAAAAGGGACCCAAATAAGCATTTTTCTTGGTTTTCGCACTATAATGTTAGTATAAGTAAATACAAATCTATGAAATTTAAACACAAGGCTTATGACCATAAAAGGAAGGTTGGTATTGATTTTGGGAGTTTTGGTCCCAACAGTTTAGGAAAAAGGGGCCCAAAGGGTCCAAAATTAAACTTTGTTTGATTTCATCAAAATTGAATAATTGGGGTTCTTTGATATGCCGAATCTAACTGTATATGTAGATTCTCAACTTTTGGTCCCGTTTTCAAATTGGTCTACATTAAGGTCCAAAGGGTCCAAAATTAAACTTAGTTTGATTTTGACAAAAAATGAATCGGTTGGGTTCTTTGATATGTTGAATCTAAAAATGTACTTAGATTCTTGATTATTGAAGTTTTTTTGGTCCAGTTTTCAAATTGGTCTACATTAAGGTCAAAGGGTCCAAAATTAAACTTTGTTTGATTTCATCAAAAATTGAATCCTTGGGGTTCTTTGATATGCCAAATCTAACTGTGTATGTAGATTCTTCATTTTTGGTCCTGTTTTCAAATTTCAAATTCTACATTAAAGTCCAAAGGGTCCAAAATTAAACTAAGTTTGATTTTAACAAAAATTGAATTCTTGGGCCTCTTTGATATGCTGAATCTAAACATGTACTTAGATTTTTGATTATGGGCCCAGTTTTCAAGTTGGTCCAAATCAGGATCTAAAATTATTATATTAAGTATTGTGCAATAGCAAGTCTTTTCAATTGCACAGTATTGTGCAATGGCAAGAAATATCTAATTGCACAATATTGTGAAATAGCAAATTTTTTTTTAATTAGAGTTATCTTTCTTTGTCCAGAATAGTAAGCAAGAAATATCCTATTTGTGCAATAGCAAGAATTTTTTTTAATTGGAGTTATCTTTCTTTGTCCAGAATCAACTTAAATCTTTGTTATATACAATATACAATGTATATACACTTTTTACTACCAACTGATAAATTTAAATAATCTTTACCATTCAGTGATAACAAGCAGTTTTTTTACATCTTAATATTTTATGATGTATTTAAATGAGTAGTTATTGTTGCAAACTCCATTAGAAATTTGAATTGATATCAGTTTTGAAAAAGGGAAACGGGGATGTGAAAAAAAAGGGGGGGGGGGGGGGGTTTAAATTTTTCTCATTTCAGATTTCATAAATAAAAAGAAAATTTCTTCAAACATTTTTTTGAGAGGATTAATATTCAACAGCATAGTGATTTGCTCAAAGGCAAAAAAAACCTTTTAAGTTCATTAGACCACATTCATTCTGTGTCAGAAACCTATGCTGTGTCAACTATTTAATTTTAGATTTAAAAAGTTTGAAGAAGAAATCTTTAATTGATTTGTAAAATCTTGGCATTTGTTTTGTGTAAAAAAAAAACATGTAATGTCAAAAATTTGATCACAATCCAAATTCAGAGCTGTATCATGCTTGAATGTTTTGTCCATACTTGCCCCAACTGTTCAGGGTTCGACCTCTGCGGTCGTATAAAGCTGCGCCCTGCGGAGCACCTTGTTTCTGTTTAGTATTAAATTTATATTAAGATTCATTTTGTTACATCTTGTGATCAATTTTTTTTGGCAATCGCCAATGGCAGTCAGCAGGGTTAAAGAACATCAGTTGTTCGACCTGTTAGTCAAATGCGTTTTGTTTAAATATACTTTTTCACCTTTTTGGTCTTTGGAAAATGTTGTTTGTGCTGTTTTTAGACCCTTCTACAACGAAATTTGTTTGACATTTGTTTGACTATTGCGATCGTCGGGAGCCCCTCTAATGTGGAGAATGAGGGGAACCTCTGGCCTCCCCTTGCACAGGTTCATGACCAACCTTAGGGTGCTAACTTGCCTTTGAAGAGGTGGGTCCCGCTGGCTTTGGTCCAACCCAACTTCTCCAATGGCTCTTACCTCAGGCAACTCCACCAGCTGCTGGGCCCTTTTGGGTGGAACTCCAATTGCCGTGACCCAGGGTGATCCTGTTAATTTACAAAAATTTCCAAACACTAGGTATGCCACAAAATATGTGAATGAGCGATGGAAATTATGATACATGACAATAATTGTCAGGCGACACGCATGTGTCACCTTATATCAGATTTCTGATTAAGACAGTAAAAAAAATTAATTTATCCTGAAGTAAATAGTAAATATAGTTAATATTGTTTAAATTCATTTATTGCAGGTGGTTATATGTGCTATTTCTGCCCCCGAGAAGCCACTGCTGATTTAATTCTAGAACATACCCTATTATGCCATAACGAAGTAGGAAAGACATTTAGTATTCGTCAAAAAAAGTTTGACGAGAAATTAGTTGCTACAGTTTTATGTCACTTCGATCATTTTTCATGGATAATATCACAACTTAAAAGTTATGATGAACAAGGGATAACTTTGAAAAGTGTTTTACAGTGTCATTTCGGAGTCTTTTATAGCTGACTATGCGGTATGGGCTTTGTTCATTGTTGACGACCGTACGGTGACCTATATTTGTTAATGACGAGTCCTGTCGGTCTCTCGTGGAAAGTTGTCTCATTGGTAAACATACCACATCTTCTTATTTATACTGGCTACTTCATGACTGTCACTGAAATTTCAGTATCTCAGATATAAACTATAAAAAACCCAAATTTAATTTTGAATTATGATAATATGACATCCTTAAAACATTTAATGCTATATAAGACTAGAGAAAGATTGGCCCTACATGGGATTCTTTGTGTATTATGAAATTAAGTAACGTGGAGTTCATTGACAAACATGGATTTGTGTTCTTTTATAGTTTGGCCAAAAGCCCGAAAATCAAGAAATAAAAATGATGTGGCTTTTAATTTTCTTACAAGAAATACTTATTCAAAGAATGACTGCAAAGTTGAGAATTAAATAACGCATATTCCGCAAAATAAGAAACAAACTTATTAAAAATTCATAAATACTCGGTATATGAAAAGTATGCTGCATACATATGCATGGAAGATATTGTAGAGAAAAATATTGAAGGTACTAAACAAGGAACATTTTTGTATTTGCATGCTTGCCATATAAATTAGTACTTTTCTATTAAATGAAAACAAAAATTAGCCTTACCTAATTTTCATGCATTTTTCTGAAGCACAAAATATTTGTTTCAAAATCTATAAAAATCTTTGTAACTAAACCAGTTCCGACTGTGATGATCTACATGTTATGCCCTTTGATGTAATTTATCAATATACATATTTGTGTTTTTTTTTCGTCTGTCAAATGCTTCGTAAGAATATAGGTAAGGCTAATAAAAACAAAAATCACAATAAACAAAAGTAACAATAAACAAAAGTAAAAAAAAACAAAACAAAAGTAACAATAAACAATAGTAACAATAAACTGGTAACTATTCTAGATCCTTTACCATTGCACTGTTTAAAGAAACGTCCTGAAATACATTGGTATAATTTGATCAAAACATTTGAACTTAATTTTTAAAATCATATATTGTATCAGTATATAATAGAAAAAAGTAAATTCAAGGGAAAATATGTACGGCTGAATTTATTGAATTATAAGGAAAAGGGAGATATGGGGGTCAGATATGAACACTAAATCCGATAATGCAGTTTTATAGATTATCGTTGATTATCTCAACGAGATTGATTTTCTCGCTTGAGCTGGTACAGCGAAAGTGAGAAAAGCAATCGAGTTGAGATGACCAATGAGAATCTGTTTATCGCTATTTTACCTATGACGACGTTGTCAATTTCAATGTCAATTTCGTTAGCAACGCCACGTGGCCTCCTTAGTTTCTAGCGATAATTTTTCCATCTCAAGCGAGAAGCATGATATGAAAATTATCACAAAAAAGATCAAAGGAAAAATGCACAAAATAGCGATAAATAAAGTTCTTGACGGAAACTTGTTCATTTCGCACAGAATTTTAGTATAAACGTAATATAAAAGGCAAACAACATATGACATATGAAAATGTGGTATACGTGACTTTCATTTTAAGCAATGAATTGAAAGGATTGCAATTTTGGAATATGGGATATAGTTTATCCATCCTTTTTGTGCATCAAGTAGAGATATATAGGTAAATTTATCCTAGATATTAACCTTTATTTGTATATGTGTTAATGTCATCGTTAAACTGGGCATTTACCGTTTTAACACACAAAATACCATTGAAATGCTGAAAGACACATTTATTATGTTTCAGTTACTATTATCCGATTAAGAAAATTACGATTATCAAAAAAGAAAAATACCATAGAGTTACGATTATCATCCCGAATTTTTCAACGGCTATTTTCACAGCGCTTAGACAATTCCAGTGCACCGTTACGATTCAAATATGATGTAATGGTATAGAAAAACCTTGCAGCTGAGTAACTAGTGACAAAAACATGCTACATTTGAGTAAAATGACTGTAAATATTTTACCTATATCTGCCGTCGCCATATTGGGATAATCGTAATTGCAGTTACCATTATCTCTTTAATACCAGTGACCTGTGTAACGTAAAACAATTGTCATGTTATATCCTGTAAAAAGATCTGGATTTATAAATGACGTAAATAGGGTGAACAAAAACTTTAAAAGCTTTCTAAATAAATCAAAATTAATATGGTTAATGTCATCTGAGGATAATGTTGAAATTTTCACCAAATAATTGAAATTTTTAATTATAAATTTTAATTTCATAGTTTAGATATTTGATCAAACTTTAAAAGTAAACTAAACGTTCAGTTTTCATTATTTAACTCTTTGAAAGTTTTATTTTTTAATTTTGTTAAAGATATCAGAAATAGAAAAGGGGCGAAAACAGGGTTACCTATAAAGTGCGAGATGAGATAAAGCCAAATCGCGTAGCCCGTAAATAATCTTTAATTTTTAATCTAAATATGCAAATGGGAGATTAAGTTAGACATGTACATTTAACATTTAATACATTTGTTGAACAAAAATATCTATCTGGTCAATGTTTGAGTCCTGTACATGTATAAGTTGACAGTTTTCCTACTACGACCACGTGTTTTTAATGTGTAGTAAACTCGTAGAAACCCGCACTGCATTCTAATTCATTGAACCGATTGGTCAGTTTTTCAAGGCCATGTTTACCTTTTATTTCGGAAATAACTTTGCTTATATATACTGACGTCAGGAAATCAAGAGTTCCTAACCTGTTAAATGAAACCAACATTGCAAAAACCGACTAACACGTGGGAAATATAACATTTGACCAATGAACATGTGTGATCAAGCTAAGGGGCCTAATACAGGTAAACGATAGATGAAAAAATTAAATTATATTCACTTAGTTCGAACAGCAGTATACTACTGTTGCCTTTATTAGTTCAAATTGACTGTTTGATTCACATAGACATACATTAGGTTTGAAAAGACTGTTCAATGTTTCGTGTTTAATAACATTCAGTAAAGAGTAATATCCTGCTAACCAAAAAAGAAAAATCACAAAAATACTTAACTCACGAGGACACTTCAAAATGAAAAGAACATAATCAAATGGCAAAATCAAAAGCTTAAGCAAAGCATACAAATTAACAACTGTCGTATATCTGACTTGGTACAGACATTTTTAAATGTAGAAAAATTGAACCTGGTTTTATATATCTAGCTAAACATCTGCTTCTTATAACAGTTGCATCAAATTCCATTTATTGTTCTAAAGGGTGACTGGGGAATAGAAATATGGTCATTTTGTCTTCTCCCGACCGGCAGTAAAACGTCAATCCGTCACCATACTATGGTACACGAGGGCCTGCGGATAGTGGGGTTGCTGTCCCTTCCTTCTCTTATTTTCTCTCCTTTCTCCGCCCCTCCCCCATGTTCCCAAAACCCAGCCCAGGTCCTCGACATACATACATGTCCATTTTTTTATCCTCCTTCTGTTATCTCTCGAGAGTTCATTATATAATATCCTGTCACACGTACAACAAAGTGTTGCTGCGGAACCGTAGCTCTTAGGTCCTTGTTATTTTTTTACTATTTGCGGACCCAGAAATTGCCTCAATTTCGCTCTTACATTTTCATTTAAAAAGTCCCTACATACCGACCCAGGGACTTTTCATACTCAGTTAGTGTAAAAAGTCGCTGACCGACCCTAATTTGGCATGTCTATGTCATTGCGGACTTTATTATATTATTACTATATACCATTATATTATTCGTTCCTCCAGTCAGAACATCTGAATCATCAATGATGTCCAGCTCTCTACCTAGAACTACTTTGTCTTGACATATTCGTAGTATATCTATATGATCATTTATGTCGATTGCAGATCAACTGTTTCCTAAATCTAAACGCATTTAGATTTCTGATTATAGGCCCCGTTTTCAAGTTGGTCAAAATTGGGGTCCAAAATTTAACTTTGTTTGATTTCAACAAAAATTGAATCTAACCATGTATTTAGATGTTTGATATTTGGGCCCGGTAATCATATTGGTCCAAAATTGAACTTTATTTGATTTCATCGAAATTTGAATTCTTGGAGATCTTTGATATGCTGAATCTAACTATGTATTTAGATTTTGGATATTGGACCATCATAGGTAATGTCCAATTTGAAATTTAAAGTTTTTAAGTTTAAGTTCTTAGACCACATTCATTCTGTGTCAGCAACCAGTTTTGTGTCAACTATTTAATCACAATCCAAATGCAGGGCTGTATCAACCTCGAATAGTGTGTCCATACTTGCCCCAATGTTCAGGGTTCGAACTGTGCGGTCGTATAAAGCTGCGCCCTCTGGAGCATCTGGTTTCATTTGTAGACGGGGATTGAAAATTATTTTGAACTGTTGTCATAATGTCCTGATATGCAAAGCATTGAACAGCAAACCACTTTTACTTTCATATAATATGTTATCAAAATATATAGAGTGGGTCAATTAGTTGCCTTTGCAAGATTCTGAATATATTTTACCAATGCTAAACGGTTCTTGGTTGATGTCCCTTAGCAATCATCCAGCAATAATAAGAACAAACATAAATGTCTTACACATTGGACACACAGATGAATTAGGTGATTCCTTGTACCCTCCAACAATTCGATAACAAGTATACCGTTCATAACAAAAGACTACTTTACAAGGAAGCTATTAAACCAAGAGTTCCAAATGGTGAAGTTGAAATCATCCCTTCGTAAATTTTACGGACGCCATCACGAGTTGGTTGACCGTTATGGAATAACCGTTCACAACTACAATCCCCTTCTCTTTCATGAATGTGACCTACCGAATTAGACTATTTACAGGATTTGTTATCACATAAGCAACACGACGGGTGCCTTATGTGGAGCAGGATCTGCTTACCCTTCCGGAGCACCCGAGATCACCCCTAGTTTTTGGTGGGGCTCGTTGTTTATTCTCGAGTTTTCTATGTTGTGTCATGTGTACTATTGTTTGTCTTTTTTCATTTTTAGCCATGGCGGTGTCATTTTGTTTTAGATTTGAGTTTGACTGTCCCTTTGGTATTTTATGTCCCTCTTTTAAGACTGGTAAGAAATTTGAAATATCAAAATGTATTAAGTTTAACCCTCTTTTTGCCCGTATTTTTTATGATTTCACTTCATGTGCCAGAAAATATAAAAGCTTGCGTCACATACCTAACAATGATGTTATTCGAAAAATGCTGTTATGACTGTTCCATGATTTTGGAACCAATGACGAAACTGAATCTTCAGAATCATCATCTAATCTAATTTATTTGTAGTGATGAAATTAAAGTGTGCGCATTTTCCCCCTGTCATAATATGCTTCAACAGTTTCATATTCATTTACGTCTGTGAAGTGTACATTGAAATTGGATAATGGACCCCTTATAGAGTTTCCATTAGGGAAATATAAATTTGTGACAATATGTTGGACTTATTTCAGTGTTGCACATTTAGCTGGCTCAATAACTTAAGGACCACCAGCCTTGTCCTTTCTTACTTTGGTAAAGCTATTTCTAATTTCTAAGTCCCCCTTTTTTATGAGACATAAATCAAGGACAAAAGGTGTATATCATTTCATTCTGACACATGAATTAAGTTTCCCGTCTTTAACCGAAAATTGCTTATTTCTTAGTAAATTAATTTATTTGAATTCAAATACATAATAGCACCAAATATAATTAAATAATTCCACGACGATCTATTTTCATTTGTCACTAACTTGAATATGTACTTTAAATGTGTGTATTAAATGCTCCCTTGTTTTATAATCCACTGATCCGAATAGACAGTCACACCTGGCAAGATGTGCCCTAGAGGCATGGTTAACATGATACCGAAGTGCAAAAAACAATTAACCTTTCAACAAGCCATCTACGAGTTTTACCACAGAACCTTGAATACACACATCGTATAAACCTAGTCATAGCATAGACAGTAAAAGGTCAATAAGAGTACACCAACATATTGTCTTTACAGATTATTGTACTTTAATTTGTTCACCTTATCAGTCCGAAAATGCATTAATTAAAAAATATTTTATAACTTTTTGTGTTGTCTAAAAAATTAATTTGAATATATACGTTTAACATAGAAAATTTATCGCATGAAAATGTACAATTGCACGTCTGTGCGTTTTATATTCTTATTATCGGCTGGTTATTAGATAAAGCAGAAGTCATCGACGCGCTTACGATTACGTTAAAATATGATTAAAAACCAAAACTTTTAATGATTGTATTTTAAATCCCGGCATGCAAAAACCAGGAGAAAACGTCACGACCTACAGGAAGTTGTTAATATTTTTTCATTGATTATTGAATTTCTCCTTTATTACTGCAATTAAAGCGATAAAACTGTGTGAATATATATATTGTGTCATAATGAACATATTTGAACCATAAGTAAAAAATCGCGAATTTTCCCTTTAAAGAGCGTAAAACTAGGAAAGGAGGCAAACAAATGTGTAGCAAAGAGGTTAAAAAAGGCATGTAGAACCAGATGGTATGATTTTTCACAAAGTAGGCAGAATTCCAGCCCAAAACTAGATATTTAAAATGTTTAGTGCCCTTTTTGTTAAAGAAACATAAGCTGACGAGTTCTTTCAGTCGAGATTTAAGTTTAGTATGTGGAATAGTGGTATAAAGAGTTGAAAAATCAAAGGCTAGCACAGCAATATTCTGTAATGTGTATGCAAGAAGCCTGTCAGATATTCTCCACTAGCTATGTAAACCTCCATGGTAGGAAATATGCCAATGTTCCAGCTGATTTAGTGCAAGAATGGAATGTAAAAGAATGCAGAAAACACATTGAACAAATAAAGAAAATTCAACCACTGAACATAAAACCAAGCATACACATAAAACAACGTATTTTCATTATCAAGTCCCACTTTGTTGCTCAGCTACAATAAACTGTTTTTACCAGTAGCAAACAGAAGTATATGCTCTAAATCAGTATACGCTAAAGACCTCCACAACTAGCAATTATAATTGATGTTCGTATGATGAATTTAAAGTAGAATATGACTGTCATAACGACGTTAAAAGAACAATTTCAAGATTTCTTTAAGAGAAGTTATGTTTCTAGAGTAGACAGGAATGAAGCAAACAGTAACCAAATGATCGGTAAAAAAACAACGTAGAGTTTTAAATGATGCACTTACGAATTTCCTTTAAACATTCAGCTGAAACGGTATCATTTAAAGTCAGTTATAAGTGGTATTTATGATGTGTTTATATATAAATATATATATATTCTGTAAATTTGTCACTATTCGGCTTTTTGATTTTTGAAGTGCAGTTATTTTACAATTTCTTTAC
Source organism: Mytilus edulis (assembly GCA_019925275.1). Classification (NCBI taxonomy): domain Eukaryota; kingdom Metazoa; phylum Mollusca; class Bivalvia; order Mytilida; family Mytilidae; genus Mytilus; species Mytilus edulis. The sequence goes on from CM034354.1 coordinate 33,979,173, forward strand.
TGGTGCTTATTTACATATTTTCTCCTCTCGCCTGATTTTAACTTCTCCTCTTTACTCTCTATAGCTGAAACAATTGAAATTACAAACATATACTGTAAAATCTAGGAATGAGGTTTAAGGTCTTACAATAATTTAAAAACAAAAACCCAAGAAAACAATTTTTTTTAATTCTGTTTGTGTATTTTATGTTATAGGTTAGTCATTTAACGTGTTACCAAACACTTTCAGTAAAATTAATTCGGCTCGTTTCATTTTCTTAAAATTTGGACAAAGTATTTTCTTTGAGCCTTTAACAGGTCAGGAATAACCACCAATTGACTTATAATACCTCAATTGACGTATAATCCACCAAATGGTGGATATAGAGATAGACCAATTGACGTATAATGTTCTTTTCTTCAAATAAAATCTTAAAATGAAATTCGCGCGTTTTTTTTGCACATACAATCTGAACCTTTGAATGGTACTCATTGATGACATGAAGTCCATTCTGACACCTCGTGCTGCATTTGCAGCGACAAACTCAAAAAATAATTTGCACCTCCTTTACACACCTATAAATTCTTTGTTTGAGCTTTCAAAACTTATTTCTATTCTTCGATTGCTTGTGTAAACTTCTTTTTAATAAACTACCGGAAGCTGCTACAGCTGCTGCAATATCCAAAACGTTCCTGGTGAGAAGTAGTCAACAAATCCGTAAAAATTATCTCCATCAAATGGAGAAAATAGTACAGACGAGAAGAAGAAAAGTACGGTCAACAGTATTACCAGAAATAAATAGGGTAAGTAATATTTCAAGTATATTTGAGACAGTTATCAATACATTAATTCATTTCCTATTAAAAAAGCAATTAATTGCATTAGGCACGTAAGTATGGAAAGTTCCATTTTCACATTGACAAAGTTGAAAATAATCACAAAAACGAACATACAAAGAAATTCACCATTTTTTTATACTGAATTGGGAGTATCTAGATATTATCAATTTTATTTTTATTTTCAAAGGCTGAAAGGAGGGCTGAAGAGAATATTATGGCCAAAAATAGATACCACGCAACTGTCATTCATCGCAATCCGGGGGGAAATCTTAAAGGACAGACCACTCAAGTGAAAAGGTATCACACAGGGAGGAGATCCACATCTTTCATTGAAGACTCAAAGGCCCGAGCAAAATCCTTGTATTCAAGGAAGCGAACAATTTAAAAAAAAAAGTACGTTTCATACATTAATATATGTTTGTTTCAATTTTACATTCAGAAATCATACCGGTGGTATGCGAAATTAAACAGAAAAATACCTTTACAGTCATTCAGAAGTACTTGCAGTTGCTTCATTAACTGCCTATGAAACTTCCTTGTAGAATGTAATATAGTCATGTTTCGTTCCTTTTCGAATGTGTTTCCACTGTTGGAGCAGCACTTCTCCCTCTGTAGTTTCCTCGATCTTACCAATCATGTTTATTATTTCTTTTTCCAGTGTGTCTTTTGTTTTCCTATTAGGTTTTAAAAAAACCACGTTTACAGTTTTGTTAGTTAATAAATTGTATAAGAACCTTATTTGATAATAAATCTCTCGTCAGAGCACTAAAAGTAACACCCATTATTGGTGCCCTGGACTTATATTGTAGAGCATAACCAGAATAGAAAATCCCTGATAATGAAATGACTCAACTGTGGGAATTAATGCATTGTATAGCATCTGATGTTGAACTTTTTTTGATAGCTCGGAGTTTAGCTCTATAAAATTGAATATTAGTGTCCATATTATATATTCACTATTACATGCTATAATTATAGGTTTGACTGAAGTTTCAAAAAGGTTGCAAGACAGACATTGAATACACGTTGAAAGTCATAACATTTTATATTTTCAGTAAACTTTTATCACAAGCAATCCCAGAAAACACTACAAAATCATGTATGTATAAAAATTCCATGATTGCTTGAAACATTCTGACTCTCAGTATAAATACATTTGGGAATATAATGGTTATTTTATGAAATGCAATCCATATATATATATTTATATACATGTATCATTATTTTAACCATTTTTAGCAGGTATATTTGAAAGATAAAATAACTACGAAATTTGGCAACAGCAGGAGGAGATTGACGACAATTTGCTAGAAGTACAGGCAAACAAAATAAAAAAGACCGATTAAACGTCATCCAGTACTACAATCCCAATGAAAAGTTCTCTGATGTGGGGTTTGGCTAAATATCTGCGAAAAAGACCCCAATCAGAGGACGACCATTCAATTCAATTCATATGCACAAGGAATGAATGATTAATGAATCAAAGAAACTAAATTTTAATTTTAAATCATTGCAGCATAGGTTAAATGCCACTTTTGCTGACAGAAGAAAGCTAATCATATCCGAAAGAGCTTCCATCATGGAAATTATAGAGCAATATCCGGCACTTACTCTGCATAACCAGGTTATATTTTGGGCTGAAAGGTATTAAATTTAAATGAACAACATATACTTCAGACTTGGTCATAATCCTAGGGGTATACGTAGTACCCAGCCAGATAGACCGAGTAACACTTTATGTGCTACTGTATATTGGATATGTTATTTTGTGAAGATATCAACTGATAAATGAAGTATAAACTGCAATTGATGTAGATTTTATCTATTTCTTTAGAACCCATGATCTGATATTTGAATGTTCTTCCAGATTTTATTAAAATTTCAAGATCTTTTGTTAAAACTTATAAAAAACTTTATATCTATTGAGAACTGTTCCAGCAAAACATACATCGGACAGGAGGAGGCTAATCAAATGAAAAGATACATGATATTAATAGTTGGTTAGTGGAACAGGCAGTTATTGACCGTTTCTGGACTCCCAAACATTGCTTAAGTTTGGATAGATTGAAGACATGGTAAATGTAATGAAAATCGACTATACTTTTACATACTTCTAAGCAAAGATAAATAGCAATTAATAATAACAAAGTTTATAGCGACTTACACCATATATAAACATCCCTCACACAGTGAGTTGCAATTAATTTCGAAAACACAGGCTGTATTGTAATGTTACTAAAAATTATTTTGTCGTTGTAGGTATCTCACCTAACTTTTCTTTAAAAACGCGTATTTTCCGAAACAATTTGAATAAATTCCTTTTTAAATCCGAAACATCCCAGCAAACCATGGTTTGATGACGCTTGTGATCAAGCCATAGGTGACCGTAAAAAATCTGAAAGACGGTTCAATCAACAACCAACGACGGAAAACTTGAGTAATTTCCGTATTTATCGCGCTAAGGCACGGTGGACTTGTAGGCAAGCCCGACGAACATCCTGGAAAAAATTTGTCTCGGGGATTACATCTCGTACTCCGATTACAAAAGTTTGGAATATGGTAAACAAATAAAAGGTAAACATTCTAAAACCACTGTAAAACATTTGAAAGAGGCAATGATTTATTAACATCTGAAAAGGATATTGCCAACAAGCTTGGTGAAACTTTTGCGAAATCTTCTTCTTGTAACAACTACAGGGAAGACTTTAAAAAAGTTAAAAAACAAAAAGAAAAAATTAAATTAAACTTTAAATCAAAAAATGGTGAAAATTATAATAAACTATTTTCTCTTGAAGAACTTAAAATATATCTGTCAAAAGCCCATGATACAGCTTGTGGGCCTGATAATATTCACTACCGACTCTTAAAACACTTGCCAGATTCCTCGCTAGAAGCTCTCTTGCAGCTCATGAATAACATCTGGGAATCTGGTGATTTACCATCAATCTGGAAGCTTGCAACCGTCGTGCCTATTCCAAAACCAAGTAAAGATCATACGGATCCTATTAATTATCGACCAATTGCTCTTACCAGTTGTGTCTGTAAAACACTCGAACGGATATGGTCAATGATCGCCTTGTTTGGTTCTTGGAATCCAATGGGCTATTAACCAATATCCAGTGTGGATTCCGACAGGGCCGCAGTACTCTTGATCATCTTGTTCGATTCGAATCATTTGTCCGTAATGTTTTTGCGAAAAATGAACATGTGGTGTCGGGTCTTTTTCGACATTGAGAAGGCCTATGATACTGCATGGAAATATGGTATTTTAAAAGATCTATTTGATATGGGGTTGAAAGGCAATATGCCTAATTTTATTTCTAATTTTCTCTCTAACAGACAATTTAATGTTAGATTTAATTCGACCATGTCTGATCTGTATGATCAAGAGATGGGTGTCCCTCAGGGCAGTATTTTATCTGTTACATTATTTAGTCTTAAAATCAACAGCCTTGTTGAAGTTTTAAAAAGTAATATTGAAGGTTCATTGTACGTTGATGATTTTTTAATATGTTACAGATGCAAAAATATGAATAACATAGAAAGACAATTACAATTATGTCTTGGAAGAATTGAAAAATGGGCCTCGGAAAATGGTTTTAAATTTTCCACGTCAAAAACGGTCGGGATGCATTTTTGTAACAAAAGGAAATTGCATCTTGATCCAGAACTCACTTTGTACGGAAACCCAATTAAAATGGTTGATGAAACCAAATTTCTTGGGTTAATTTTCGATAAAAAGTTAACCTTTCTACCCCATATCAAAATGGTAAAATCGAGATGTTTAAAAGCTTTAGATATTTTAAAAGTTGTCGGCAGCACTGACTGGGGTGCTGATCGCAACATTTTACTTAATTTATATAGATCTCTAGTTATATCTAAACTAGATTATGGCTCTATAGTGTATGGCTCTGCAAGGAAGTCCTACATACAGATTCTTGATGCTGTGCATCACCAGGGTTTGCGTCTCTGTCTTGGCGCATTTAAAACCTCACCAGTTGAGAGTCTATGTAGAGGCTGATGAGCACTCACTCTCTAACAGACGTTTAAAGCTGCTGTCAAACTAAAAGCCTATTCAGATAATCCTGCCTACAGCTGTGTTTTTAATCCGATTTATGAAGATATTTTTGCAAAACATGAAAATAAAATTCCTCCGTTAGGTATACGTTTAAAACCACATTTAGCTTCTTTTGATTTAAAATCTGTTGCTCAAGTTAAAATTTGCACATGTCCTCCTTGGGAACTTCCCAAAACAAAAATGATATTTGATCTCCGTGAACACAATAAAAATAAAACAAATCCTCTTTTAATTCAGCAACACTATGCTGAAATTAAAGCCAATTATCCAGATTTTTCAACTGTCTATACTGATGGATCAACAGATGGCGACAGAGTTGCATCTGCTGCTGTTTTCAGGGACAGAGCTGCAACTCTCCGTTTGCCATCTGATGCATCCATCTTTACTGCTGAAGCAGAAGCAATAATTTTGGCTTTGAAATTTATTGCTTCTTCAGATAAATCCAAATTTATTATATGTTCTGATTCACTTTCATGCTTACAAGCTATACAATATACTAAAATTAAAAACCCAACAATTCTCCAAATTTTATATGTAATGAGGAATTTAAAAATTCTTCTGAAAGAAATAATATTTCTATGGGTTCCGAGTCATGTTGGAATTCTTGGAAACACAGCTGTAGACCTTGAGGGAAAGCATGCCCTGGGTGACCCTTTATCTGACTGTGATATACCATATACTGATTTTAAATCTAATATAAGAGAATATGTGTTTAATATTTTAAAAAATGAATGGAGTAAAAAAGATGATAATAAATTACATGAAATTAAACCTAATATAGGAAAACCTTTTAATAATTTTATGTGCAGAAAAGATCAGTGTATTATTTCTAGATGTCGTATTGGTCATACTAGAATAACACACGAGTATCTTTTAAAAAATGAAGATGAACCACAATGTGTACCTTGCAACTGCAAGTATACTATTAAACATGTTTTAATTAATTGTATTGACTTTGCTGATATTCGTAAGAAGCATTTCAATGTCAATAATATGAATGATTTATTTAATAATGTTCCATTTACAAATATTGTTGCATTTTTAAAAGAAATTGGAATTTATTATTATAGAATATAAAAATGTTATTATATTTATGTCGTTTTTAATTTTCATCACGTTATTTTACTCATATTGATTTTTATTTGTAAATAATCAATTTGCTTTAGTCTCGAATTTTAGTATATTAAAGGACTTTTTGTCTTATTTAAAAAATATGCTTTAAATTGTAAAAATATTCGAATTAGCTCTCGCCGCGATATAGCCTTTTTGTGCTAATGCGGCGTAAAGCAACCAACAATCAATCAATCTTTAATTCTTCTAAAACATTTACTGGTTTTGCCTTTTCAAGCTTTGAATGAAATGGATATTTTGCATTCGGATTTATTAAATGGTACAATATCGTTCCTAGAGACAATATGTCCATCCTTCGTAAATAACCAATTGTTGCATTCATTTGATTATTGCACAAGGTTTCTGGTGCCGTATATACTGGAGATCCCCGAAATAGTTTCTGAGTGCATGTTTGTGTGATGCTTCTGGTTTGGATAAGGGATGAACGCGCCTCTCCAAATCAGTTATCAACATTCAACAATCGTTGACAACATTCGATTTTTAATTTTTAACATTCGTTTTCCACATCCAACATTCGTTTTAAGCTTTTAATTTTTAACTGTCAACATTCGTTTTAACATACAACATTCGTTTTCAACATTCAACATTCGTTTTTGACATTTAACATTCGATTTCAACTTTCAGGATTCGTTTTCAACATTCAACAATCGTTGACAACATTCGATATTCAACTTTCAACATTCATTTTCAACATTCGTTTTCCACTTTAAACATTCGTTTTTCAATTTTAATATTCGATTTCAAAATTCAACAATCGTTGACAACATTCGATTTTTAATTTTTAACATTTGTTTTTCACATCTAACATTCGTTTTTAGCTTTCAATTTTCAAATGTCAATATTCGTTTTTAACATTCGTTTTCAGCATTCGATTTTTAATTTTCAACGTTCGTTTTGAACATCAAACACTCGTTTTCAACATTAAATATTCGTTTTTTAGCTTTCAATTTTCAACTGCCAACATTTGTTTTTAACATTCAACATTCGATTTTCAACTCTCAACACTCATTTACAACATTCCTTTTCAACTTTAAACATTAGTTTTCAACTTTTAACATTCGATTTCAATATTCAACAATCGTTGACAACATTCGATTTCAACTTTCAACAATCATTATCAACATTCCTTTTCAACTTTAAACATATATGTTCAACATTTAACTTTGTTTTTACATTAAACATTCGTTTTTAGCTTTCAATTTTCAACTGCAAACATTTGTTTTTAACATTCAACATTCGATTTTCAACTCTCAACAATCATTTTCAACATTCCTTTTCAACTTTAAACATTAGTTTTCAACTTTTAACATTCGATTTCAATATTCAACAATCGTTGACGACATTCGAATTTTAATTTTGAACATTCGTTTTCCACATCCAATATTCGTTTTTAGCTTTCAATTTTCAATTGTCAACGTTCGTTTTTAACATTCAACAACCGTTTTCAACATTCGATTTTCAACTTTTAACGTTCGTTTTTCACATCCAACATTCGTTTTTAGCTTACAATTTTCAACTGTCAACATTCGTTTTTAACATTCACATTCGTTTTCAACATTCGATTTTCAACTTTTAACGTTCGTTTTCAATATCCAACATTCGTTTTTATTATTCAACATTCGTTTTAAACATTCGATTTTCAACTTTCAACATTTGTTTTTTACATTCAACTTTTCGTTTACAACTTTCAAGATTCGTTTTCAACATTCAACAATCGTTGACAACATTCGATTTTCAACTTTCAACATTCATTTTCAACATTCGTTTTCAGCATTCGATTTTTAATTTTCAACGTTCGTTTTGAACATCAAACACTCGTTTTCATATTAAATATTCGTTTTTAGCTTTCAATTTTCAACTGCCAACATTTGTTTTCAACATTCAACATTCGATTTTCAACTCTCAACAATCATTTTCAATATTCCTTTTCAACTTTAAACATTAGTTTTCAACTTTAAACATTCGATTTCAATATTCAACAATCGTTGACAACATTCGATTTCAACTTTCAACAATCATTTTCAACATTCGTTGACAACATTCGATTTCAACTTTCAACAATCATTTTCAACATTCCTTTTCAACTTTAAACATTAGTTTTCAACTTTTAACATTCGATTTCAATATTCAACAATCGTTGACAACATTCGATTTCAACTTTCAACAATCATTTTCAACATTCCTTTTCAACTTTAAACATATATGTTCGACATTTAACTTTGTTTTTACATTAAACATTCGTTTTTAGCTTTCAATTTTCAACTGCAAACATTTGTTTTTAACATTCAACATTCGATTTTCAACTCTCAACAATCATTTTCAACATTCCTTTTCAACTTTAAACATTAGTTTTCAACTTTTAACATTCGATTTCAACTTTTAACATTCGATTTCAATATTCAACAATCGTTGACAACCTTGGATTTCAACAATCATTTTCAACATTCCTTTTCAACTTTAAACATTAGTTTTCAACTTTCAATATTCAACAATCGTTGACGACATTCGATTTTTAATTTTGAACATTCGTTTTCCACATCCAATATTCGTTTTTAGCTTTCAATTTTCAATTGTCAACATTCGTTTTTAACATTCAACATTCGTTTTCAACATTCGATTTTCAACTTTTAACGTTCGTTTTCCACATCCAACATTCGTTTTTAGCTTACAATTTTCAACTGTCAACATTCGTTTTTAACATTCACATTCGTTTTCAACATTCGATTTTCAACTTTTAACGTTCGTTTTCAATATTCAACATTCGTTTTTAAACATTACGATTTTCAACTTTCAACATTTGTTTTGTAAACATTCAACTTTTCGTTACAACTTTCAAGATTCGTTTTCAACATTCAACAATCGTTGACAACATTCGATTTTCAACTTTCAACATTCATTTTACAACATTCGTTTCAGCATTCGATTTTTAATTTTCAACGTTCGTTTTGAACATCAAACACTCGTTTTCAACATTAAAATTTTCGTTTTAGCTTTCAATTTTCAACTGCCAACATTTGTTTTTAACATTCAACATTCGATTTTCAACTCTCAACAATCATTTTCAACATTCCTTTTCAACTTTAAACATTAGTTTTCAACTTTTAAACATTCGATTTCAATATTCAACAATCATTTTCAACATTCCTTTTCAACTTTAAACATATATGTTCAACATTTAACTTTGTTTTTACATAAACATTCGTTTTCAGTATATTTTTGTCCATAATGCCCTCCTCATCCAACTCCTTCTTCAACAAAAAATGTTTAATTGATTGATAGTCGGATTTAGTCCTGGTATCTATAGTTTATATGCTTAACCCCCAGTGGCAAGCATTTCAGCATTATTCAGGACGAGAATAATTTCACATAAATACAATAGGTAGGTTTTGTCATAGTAGAGGCTATTCGGGGTAATGGTCGGGAAATTTTTGGAAAAAAAGGTATGCTAGATAGGAGTCGTCCAAATTTCCCCGTCCATCCTTCCGGATGGCCTGTATTATAACAATACCTACTTCTTGTATATATTGTTAACTCGTTCTCGTCCTGCATATGCATGAAATATTTGCAACTGGACGTTAAGCAACAGACAGTTGATCAAGCATTATATCATTGAGCTGTTTTTAGCTCACCTGGCCCAAAGGGCCAAGTGAGCTTTTCCCATCACTTTGCGTCCGGCGTAAACTTTTACAAAAATCTTCTCTGAAACTACTGGGTCAAATTAATCCAAACTTGGCCACAATCATCATAGGGGTATCTAGTTTAAAAAATGTGTCCGGTCACCCGGCCAACCAACCAAGATGGCCGCCATGGCTAAAAATAGAACATAGGGGTAAAATGCAGTTTTTGGCTTATAACTCAAAAACCAAAGCATATAGAGCAAATCTGACTGGGTAAAATTGTTTATCTGGACAAGATCTATCTGCCCTGACCAGTTGTTGGATTGCTGCCCTTAAATTGGTAGTTTAAAGGAAATTTTACTGTTTTTGGTTATTATCTTGAATATTATTATAGATAGAGATAAACTGTAAACAGCAATAATGTTCAGCAAAGTAAGATTTACAAATAAGTCAACATGACCGAAATGGTCAGTTGACCACTTTAGGAGTTATTGCCCTTTATGGTCAATTTTTAACCATTTTTCGTAAATCTTAGTAATCTTTTACAAAAATCTTCTCCTCTGAAACTACTGGGCCAAATTAATCCAAACTTGGCCACAATCATCTTTGGGGTATCTAGTTTAAATAATGTGTCCGGTGACCCGGCCATCCAACCAAGATGGCCGCCATGGCTAAAAATAATTATTGTTGAAAGGAGAATAGACTTTACACTAGCAAAAATGATCGATCTTTTAAAGTTGAGATTACTCCTTTTAAGATCGATCTTTGGTGTAATCTAAACGGATCTGCAATCGGACTTAAAAGGTCTACCTTCAAGGGTGGTTTAAAAAATATCAATCTTATTTGAATCGATCTTTCTTCAGGTGTAAACGCTTAGATATATCGCGATCGGGTTTTTTTCCAGATGAATGTCATATTTAGATATATAAATAATTCTGTGCATGTTCAGCGGGAAAACACACGTGACGTGTTTGAAAAAAAGAAATAGAATGGAATAAGAAAAGTAAACATAATAGTTCTATCTTTGCTGCAAATCCTCATCTTCAAACGCATTTCACCAGTTGTGTTTTAGCGACTTTGTTTAATGACTTCTGATGTATGAACCAAAATTATAATTATCTAATCCATATGAAATCCCAATGAGCAAATTCATATCTACATCATTTTGCAGTGTGTGAAAATGGAGAAGGCTGATACCAGGGCCAATATTGAAAATGGCATGTAATAATCTATCACGCATATTTTCCAGCTGGAGAAAAAACAAAAATTGAACTCTATTATATTTAGGTTTTTTGATATACAGAAATAATAAAATATCCTGATTATATATTTGTAAATATGAATTTTAACTTAAGATTTATGATTTTGGTCCTAGTTTTCAGGTTGGTTCTAACACTACAGGTCAGGGTCCACAATTTAACCATGTTAACTGATTTTATTTTAACAATAATTTTATATGTGCTGATCCAACCTGTATTTACCATGCTGAATGTACAGCGCCTTAGAGTAATTTTTATTTTTTATATAGGGGCTCTATACATTTTCATTATTATTTATTATTGAATTACATTAAAAAGGTGCACCAATGTGCCAAATATTAACTTTTTGCAAGAGTGGCATTCGGACGGTTTTGCATGGTTTTCTGGCAGATTGGCTCTTTTAATGATGAGATTGACTTTTCAATGTCATTGCTATGTCCTTTCCCCAATATACCAGAATGCACAGAAAATGCCTTGTATAGTTTGCTAAGACCTGACAAATATTGTTGAAGGGCTGAAAGAGATGTTACAATTCGAATGCTTTTTGCACCAGAGTCTATTACGAATAGGGTGTTTCCTTCACTGCACATTCCAGTTGGTTGTGAAAATTGACATTCACGACCAATGCCATCTTCATTTCCGTTCTCCCTGTACCAGCCATTGAAACAATTTCAGATAGATTGCTAATTGTTTCGTCTGCATGACTTTGTATTCTATACAACTTTCTTTTGACAATATCGGAATATACCAAGTCATTTCCAATAGTTGCAATTCCATGTGGTCTTTTGCAATTTTCTGTTTCAGTTCCAAGAATAATCCAAACATCATTTGAACCCAACTCTATACGCAGAATACCTGCTGAATGATCAGACATGATAATGGAATTCATTCTGTAGGCCAGTCCAAAACATCCCCTCATTGCTGAAATACTAATTGAGCACAACAGATTTCCACATAGTTCATAACCTGTAGCTGTAATATTTTTCTCAACTGCAATCTGTAAGAAAGCCTTTGTTTGGAGGTCAGCTACAAATAATAAGTCATTGTTCACTATAACTTCTGCAGTTGGCTGGAGCTTTTGAACATCCATCTTCAGAACTTAAGATTAAATCGTCAGAACCATTCAATAGACCTTTCAAGTTGACCCTCCTCTGGATGTTCTGTCTAAGTTGTTTCAAATTTGATTTTTCGGGGTCACTTATGTTTAAAGAAGCAGCTAATTCACACACCAACTATAAGAGGAAAACAACGGAACAACAGAAACAATGAACTGCAACAAAAAGAAGTAAGTTAAAATATGTTTCTCCGGATATAAATTATCCTGTTATCAGTTGTTATACTTTACAACACGAGAGCCTAGGTCAAACTAACGAACATATGTTCAATACAGTATCCTGTAGTTTGAGAAATTTTGACTGTGTCTGCGATTTGTCTACTTCTCTCTTACTTATGTATTCGAAAATACGTCTTCAATTAGTTGTTTTATACTTAAATTTTATTTTATATTTTTATGAATTTACTTATAAGTAAATGAAATGTATCTCTAATTTTCTGTAACCAAATTCTGGAAAACTTATATAAATTTGCTTGTTGTATCTCAATTTTACCTTTTTATTAACCGGGTTATTGATTTGGGGATGTACGGCGGGCGGTCGGGCGGCAATCAAATGTTGTCCGTGCATTAACTCATGAACCGTTCAACCAAAGCTTTTAAAATTTTAATATGTTATAGTTATACGAAGGTCAAGTTCAAAAAAAGAGGGACGAAAGATACCAAAGGGACAGTCAAACTCATAAATCAAAACCAAACTGACAACGCCATGGCTAAAAATGAAAAAAGACAAACAGAAAAACAATAGTACACATGACACAACATAGAAAACTAAAGAATAAACAACACGAACCCCACCAAAAACTAGGGGTGATCTCATGTGCTCCGGAAGGGTAAGCAGATCCTGCTCCAATAATGGCGATTTTGACTTTTACCGTTCAGGAGTTATGGTTCTTGAAAGATTAAAAAATGGAGTTTCCAGTCGTGTCCGTGCATTTACGCATGAACTGAAATGGGAGGGACCTAACTATCTTATCAATTATTGATAGAAGTCAGCATGGCTAAAGACAACAAACACATGTGGAGTTTACCTTTGTGTAGAAATTTATAATCCAGACTCAAACTAAGAACTAACAAATAACAAGATTATGATGATCAAAAATATTTGCATGATAATAGTTAACACTTGTAAATTCAATGCATTAGTATAATTCTCATTCCAATGGCATACTGGCGAATTTGATCTCAATTTATATTGATTATCACCAAAGCAAATTGTTTTGTCTTGAAATATGTTCACAACATTATTAAAACTTCCAACATAAAATGTGTCTTTAGCAAGAATGTAATCTTGAGGATATTTATAAATAGTTGAACTTTTTATAGCAATCTCTAATATTTTTCTGGCTTTTAAATTTATAAGTACAGTCCTAGATGGCTCATAATTTGAATCAAATCTGCACCTTGATGAATGCTTATCACAATAATTATTTTTTTAAATTTCTGTGATTTGTTGTAAAAAAAATATTGATTGATTGTTGGTTGCTTAACGTCCAGTTGCAAATATTTCCTGCATATTCAGGACGAGAACAAGTTATCAATAAATACTATAGGTAGGTCTTGAAATAATAGAGGCCATCTGGGATGATGGTCGGGGAAATTTGAACTGCCACTGAAAATGAGGGTATATTGGATAGGGATAGGAATTTTGCCTTGCAACAGGTCACCTACGGACCCCTCAAAGAGTTGTTGCAAGGGTTCTTAACGTGCAAAGAGTGTGGCACTCGCACTCTCTTTACACGAGGCATCGGATTTAACGTCCCCAAACTGACCGGACGTGACTGCGAACTTGATACATCCCGCACAGCCAAACGGACGCCCCACTTCGGGCAAGCGTTTTACTGCCGGTCGGAAGAAGACCGAGTGACCATATTTCTATATTTCCCAGTCACCCTTGGGGGTACACGATGACTTGAAAGTCAGGCCTTTCTTCGTCATCGGATACGGGGTCTGCCCTGCGAACCTTAGTCCCTAGTCCTTTCGATAATGAGTCTTTCATTTTAGCGTCCAAAACGCGTCCTAAATGAGCAAATCGGCCATCTTTCTGATTCAAAAAGTTTTTGTCGTGGACATTCATGTCCCTACAATGTCTAAGGAGACCACACACAATGTAGTATGAAGATTTAGGCGGATACTCGTCTCTACATTCCGTGTTCATCATATGTAGCTCAATAAAAGGATCCCTGTTCTGAGCCCGGAAAGATCTCCATTAGTTAAATACACCCACTGCCCATTTCGTGTTCTTTTTTGTGTTAGCGTTCACTTTTTCATTGACTAGATTTGAAATTTCTTCATCGGTGACCAAATTTGTGTCATCAAAAGATTCTTCAGAAACGAAACTTTCAAACTGCAGTGGGATGGTAACATTCTCAACATTGCGATCTCCTCCTTGGCACAAAGCATCATCCACATAATCCTTCTATATTTTCATCGCAATTTGCGATAGTGACATATCGTCCTCCATTTCCCCGCAAAACTGCTACTTTATCGACGTCCTCTTCTTAGAATTTAGAGAGGACAAAGTTTTCTTCATTGTCACCTAAAAAATGAACCATTGCCTCCGACATTTTAAGCTTCTAGACAGACAATGTGTCTTATCACAATAATTATTTTTTAAATTTCTGTGAGGCAATGGATGATGGTTGACGGTCTGAAACAAACAGTTTTTAATCCGTATAAGTTGTGTTTTAATATTTATAAATGACACTCGGAGTTTTACTGTGTATTTTAACCGTTGGACAATAACTCTTAAAATATATCCACTATATATTTTAATATGTAAACAGTACTTTTACTTGGAGATAATCCTTGGTGTTCCTCATGAAGGAAGCTTTTACGGAGAGAAGAAGAAGAATAGAGTTAGTGATAGAGTTTATTGAACAATGTAATTACTGCTAATGTATATATATGAATTTGTACATAATAAATATGTATGTGAAAAAAATAGTTTTACAGCCAGTGCCCTAGAAGAGCTCCGTGACAACTTGTCGCATCCATCGTTCATCTGTCAGACTGTTGTTAGAATTGTGGCAAAATCATACATTTCAGTAGTCAGCAGTGTTTGGTGACGTTAAAGCCATCCGACCCTCCTGTTACACTAACAACGACCAAGCTATTTTCCACCTACCTGTGTCATGTAGGCTTGCTTAAATTCCAATGTTTAAGAATAATAACGACAAAGTTATTTCAATCTACCTGTGTCATGTGGGCTTTAATTCCAATGTTCAATACTTACAACGACAATGCTATTTGCAATCTACCTGTGTCACGTGGGCTTTAATTACAAGAAATATTCAGGGTTAACTAGTTACAGGCAGCGCACGTGGATGTTAGAGTTAAATTAAACCATGAATACAATTCAGTACTATTCATTATCCTTTGTCTTCACAATGATTTCTTAAACGGTTGAAGTGTTGCAGTGGAAGAACTGCTTTAATTAAAGAGCGATATATTTTCTCGTAAAGATAAAAATAATGAGTGATGTGTCATTTTGCACTTTTTTATCAGCAGAAGGTATTATCAAACATGCATGCCTACAGATTTAAATATAACAGTTGGCATCGCTGATAGAAATAATACTGTATATGTTAACATAGGTTTATCATGTACATATTTGAAAATGTCGATCATATTTTTATTTCACCCTTTTGTATAAAAGCACACTTTGAACATACCATAATTTTAAAGCAGAAGCTTTTTTTTAACGTAAAAATAGTACTATGCATGCTTAAATATTGTAATAGTAAAGTGCTGTCTAAGCGAATTACGCATTCTTCTGCGGATGAGATTTCTTTAATAAATTAAACAATACAAAAAAAAAACACTACAGTCCTATCACATATATCTGTTCAATATTTCAAACACATCTACCTCTGATTTTTAATGAAACCTGTAAAATAAAGGACCGGAATTACCAATAATTACTATCTTCTCTTCTCTCCTCTCCTGTTACTACTATTATATCCGTATATTTGGTTTTCTTTCTTTTTTAAGGGGAGGTGACAAAAAAATGCATAGTTTGTTCTTGTTTTACATCTTGATCATTTGGGACTTCATTAAAGAAGGAATAAAAAAGAAAGTAACTTTTTATCAGTGTGCACTAAGTTCCGTGCAATTAATATGTATTTAATGTATAATTGTATTCGTGAAAACGATCTCTTTAAATATAAAACTAAAAGTTATCTAATTTGTTCAACACTAATAAATCGAGCAAAAATCTTACCTAAAAACGGATTGGCTCCATTTGAATCAGGTCTAGATTGTTGTCAATGACTAGCATGTCTTGAAAATCTAATACTTGAACTGCACCTGAGGTTGGTGACAGTGCTGGAGATGGTGAAGGTGGTCCAGCCTGTATTAATATACAAATGAAAGTTGTTATCTTAAAAATTTCTCTTTGCACGTTGAGAACCCTTGCAACAACTCTTTGGGGGGTCCGTAGGTGGCCTGTTGCAAGGCTAAATTTCTGTCCCTATCCAATATGCCCTCATTTTCCAGTGGCAGTCCAAATTTCCCCGACCATTATCCTAGATGGCCTCTATCATAACAACCTACCTATTGTATTTATGGTTAACTTGTATTCGTCCTGAATATGCATGAAATATTTGCCAATGGACGTTAAGCAACCAATAATCAATCAATCTTAAAATTTCTTGTATTGGTAATCAATTAATATTTCTAATAGAATCTTACAAAAACAAATGTTCAACAACACGCCGGTACATTCAAATTGAAATGTTTAAAAGTAGTGCCATATTCTGTGTTACCTAAAGTAACGGGTTTTTGTTGGCTACTATATTAAACTGTATGTCATCGAGTGATGTTAGGTACATAGTATTACCTGATGGTTTCTGGAACGATGTATTTGCAGGTCTTCTTTTCTTCGGTACACTTTCTTGCAGGTATCACATGCAAATTTTCCTGCTCCCTGGTGTGTCATCTGTCTGACTTTCTATAACAAAAACAATGAAATTGTCTACAGATCCCTACTTTTGAAAACTTATTACATAGTATATCGCGTATTTTCGTTTCTGTACGATAAGGTATAATCCATAGTCGAAAAACTGAATAAAATTTAAACCATTATTGAAATTTAATAAATGATTGAACTTGAATAAACAGTTAATAAAGATAGGCGCAGAAATCGCAGATGCAACCAGAACGATATCTCTCATTAACATTTTCGATAATAAAATCAGAAATCTCTTTCTGTATTTGTATGGAACAATTATATGATGTAATTCCATTTCACTGGTACATTTGTATGACACAAAATATAATTATATAAAATCGACTCATGTTTAATACTGCTGATTTTGTACCATATAACACCCGGTGGAAAATTTTGTAAAATTCCGGTTTCTTATAAACGATTCTGTCACAATTGCAGAATAATATTTAATGTTTGCATTTGAACCAGTTTCATAGTCCCCTTTATGCAAAGAATAGGTTTTGTTTCTTTCGAAATTTTTCTAAATTTTTCAACTTTTACTTGAACTCTTGATTCCCGTCATGTCATTCGCGACTTAAATTTTAAACTTTAAATATTTCTTTATACAACTGTGTCCGGCTTAATCTAATAGCCGTATGTTGTATCATAATGCAGTTTTATAAATTTTATCTGGTCGTCTCTATTTAGCTGCTCAGCCTTCTTTTCCTTGAATAAATAAAATAACAGATACTATCTATTAAACACACCTCAAATAAGATTATGTCTGCTAATAGTTTGTCTCTGGCAGTAGGTGACACATGCTCAAGTTTAGAAGAATCGATCAAATTATCCATATTCAGGGGTGTGGGTTTAGCCCATGCAGCCATTGGTACATGGTGCTTCCTGGCAATGACATCCACATTCATCTCATATCTGGCTGGTACTGGCAAGTCTTGGGATTGTCGGTTTAAATCGTATGGCTCATTGTTTATCATCCGTGGGCGTTGATAGGTATTATTAAAAATGGTATCTTTCCTTCTAGAAAAATACTTCTGGTAGTCTTTTCTGGAATCGAGATTTTTAACCGGCTTCTTTCTCATGAACAGTCGACATACGTCCAAATTTTTATGTTTTGTTCTGAATGAGATCAATTTTTTGCAAAGATTACATAATTTGAATTAATCATCAGCCATGTCATTATGTTTATTGTTTTCAGTCTTAATCCTTCGGTCCTCCATCATCTGGTTCTTCATCTTCATGCAATAAATAAATGTTATCCTTTAGTGTGCATGCTAGTTTAAACAAACAAATTTAATTGTCATACACATTGCATTTAATAGAACATATGATAAAACCTTTCCTGGTCCCCTTGGATGTCTTTTCTGTTTAAAATGTAAGCGTCTTTATTTTCATTGGAAATAAATTGGTCTCCAGTCATGTGTCCAATTTGTCTTTTGCAAACAATATTTTCATACGTCTTTAGAGACAAAAACACGTTACCATTCCAATCTACTACATGGCAGTCATTGATTTTGTCTTCAATGTAAAAAAAAAGGATGTATAAATTATGAATTATGAAATAAAAGTAGATCAAATACCTTTTTTTATAAACATCCATGGCATTTGGTCTAAGTCTGATAGTTTATCATTTGCATCCATTCCACATCTCCTTGGTCTTATATTGCCACCATTGTGACTATTTTTTTATTTCTTTCGAGTCGAGAAAGTTTGTTTAGGACGTAGGACGATTGTTCCCTCAAATACTTTGAAACATATAAGATGGTTGACAAGCAAGGTACCTGCAAGATTGATTAGGTGTTCACGTTTCACAGTTGTACTCACCGGCATTTCGTATATCCATGAGTTGTATATAAAGTATTCATATAGTTTTTATAAGCTGTCAAGTTGTTTTAGCGGCGAATTCTGTAATTTTGTCAGCCGTTAACACACACATGTTTTGTTCTCATAGACAAGCTGCTACTTCCGGTGGCGCAGTTGTAACTTTATTTATTGTTGCCAAGGAGAATTGAAATAAATAACATAGTAGAAGCTCTTATATATTAATAAGATGAGAAATATATTTTATTTGAATTTACGAATTATTTTTATAAATAATTATTTTCTTTAAATCTAACTTCCGCGGGAATTTCCTACGTTCCAACATCCAACTATCCAACTTCCCACATTTCCAACGGTGACGTAAAAACGCTAAAACGTTAGTCTTGCTTAAAACTTTGGCTTGTTAAGGCAGAATTTTGATTGAAAGTTAATTTTAGACGAAATTTCCACATTTACTTTAACTAAATTTATAGTTATTTAATATAGAAAGGTAAAACAATGTCTTTTTAGTTTTGTAAAGTTAAATCTTAATTTTAGCGGACTTTCAGGATTCGGGCTCTTAAGATTTTAATCTTTTATTCTCATCAGTCATGTTAATTTAAATTTAAGAAACTTCAGCAAATACTTTTAAACCTTTTGTTAATTTTACTGATTTTGCAGGCAATGCTTTAGTTATATAGTTATTTGATGTTTGTAAATTTTAAAACACTTTAAATAGGAATAAATAGGCAATCTTTGGAATTAGGAATTATGGTTTCCATAAGGTTTGGAAACCATATTAAAATTCGTTAACAGTTAGAAAGGATCTAACTGTTAACTTAAAATAGGTACTGTTTCAGGAAGGACCTTGATTTTATAGAATGCTGTCTAAGTAAGGACTTGACAGTATTTCTTTAAACATTTTTTTTTTGTATTTATATCAGGAAGGACCTGATAGTTATTTAACATATTTTGAACTGATAAGGAATCAGTTTCCTTAACTTATTTATCTAAATCAGAAAAGGTTTCTGATTAACTTCTGCACAAATTATTAAACTTTATATTTATAGAAATTGTTAGTTAAATAAGTAATTTATATAGTACTACCAACAGTACTATATAAAACTAGAGATCACAACCTCCTACTGTATTTTCCCATGTATCTCAACACATTTAATTAACTTATTTTGAATTGATAAATTGATAAACAGATTAGTTCCTACATTTTTATTGGGAGCTCTAAGACTGGTTTAGAGCGGTTTAGAGAGGTGCTAGAACTTTTATGATGTAATAACTGTACATGTATACTTATACTGTGAAATACAATTTGATACCTATAATATATAAAAATAAAGAAATATATGGAAACTTCAAAACTTGTTTGGTGTTCTTTTCACCAGGATATAGCATTATAATCTGATTGTCCGGATTCTATGGGAACCTTTAGTCATAGAATATTCAGTGTTGTCAGTAATAGTCATTTAGTCTTGAGTTTTATACTTTTCCAAGTGGTTGGAATTCAGAGATTAAATTTTGTTTTCTGTTGGGTTAGTCACCCCTGGCTCGCTACAATATATACTTTATCATGTAAATATATACAGGTATGGCCTCATTGTAAACCAATAATATTTCTATGTCAGGATAGATACTGCATGATAAAGACAATACCAAATTTCAAAATCGATTTAGCGCGCCCTTATTTCCTCTCTGTATCGATAATATTATTATTTAAGAAATGACTGTAATATTTTATGAAGAAATAACATAAAAAATTTGGTGCACACTGAATAACGTGAGTAGCAGGTTTTTTAACAGTGTGCACCACATTTTTTTTTTATGTTATTTCGAATAGACAGAAAAAAATATAAGTCATTTCTTATAATTTAATTATAACTTCCAATTTAAACCTTGGCAAACCATGAAAAAACGTTGATGACGATACGGTCACATGACTAACTTTTTTATATGGGCTGATAACAAAATAACGTCAGCCAATCGGAGACCCGTTACATCCAAAATTAAATTATTAAATCGTCACAAAAGTGACTTTTTAAGTCAGTGTAGTTCATGATGGTTTTTTTTTAAACAAAACTATTTAAAGGCATCATCCAACACTCACATGACTGATTCATATACTTTATTTTAAAATGAAAAGTACATGTATGAGAAGTTCTCTTCTTGGAATATGTAGCCTATAGTTTTTTTTAACGTTTAACAACACTTTTTTCGTTAAAATATCCCATAATTCATCCACTGTACAATTTTCGTTTGAACATTTGTCAAAACAGAATCTTAAATCATGAATGTAAATCCAAGGTAAATTAAGATTAAACTTCCATGAATTAAATGCAGAGTTTTATGAAGAGACTGTTAAAGACAGGGAACGAAGACACGTAAACAATGATGCTTCCTATGCAATCTTATAAAAATGTATCTCCGATGAGTTGGATAACTTTCAATTCACTTCGATATTTGTACATGTAACGTTTGATTAGTAAAAAATATAGAAAATCTGCTATTTTTAAAAATAGCAAAGTAATTGGAAGTGATTTATTTCTTCTAAATTCTAAAGTGCCCTTACCGTAGTGACGTCATTTAGAACTGTTCTGCAGTCCTGACTGATTTAGTCAGTTCTGCTGACAGTTCTACGATTAGAACAGTTTTAGACAGTTCTACCATAGAACTGATCCTGACAGTTCTACCTAGAACAGTTCTAGGGTAGAACTGTTCTAGGACAGGTTAGAACAGTTCTATGACAGATTATTGTGACAGTTCTAATGAGAGGTTAGAAGTGATCTCCACTGTACATGTGTTGTCGAAATACGCATCTGCTGCAAGAAAATTGGTACCGTTAAGTATGTGTTGTCGAAATACGCATCTGCTGCAAGAAAATTGGTACCGTTAAGTTTATTACACATGCGCCGGCACTTATGATTCACTTCCATTGCTCAACAACTTCCTTTTTCTGTAAATATTTCAAACCCCTGTTATTTCAAGATTAAATAAAATGTCATAAATCATAGAATTTTGATTGTTCTGACATATACTTATTTAACCTACTCAAAGAGTTTAGACCCTGTATTACTATCTTTTCTTTTTTTTCTTTTTGGTACAAGAAGTAATGTATTATTTATCACACACCATGTGTCTACTGAAATATAATCATAGTTCTTCCATTACTATTTTTTTCAGATTGCAGAAAATTTCCTAAGTGGGAGAAGCGTCATCTTTAATATTACAGAAGCAGACATAAATAATTTTAGGAAACGACTCGGTGCGTTACTCAGTTTTCACACAGGTAATTATATCAAGACGTTAAATAAATTATTAAATTAAACAAGAATGTATTGCTTATTTTTTTAGTTTTTGGGTTAACATTTATTTTAAGAAAGTAATAATAAGTTTCAGTTATCAATGACTGAGAGCACAAGCATATAATTGGATAAAAATAGTTGATAACAATATCAAAGTATGATGAATATAAATAGGAAACCTGAAAAACAAGGAAAAAATATACGGTGATGTCAAATGTTTTATAAAGAAGAAAAAAATATTTCAAGTTCTAAGCTCTGGAACCAGAATTTTCTTAACATCATATAAAAAAAAACCCCATCATATCATATTCATCCTGAAGCTTGTATCTAAATGAAATTAAGTTTATAATTACAATATCAAGTCTTTCATCAGCAGAATTACGAAATCTTGTAAGGCAGTTTGTATATTGCATTATAATCTTTATTAAATGAGGAGGAGCGTGAAGATTTATTTTCCGTGCTTGTAACAATCTGTGAGGCCATGAATATAAAGTTAAATACATCAGATATGGTAAACTGTCACCATGTTAATTAAATAACAAAATAATGTAACTCATACCGTGAAAATGTAGGAACACATACAACATTATTTAAATAAAAACAAGGTACAATCAGCACTGACCAGGGGTACGTCTTGTACAAGTCATTTTCATTTAATTGAAGAAGTAAATAATACATTTATGTCCGTAAATTTGTCTCATAAGTTTGAATAACCTCCCCTTAATCTAAGTAGATATAAATTTCTATATACAATCCTTAAAATTCTCAAATTTTTGAATGTAAGCAAATGCCTAAGACGATTTTTCACTATGGTTACCTCATAATTTTTATTTTAGCTTTACAGTATGTTTCATCTTGTTAGTTCAACAAAAAAAAAACTCTTTGAGCACAGATCTTAAGTAAGTTAAGTGTATAAGGAAGGTGTAAATGATTTAACTTTAAATTAAATTAACAGGGAGAAGTCTTTAATGGTGCTTTTCGACAATTGTGTTGGCGATATTGAGTTCTTTTTTTGCACAACAACAATGAACTGGCTTGGCTAAAAGAGGGACCAAAGATACCAAAGGGACAGTCAAACTCGTAAATCTAAAACAAACTGACAACGCCATGGCTAAAAATGAAGAAGACAAACAGAAAAACAATAGTACACATGACACAACATAGAAAATTAAAGAATAAACAACACGAACCCCACCAAAAACTAGGGTTGATCTCAGGTGCTCCGGAAGGGTAAGCAGATCGATTAGGTTTATACCTGGAGAGTCCTAGTGTTTTAGTGTGTCAATTGAAGAATTAAAAGTTTTTGTAGGAAAAACCTTCCCAAACCATCCTTTAGACATAGTCGACTTCAAGTTTGCTTGGTGCATGAAAGGTTCCAGACAAGAAATGAACATTATCAGACCAACATCAGTAGCCGAGCTAGCCCGGGAAATATACAATAATATATATATTATTCCCATTAAGCAACTGCCATGTACAACAGATTGAAATTTATAAACCCATCCACATACATGCCATTCCAACCACTTTTGTCATCCTGGCACAATATATATTGTCATCTTGGTCGAATCTGGTGCACTGAATAATTTTACAAATTTTTAAATCGAGGTAAAACACTCTTTTTTTCCAACTTTAAATATTGTATTTCACTACTGGTTGTGAACAATGTCCCTTAGAGCTACAACAAGGACTTGATAAGCAAAATATATGTTATATTTATATCTTGTTTTAGTTGCATTTTACAAAGTATTTATACTAGCACACAATACAAATATATTATTCAGTGATCCTATATTCATATATTTAAACAATCTTATACGAAAGTAAAATAAATACAATAGGTAAGTTGATACGACAAAGGCCATCTGGGATAATGGTCGGGGAAATCTGGACTGCCACTGGAACATGAGGGTATCTTAGATAGGGACAGAAATTTTGCCTTGCAACAGGCCACTTACGGACCCCTCAAAAGAGTTGTTGCAAGAGATCTTAACGTGCAAAGAGCGTGGCACTCTCTTTACACGAGACATCGGATTTAACTTCCCCCTTCTAACCGGACGTGACTGCGATCTTGATACATCCCGCACAGCCAAATAGACGCCCCACTTTGGCAAGCGTTTTACTGCCGGTCGGGAAAAGACCAAGTGATCATATTTTATACCCCAGTCACCCTTGTGGGTCCAATTAATGAGAAAAAGTGGCCCAAATTACAAAGTTGTTATGTGAGCATGCACCAAAGGTTCTTTAATTTCCTAAACAAGATAATCAGGATTTCAGTTTAAAAGCAGTTGTGTACATACATTATATTGATAATATACTATTTGATTGTAGGTATCCTGGAAAACTACTTTCTGAAGAGAAATATACCAACCAGAATAGTGGGAGTAAATGGAATGATATTTTAGCACGTTGTGCAACATTTGATGAAACCATATACTAATTTTGGGACACTGTCAAATTTTCATGGGGAGAAGACATGTTCATTGACAATACTAGGATTTTTTTCACAAGGTAATCTTATCGGTCACCGTATACGTCCTTCAACAATGAGCAAAGCCCACACTAAATCAACGGCCTTATTTATGTAAAAAAAATGAACGTAAAACAAATATGTAACACATAAACAAACGACAACCACTGAATTACAGGCTCCTGACTTGGGACAGGCACATAATCCTTATCGGCTTAATCCACTCAAACTTGAAGCTATGAGAACAGAAATTAAATATATGCTTGACAATGATATTATTGAGCCGAGTAACAGTGAATGGAGCTCTCCTTGTCTCCTTGTGCCAAAACCAGATAAAACCTTTCGTTTCGTGACTGATTTCAGAAAAGTAAATTCAGTCTCAAAATTTGATTCCTATCCGATTCCAAGGATAGACGATTGTATTGACAACATTGGTCAAGCAAAATTTGTGAGCAAATTTGATTTGTTGAAAGGTTATTGGCAAGTTCCATTGACACAGAGAGCTCGTGACTCGTGAAATATCAGCTTTTGTTACACCAGATGGCTTATTTCAATATACTGTAATGCCATTTGGCATGAAAAGTGCACCAGTTACATTTCAAAGAATGATCAATAATGTTATAAAAGATTTAAACTGTTGTTATGCTTATATTGATGATCTAATTGTATGTAGTGATAGCTGGGAACAGCATTTAACACATTTGTATGATACTTTTGATAGATTGTCACAATCAAATTTGACTGTTAATCTTGGTAAAAGTGAATTTTGTCAGGCCACTGTTGATTATTTAGGGCATACAGTTGGCCAAGGTCAAGTGAAACCTATTATGGCTAAAGTGGAAGCTATTTCCAAATTTCCTCCTCCTACTAATAGAAAACAACTTATGAGATATTTAGGCATGATTGGATTTTACAGAAAATTTTGTTCAAATTTTGCTACTGTGGTTCAACGACTGACTCATCTTTTACGAAAAGATTCTAAATTTATCTGGAGTGAAAATTGTCAAAACGCTTTTGAAAATAGCAAATCACTTTTAATTAATAGTCCAGTTCTGATTACTCCAGACTTTGAAAAACAATTTAAACTTGCCGTTGATGCAAACGATGTAGGAATTGGAGCTGTTTTATATCAAGAGACAGATGATAATGTTGAGAAACCTATATCATATTTTTCTAGGAAATTAGATAAACATCAGAAAAATTATTCAACTATTGAAAAAGAGTGTTTTGCAATGTTGTCAGCACTTCAACATTTTGATGTATATTTGAATCCCACTGTATATCCTATTCTTGTTTGTACTGATCATAATCCTCTCACCTTCATACATAAAATGAGAAACAAGAATCAGAGGTTGACTAGGTGGAGTTTATTGTTACAGGAATATGATGTAATTGTAAAACACATTAAGGGTAAAGATAATGTAATAGCAGATGCTTTATCTAGAGCTTATTAAAACACTTTGTATATACTATGTATTTTTATTCATATTATTCATGATAAGTTTTTGTTACACTAAAACTTCTTTTAAGTGGGGAGGTGTTATGATATTGTAATTATTGCATTTATTTATGTTGGCCTAATTTGTGTTGTATGGCCTGATAGTTGTTTACAGAATAATCTTAGAACTGTGCAGTTTAGAAATCACTGGAACAATTACAGAATGATTGGAACTTTCCAGAATGATCCTAATAAAAGATGCATTATATAAACTTCTACATTTTACTAGAAACTTCCATTGTAACTTTCTAGGATGTTCCAGTATAGATTGTTCTAGAACTTTCCTTAAACAATTATATATATACAGACACTAAAGTTAAACAATCACTCTTACACTTGGACTTAGACATCGATAGACATTAATATTCATAGCATTTGGATTGACATTTTATTTCTACAAACAACATCATACTGGATTGTGACCGTAGTAGTGAACGTAATATTCAGATTGGATTCCGAAAGATATCCGGATACAGATAAAGATAAAAGATTGGACTCATATTTTGACAGTTAAGTTAACAGTAATATTTGTGTAATACTTCTTGTAAACTTTTGTATAATAAATATTGTTAAATTTTACTATTGATTTGTGTCTTTTGTTGGCTACAATTTAAAGGCGATTTCTGGCCGTAACACAGGTAAATTCACAAACATAAATGCAAACTGGCCAGGTAGCAGTCATGACTCCCACATATTCAGGACTTCACAGGTATGTATTTTATTGCAATGTTGGTCATCTTTTATAAGTTATATTCCCTTTTAAGCACTATATGTTAGCAGTCAGTCCAGACTTCTTATTTTCTCAATAAAAGAATTAAAATCTCTTATCTTGGATTGGCCACCACTGCAGGAAGTCAAAATCTTCTTCTTGGACATAACAGTGGTGGATCAAGAACTTTTCCTAAAGGGGGGGGGGGGGGCTCTGACTGACCTAAAGGGGGGGGGGGGGGGTTTCCGCTCCAGTCATGCTTCAGTGATTTCCTATATATTCAACCAAATTTTTCCAACGTAAGGGGGGCCAGTCCCCCCATGGATCCGCCTATGAAACCACTATTTTTATTTGCTCTTATCAATATTATTTTTTACTTTTTGTCATTAGATACACATAAAGGTGTGAAAATGTCAATGTAAGGACTTTTGAATTTCAGTTCAAAATAATTAATTTATCATTGGAAATTTATATAATTAATTAAGAAAGAAGCAACCTGTTGAAAGAAATCTTGAGATGTAATAACTGAGAAAAGAATATAGAAATATCTTTAGTGAATAATTTATGTTAAAAAATCAATTATTCTATACATATAAAGCAGCAATCAATTAGTTTTTAGGGTTGCTTATGATGAAAAAAATATTGATATACAATAAATGAAAAGGGAATATATAAAAAATAGTCTTGCTGAATATTATTTTAGGTAAATAGTGTAACTCCTCCCTGCGAAGCTGAATATATCAATTTAAATATAAAAATGGAAGTTTTAACCAAATATTTGCTGTAAAAAGAAATTAAAACTTTTATGTATAGGTGTGTACCTACATGGAACAGAATGGTGGATGGGCAAATGGTGTACTGCTGGGGGATAGTGGTTATCCTTGTCGACCATTCCTGATGACCCCATATCAGAATCCTGTACTTGATCATCAAAAGAAGTACAACAGATGCCACTGTTCAACCAGAAGTGTGAAAGAGAGAACATTTGGGAGGCTGAAGAGAAGGTTCCACGTATTACACTCGGAGGTAAAGCATAAAAAATTCTTTAAGCAAATGATCACTCACACCACATATTCCTATACATGTATCTATAGAACATAAAAAATGCAGTTGATTAAAAAAAAAATCATTTTTTGTTGGGGTTCTTATCTTGTTATTTATTTAAATATTTTGGCCCCATTAGAAATTGGTCAACACTGAGGTCTCCCAAATTAAACTTTGTTCGGTTTTTATCTATATGCTGAATCTATCTGTGTGATAATATTTTTATATAGGGCCCTGTATAATAAGATAATAAAAATTATAATAAAATTGACATGCTATAGTTAAAAAAGGCAATAATTCTACATAACTTTCACTTTTCGGTTTCAGATAAGAATGATACCAAGCAAAGCATGCAAGATCATCATGGCTTGTGCTATTCTTCACAATATTTGCATCTTACTTAATGAACCAGACATTGAAGATGATGGATTAGTGATAGACAATGATGGAGATCTTGGGGACCGTTTCTTTGGTAATCAGGATGGAAGAGGTGTCAGAGACCACATTTCCTCCACATTTTTTAATCGTTGAAATCATGAATAAAACATTGAAAAGCTTTTTTCTGAATATATATTTTATCAATAACAATAAAACATATAAAAAATATAACATTAATATGGATCTATAAATAAATGCTGATTAAACTTAATGAAGTAGAGCCTCTAACATTGACTCTGTACAACTATTTTCCAAATTTTTCTTCATCATATCATATAACTCCATTTGCTTCTTGAATAGTTCCATTTGGGTCTGATTTCTTTTTAGGTCGCTCTCTAACACCAGACACTGCAACTCATACACGTCTTCTGCAGTTTTCTTGGGTTTCTTTGTCCGTTTATTTTCACTGAAATATATATAATAAAAATGCATATTTGTTAATTTTTTTAAATAAATATAGTTATTATAAACAAGTATAACTATTTAGATAAAATTGTTTTTCCAAAGGCCAAGATTTCTGCAACTCATACATAAATGTTTATTCCTTTAACTAATACTCTTTAAAAAAAATTGATCATATTATATCACTGTTTCAGATAAATATTTAAACAAATTTCATTAAATTAATTCAGCAAATGAGTATTTGGGATATTTCTCTAAATCTTACATTTAACAGGTAGTTAAATTAGATAATTTGATTTAGAATTATAATTCCCATTTACAGGACATATTTCATCCTTAAGAACAAGTTTAATGAAACAATTAAGAGGGAGATAACTCTTGATTTTATACAGGGCTGCTGTATGAACTTTTTGGACATATTCAATGGATAGGTATAAAAGGTATACAATTATTCATTTTATTAAATTTAGCCACTCAGTTTTCCTTTTCGAACTATTTTTGAAGTTCAATAACTGGTTAATTCATAACAAATATGCATATTAATCTCATACAAAACATTTACAAGAGTGATTTATTGGCACTATAAGAATATTTATCAGTATTCAAATCATTTATACATAAGAAGATGTGGTATGATTTCCAATCAGACAAATATGGGGCACAGTCCAAAGGAAGCCCAATTAAGTCAAGATGTATCATCACAATCCCTTCAGCAATAAGCAATTACATTCCAGGATGTATTCAGATCCAAAAGACTCGTACATCAGTGATGACTCCATCTAAAAAAGTTTCAAAGCCAGCTATATACAACACTCAAGAGCATTCAGTACATATCCAACTTATTTAGTGTGTAGAAATTAAAAGGCTGTTGTATTCTTTCATATAAAACATATACCTAGCTTTAGGTGGTTGCTGAGTGCTGCTATTAGGGCATGAAGGAGGTATTTGGGCAGACACTGGTAGGTTTGCATGTTCAGTATAACGTGTTTCTTTATTTCTCTGATGAACCTCTTCCAGTCTCCTAATCCATATACTCTCCACAGAAGATGGTGGTTCTGAAAGTTTTGATTAAAGAAACATTAAAATTGCCTCAGTTGAATGTGTATACATTGCATATAGGGTAGATAAAAGAAGATGTGGTATTAGTGTCAATGAGAAAACTCTCCATCCAAGTCACAATTTATAAAAGTAAACCATCATAGGTCAAGGTAAGGCCTTCAACACAGAACCTTAGCTCACACCGAACAGCACGCTATATAGGGCCCCAAATATTACTGGTGTAAATCCATTCAATTGGAAAACCATTTGTTATCTGTTTAGTATATAAACATACGGGGGTATTAGGATTGCTTAAGAGACCTTCAGACAACAATCCACCAAATTGTAAATGAAGTTGATGTATAAATGAATATATGTATTTAAATGTTTCAGTCAAGATACATATATTCAAGACTTAAAATCCCAATCAATTGAACAACATAGATTGGAGAAAGGTATTGTAAAAAAGAAAAAAAGTAAAAAAGTAATATAGCTGTTACTTCTGTCCATAAGTCATTATATTCTGTGTCAATTTCAACTTGAGAAAATATATAAAGACCAATTGAATGAAAGAAACTCAATGAGTAAATTTATAAATATATATAATTATATGGATTATTTTCACAGCAATATAATTTTATATCAACCTCAATTCTTTAATGAAATATTGATTCCGAAACATTGCATCTTCATTTTTTTGAAATGCGGATTTGTAAAAATAATTTACGATTAACATAATACAATGTTATTTATATATATTTTGCCTTGCATATTGAAAAAAACTTCATCCTGTACTGCCCAAAACTGCTCCGGCCTTGTATCGTTTGTAACCTTTTTTTACGTTCGTTTGTTATAACAAAGCCTTCGTCAACAAAATCTTTTCCTTCCTGCAATTCCTTACCGTTTTGTGTTAAGAAACTTTGTGTTTCAAAACGTCATAATATTTAACGTCATG
This sequence comes from Mytilus edulis, assembly GCA_019925275.1. Lineage (NCBI taxonomy): Eukaryota > Metazoa > Mollusca > Bivalvia > Mytilida > Mytilidae > Mytilus > Mytilus edulis. The sequence continues at coordinate 34,009,803 of CM034354.1, forward strand.
GTAACTTGTTTTAAAACGCGCGAATATATAAGTTACATTAACGCAAACTTTTGTATTATTTTAGGAATAGCTATATTTTACCAGTTACAATTATTTACGAAAATTTTAATTATTGTTTAAATAAATGCATTTATGCATTTTTGCTTTATAAATTTTATTTATCATGCTTCTTATTATAATAACACATAATGTTCCAACATGACCATCGCACTTCAGCGTCCCCATCCCACCTCCGAGTCCTACATATATATGAACATTATATATAAAATTGTACTGTACATATCAATATGGAAGTTGTCTCCCATTTATTCATTGGAAAATGACAAAATTGAATTTAAAAGCTTCGGTTATATAGTTCAAAAGTTAATGAAAATAAAATACAAAAGGTTGCAAAAGCTCATTTTTTTTTTACTTTTCACAAGTGACCCAAAAATAGAAAAAAATACTGAAATTTAAAATTAGAGGTAGAATGATATATATATAATTGTCTGTATGTTATATTTTACCTTTTCATTGAACCACTTGTATCTTGTATGATAATATCATTAAATTTTCAAAGTGCGCTAGTACTAATTCTTTTGGCGTTATGGTTGCTTTTGAATATCTTTTACCGTTTCATGGAACCACTAGTATCTTGTATGATAATATCATTACAATTTAAAAGTGCTCTAGTACTATATATAATTGAGGGAGAGAAGTAGCTTATGCAATCAGCCAAATAAAGGAAAAAGCAGCATGGGTGCAGTTTAATCAAATTGTTTTATAGTCTAGTGAATGGATCAGAGATAAAGTTAACAAGTGCGTGTAATTATACAAGACATGTCTTTTGTGTAAAAGAGATGAATATAATAATATTGAGAATGAAGATGGGGAACATATCAAAGAAATAACAATCCTTCCAAAGGTTAAAAACAGCTGGTCAACAAATGGGTCTTAAACACTGCAAGAATATCCGGCATCTGTAGCAGAATTCAGCTGGCCCCTAAAGAAAAATATGTACTAGTTAAGACTTCAGTGAAAACATATTTCATACTTTAATAACTGTAAAACATATGAATAACTAAAATTAAAAAAACATACAAGACTAACAAAGTCCAGAGGCTCCTGACTTGGCAGCATCAGGCTTGAATACGTTTAGTAAGATATCATTTAGCAAAATAAAAGTTTTATAGAAGTTTGATCGAGTCCAATGTCAGAATAGGTATGAAATAAACTAAGCAAAATGACAATGATACCTTAATTAACAAAGGACATTTAGCCGATTCTGATATATGCATGCCAGCTCCAGAACTCAATTCAACTGATACATGTTTTTTTTCTTATTTTCAGCATATGGACTCCAAATTGTCCATGGACAGTAAGGATGTCATTTAAGCCCTGGACGCTAAAATAGCAACAATGACAAGAGCAGTCAGAACTAAGAGGTCACCAGAGGCACAACTAGAGGACCAATAAACAATTTATGATAAATAATTTGCAGTTTCTCCAAATGCTTTCTGTCTTGTGTTGATTACAAACACATTTACCAACCGAATTAGAAATTGAAAGTGAAAGAGTGATGCAGTTCTTCATTGTCTTGATTTTTACAAATATGTAGAAACTGTGGTATATTCTATTTTTCAGCTATAATTATAGATTTCAAGAACATAGATATTTGACATTTGTTAGCAGAATATTTATAATTGTTACATGGCAAGCTAGCTGCAAACTTTGCAGAAAATCTGATTTACATAATTATGTTTGCTGCCAGCTTGCCGCAAACTTCATTTGCATGGTTAAAATGGTTGCCGCAAGTTTGCAGCAAATCTATTTTGCATAATCATGTTTGCCGCAAGCTTATCGCAAAACTCATTTGCATGGTAAAATGGTTCAGCAGGGCTTTTATTTTGGTAAGGGTTCCTCTATTGGTTCGTTATAAAGTTTTGCCTCATTACAACAAATGCACCTTGTCGTTTTAACCAATCTGAGAAATGAAACTTTTTTTCTCCAAAAATACAAATATTCATATTAAAGTATAGGAATTGTGTCATTATATTTGGAAAATAAAGATATATTTAATTTTAATTATGCAAAAGATATATTTCTTGGCACCATGAAGCCATTTAAATGCAAAGTCACTTTGACATTTTGTTTTTTTAACAATTATTTGATGATCTTTGATATATTTTTGATATATTTTGTTTAAAAAGTTGGTATATATACAATAAGTCAAGAAAAATACAAAAATATGTTTGTAGAAATAAGCGTTTTTTTATTCAAAGAAAATAATCAGAAAAAATGAATTGTGACTTTTTGTCCTGTGACTTTCTGTCCTACATTCAATTATGTTCGTCATCGAACCCCCTTACATGGGCGTTCGCTATAATAGGTGTGTATCAATTTGAGCTTCCCGTAACTATCTTAATGTAGGGTTAAGCTAGCAAATTAACATTGCAATAACATTTCGTAGTGTTCTGGTAATTGTGTTTTGGGAAGATGGTCGTTCCCTTAGAGGAAACAGTATTGGCTATAAATACCTTATCTATTTATACTATAGTAACACGACCTCATTATGATGTTCCCGTGCTATGATAAAGACATGCATTGTATACTGTGTATTGCCAGTCGCCATTAAATAGTTATAATTCTACTTGGATTATATACATCTTTATGCCTGCAGCCAAACACTTAAATAATATGACATGATATACATACAATGACTAAATTATTAAAACTGATACAATTGTTAATCTACTACCTCCTAAGTGTTTCCATATTCAGAAGATCAGTTTGCTCCTCTATATTTCTACTCTTCACGTCATAAGATCTTTGTTTGAAACAAAAAAAAATGAATCGCGGAACAGTGTATCCTTCAATGTATGTGTTCCTGAATACATTCTGAAAGAACACGAACAATTTACTCGAATTCAATAGTCATTTATTATACATGTATTATGGAAAAGAATAAATCGGAAGCGAATGGAGGACAGAAAGTCACAGGACAAAAAGTCACGGACAAAAAGTCACAGGACAAAAAGTCACAATTCAGTTTTGAAATATATTTCTTGGAAAAAGAAAAAAAACTAATTTTAAAGATTTTTGTGAGTGTTTCTCTTGAACTATTATATATGAAACAACTTTGATATTAAAATTTATTCAATAAATATCAATAATGATCAAATAATTGTTATAAAAAACAAAATGTCAAAGGAGCTAGGTACTTAAATGGCTTCATTATGCCGAGAAATGTGTCCTTTGCATGATTAAAATTTAATATTTTTTCGTTTATCAAGGCGTATATACAATTTCCTACACTTAAAAATAATTATATGCAATACAAAGAAAATATATCAAGATCTTTCTCTAATATATTCAAACAATTGTCAACATATAATTTGTGACTTTTTGTCCTATCAAAATTGTGACTTTATGTCCTGTGACTTTCTGTCCGCTTACCATCGGAAACGACGTTATTATGAAAGGAATCATTGATTTTAGTTATGTTCGTTATCGAATCTCCTTCTTTGGATATTCATAGTTGTGTATCTATTTCAGCTTCCCTCTACTATATTAATGTAGGATTCAGTTGACGTTTTAAGTCTACCATACTTTAATTTTCATTGTAATAACATTTCGTAGTGTTATGGCCATTCTGTTGTGTTTTTTTTTGAAAATTGTCGTTCCCTAGAGAAAGGTATGTAATATCCATTTTTTTAAAAACTGATGGAATTGTCACTGTACTGATCACGTCAAACATATTTTACGATCTGAATTTCTTTGTTTGAAGCAGCAAAATAATAAAATCAACTAATCTTGAAACAGTGTATATATGTGTTCCTGATTGCATTTAAAAAGAACAAGAACAATTTAAACTGCATTCAGTTGACAATTGTCATATTTCTAAGAATACGTCGGAAAAGACAGTATTATGGATCAAAGGAATCATTGAATTAGTTATGTTCGTCATCGAATCGCCTTTTATGGACGTTCGTTATGCTATTTTTGTATCATGATTGATTGATTGTTGGTTGCTTAACGTCCAGTGGCAAATATTTCATGCATATTCAGGACAAGAACAAGTTCACAATAAATACAATAGGTAGGTTGATACATAAGAGGCCATCTGGTATGATGGTCGGGGAAATTTGGACTGCCACTGGAAAATGAGGATATATTGGATAGGGACAGAAATTTTGCCTTGCAACAGGCCACCTACGGACCCCTCAAAGAATTGTTGCAAGGGTTCTTAACGTGCAAAGAGCGTGGCACTCTCTTTACACGAGGCATCGGATTTAACGTCCCCATCTGACCGGACGTGACTGCGAACTTGATACATCCCGCACAGCCAAACGGACGCCCCACTTCGGCAAGCGTTTTACTGCCGATCGGGAGAAGACCAAGAGACCATATTTCTATACCCCAGTCACCCTTGGGGTATTTTTGTATCAATGTAAGCTTCCATTGACTACCTTAATATAGGGCTTAGTTGGCACTTTAAGTCAATTTTACTTAAATTAACATTGTAATAAGATTTCGTACTTTCTGGCCATTGCGGTATTTGGAAAATTGTCGTTTCCTGGAGAAAGGTATGTAATAAACATTAAATGACAAAAATATTAAAGAACTGACGGAACTGTTACAGTACTGATTATGTCAAATATCTTTTACGATCACAAGTTCTTTGTTTGAAGCAGCAGAATAAATGGATCTCGGAACAATGTATCTTTCTATATATGGTTCTTGATTGCATTTAAAAAAAAACAAGAACAAATTAAATTTGTTATATATCTAGTGAAGAATAAGTTGTAAATGACATTAATATGAAATGAATCATCGAATCGTTGATAGATATAGAGACATGTATGTGTGATACATAAAATGACAAAAATATTGGTGGAATTGTTATTGTACCAATAATGGCAAAGACATTTAACCATGAAAGTTCTTTGTTTGAAGCAGCAGTATCAATGGATCGCTGAACAGAGTATTTTTCGATGTATGTGTTCCTGATAGCATTTTGATAACTCACGAGCAATTTAAACTGGATGCAAAAGTCAATTGTTATAATATATCAAGAGAAGAATCAGTTGGAAACGACGTAAATATGATATGAATCAGTGATGTAGTTATGTTCGTTATCAGTTCGCCATGTAATAAACATTGAATGACATGAATATTAAAAGCTGGTAAAAATATTACTGTACTGATTACGTCAAATATATTTTTCAATCATAAGTTCTTTGTTTGAAGCAGCAGAATAAATGGATTTTGGAACAGTGGATCCATCAATACATGTGTTCCTGATTGCAAGTACCATATAACCTGCATGCTAAAATCAGTTATTATATCTCTACAGAAGAATATTTCGGAAGCGACGTTAATATGAAAGGAATCATTGAATTAGTTATGTGTGTCAACGAATGGCCTAAATTTGAGCTTCCCGTGACTATTTCAATGTAGGGTTAGGTTACATTTTAAATCAACTTTACTTTAATTGACATGGTAATAACAATCGTAGTGTTCTAGCGTTTGTGTTTTGGGGAAATGGTATATCCTGTGGATGAATGTATGAGATATACATGAAATGACTTAAAAATTGGAAACTGATGGACTTGTTACTCTACTGATCACGTGATGGACCTGTTACTCTACTGATCACGTCAAATATATTTTACGATCTGAAGTTCTCCGTTTGAAGCAGCGGAATAAATACACTATAGTTCTTTGAACGGTATAACAATCAATATATTTGTACTGATTACGTCAAATTCATTTTATGACCATTAGTTCTTTGTTTGAAGCAGCAGAATAAATAAATTAATACAGTGTATCTTTCGATGTATGTGTTCCTGATTGCATTTAAAAAGAACAAGAACAATAAAAATGTCATGTCATAGTCAATTTTTATATATCTAGAGAAGAATAAGTTGGAAACGACGTTAATATGAAATGAATCAGTTATGTTCGTTATCAATTCACCTTATATGGACGTTCGCTATGCTCGTTGTGTATCAATTTGAGCCTTCTTTGACTTTTTTAATGTAGGGCTCTATAAGCACTTGATGTCAACTTTACTTTAAGTTATTTAACATTGTACTAACATTTCATAGTTTTACTTATTGTGTTTTTGGAAAAATTGCCGTTTCCTCCGTTAAAGGATAGCTGAAAAGTCTTGCATGCATGCGTTCCCGATGGCATGCATAAAGAACAAGAACAGTTTAAATGTCATGCAATAGTCACTTGTTTTCCCTGTTGTATCTCTAAATAATCGAATCAGTTAATGTATTTGTTGATATAAAGAGAAAATAATTTCTACAATTTTTTCAAGAATTATGAATACGTTTCGAAATATTTTGAACATTGATTAATTTAATTTAAGGATAGTGGAGGATAAATCGAAATTGCAATACAAAAATAAAATCAGACGTGAATCATTATTATTCCAGATTAAAGATATCGGAAAATAATTTCGCTTTTCTCTTTTCTTTTTAAAATGAACTGAGTGATTTACTTTTGTACGAATATGTTATGAAATCTAACAAACCTTGACAGTTATATAATGTATATTCCATAGATAATAAATCCAGTGTAAAGAATTAAATCATCACATTTTCACAATATTTATTTATTTTTTTTAGGCCTGAGGTATACCACCTCAGGTCTTGCATATTTTTTGTTTTTTCTTGTCTCTCTTTTCAATTCCCTTATCAGGCAATTGACCCTGTCCTGGAGCGCAGTATGTGTGCTCCACAACTCATCCATTTCCGGATGTCTCCATTGAATTGTCTGAAAAGAAAAAGAAAAAAAAAACAATCTATAAATATGACTCCTAAAACAGGGGTATGTGGAAATACGTCTCAAAGGGTCTCTAACCAAATACGTTTTTAGATATCAGTCATTGGTTGAAAAATATTCAGTTTCTTCTAAATCAATGACCAATGATTGTATTTGTATACCTATTTTGTCAGTTTTGTTTGGACTTATTCTGCTCGATTATGGATTTGATTGGTGTTCGGTAATTTTGTTATTACCCTTATTTAACATGTAGAACAATAACTCTCTAGGTTTTTTTTTCTGTTTTTTTTTTTTTTGTTTGTTTTGGAGTTAAAAAAAATGAAATAAAAAAAATAATACCTACTCACTGCTTCATCATTTACACTCTCCCCTATGTACGATGGTGTTTCTCTCGTCCACAGCCTTCTCCTCAGATCAGTATTAGTCTGAAATAAATTAAATAATATTAAACGAAAAGTTATTGTGTATAGGAATATGAGATTATATCACATGATGTAAAATTGAAATAGAGAGTAACCGTAACCGTAGTATATTGCATACATTCATCATTCAGGTGTAAAGATAAAATTGAAACTCAGCCATTCCTCATTCGGAGTACTTGATGTAGGCTGAAACGACATTTCTCTTCAATGGCTAGGATGCGAACGAAGAGGACAAGGGAACTTTCTTTCTATCGACTTTCAACTCTTGTTTATTCTCAAAGCTAATTTCTTTAATTGCGACAGTCATACCTTCATTTGATGTACAGAACTGGTGTATTTGGTACAAACCTTTCCTTCGTTTATCGTATAAATATCTATGTTCCAATGTATGTCCTTCTAGCAGACGTACTCATGTCTGGCGACACCAAGCTTCATTATTTGTCCAAACATCCAGACAAGAGTTGTACTTAAAATATCGATATATATATAGATTAAGATTATTGTTTAACCTCGAGATAAACACGGGGATCGAAAATGAAACTGACACACCCGAATTACTATATAATGATTGAAACATAGCGATTCGTTATTTCATATGTAACCATCAATATGGATATATTAGTATACGTACTTATATTCACGGAAAGTAAATAAAAGAATATATAAAAAAAAAGATAATAATGCGGTAATATTTTTTTTTATAATGCCTTGTATGTGAAAATAGATCTTTAAATTTTTTAAAAGATTGAAATTGATTTCATCAAGATAGAAGCTAATAATATGGTATATAAAAATAGTCACGTGTAATCACTGGTACTTAGATTTTTATCTCAATAAGATATATTTATTTGATTGTATTAATTATATTCTCTTTAAACATTATTAAAAACACATGTCCAAGTAATGAAGTAAGAGGTGAAATCAAATTATCAATGTATTGAACAGATTGTGGAAAGAGAGCTAACTCTGTCTTAACTCCACAATGGAACATAGGAAAACACTACTTGTCTCCCATGTGCGTAAACATCAAAGTACTTAGAGCACTGACATAAACGGAGGGAAAAAGAATCAATGGATCAATAACATCATTTTTTTTTTCCAGGAGAAATCTACTATGGTACATCTATAGATACGTTATTTCGATAAACAATCAATTATTTTGTTATGATATTTTATTCATATGTTAAGATTGATAGAAATCAATTAAGTGATATAAGTGTAGCTAACACATTTGATTAGGCAACGCGTCACCCGATTTATAAAGAAAACCAACACGTGAACTCATTTTATTAGGTTTTTATTTATCGTTTCAGACTTCTTTGGTCATTCGATCGCCTCAACCTGGGCCTAGTTCTAGACCGGATATGGACGAGAGGACCTTCCGATGTAGGAGATGCACTGCACGATTTGCCAATCGACGCCAGTTGTACCTCCACGGGATGCAACATCATTACCAGAGCGGAGGTGGAGCCCTGCAGGCTAGACCTTGGACCGATGGTGAAACCCCGTGGGGGGCAGACGAACAATAGATGCCACAAGGGGGTGCAGAACTGAAAGAGGCAGAACTAGGTGGTACAGAGGAAGAAGTGCCACAAGGGGGTGCAGAACTGGAAGAGGACGGACAAGAAACAGGAATAGAAGATATACCACTGGTCGTGCTGGTAATAGTAGGAGAAAAAGCTTGCAGGAATAGAAGGCAAGTGGAATCTGCTCCTGAAAAAAATAATAATGGATTTTCAGGAATGTTGCTTGTCTTACAAATTTATTCATAACAAAAATATACAAATGCAAATGTAGCAATAAATATATAAATGCCGAAACATGACGTTTCCATTACTTACCGACTTTATGTGAACCATCTTTTCTAAATTTTCATGATAAAGACCTTAAAGTCATAAGAAACGAGTGACCGGTGAAAAATATTGTTCTTCCAATTCTTAAACCAATGCATACAAACATCATAAACTTAGTCTTTTGTGCTCGAATTTATCATTGTTTTCGTGTAAATATCGTATAATCGTCAATTTTTTTTTCAATCGGTCAGTGTTGTTGTGAAAATATGGCAGGTAATTAAAGTTCGTGTTTTAAGGCCGAAGTTTAACGATTGTCACCTGTTTGTCAACAATTGACGAAAAATAAACAAAAAAGCATGGAAATTGAGCACGTGTTTAACATGTAAATTCAGATAATAGTTTATTTTAAGGACATCCATGCGTATTGTGGTCACCGGATTTTTACGAGATGGGTCACACTGAGGTCATCTTGCATACGGAAAATATATCGGGGGAATTGCTTGCTGGAAGGAAGCAATTCAAATAAAGTAAACTTCTTCTAAATATGAATAAATTAAAGAATTTTCTTCAGAAAAAAGTATACGTACATAAGTTTTACAATGAAAACTATCCATTGAGTTATAAAAAACATATGCAATATTTTTTTTGGATTTGAGGTTTCTTATGACTTTAAAAGGAGCATTGTGTGTCAAATTCATGTTCAGCATTTTGACTTTATCTCAATTATAACATACTTATAAATCATTGCCTTTACCTGTATAAGATTTTTTTTGTGAGTCAAATCAGTAAAGAAATTTTGTTCCCCAAGTTGCAGCATTGCTTCAGTTTCGATGTTAGCAATTCTTCCTTTTAATAACTGACCATGTCTTAGCAATTCTTCCTTTTAATAACTGACCATGTCTATCATATGCTCAGTTTTTCATGTCTAGTTTTGTATTATCTCACCTGTGACTAATTTTTTCTTTGCAGGAGGTTCAGGGGCGATTTGGTAATAATCCTGCATGGACTCCATAAGCTCGTAAACCTGCGAAATTGTTGCTCTCTTTTGGCCATCTAGAAAGACAAAAATAAACAAAGGGAAATTCCATAAATAAAGAACCATCAGTCCTTTTCTGTAACAAAATTGAATTGTAAGTTGTAAATATTGTTGATGACTAACAAACAATTTCACTCTAACATTTATTTCTGTATAAAGGGCAACAATACTACTTACTGTTCATTAGTTTAAAAGGTTTTAAGACTAAAATTATAAATAGGAAAAATAAATGAAAAATGGGGTGTACTTTAATCAAATGATTAAGCTGCACACTGCCAGATGTTACTAAGAAGATCATACATGCATTTGCTTTCTTTGTTAGTGTGCGGTTGTTTTTATTAAAAGAAAAAGAAAACAAAGAAGGAAATTTATGTTTTAATGATAGTTTTATACTCAATCAGGACCATAAAACCATCTTTGCTACCCAAGTGTTATGATCTAGTCCCCCACGCTCCATCCTTTATAGAATAAGGCAACATTTGTGGTAACATTGTTGCGCCATCTATCGATTTGGTTGATAAAAGTCACACACATATCATTATTCTTGACCAATGGCAGCACTTGAACAATCTTCAGTAGTAGCATCCAGAGTTGACAAACAATTGCCATGCAGGATCCTAAAATATATGTTGACGTTCCAACATTTGCGTAAGAAAAATACAAAGAACATCTTTGAGTTTGTTAAGACCATTTAAAAGTCACTTAATATGGTCATATGTTTTGGGGGGTAAAGACTTGTGGCACAATCAGCCAGTGGCAATAGTTTATCTAGATTTCCTACATTTAAATGTTATCATGTAAAGGTCCTTTTTGATTAGATGCAGCCACTTATGGAAAAAATGTACCCTTGATATTAACCACTGCAAATATAACTTACTCTTAGGTTGATTAAGTGATGCAAAAGGAACACTTATGTCTTTCCACCACTATGGACAATTTTCTGGATTGTCAAAGAAAATTTTCATACTTCCTGTACCTAAGAAATACATACAAAAACATTAAACAAGTAATTTTTAACTTCTTTCTACGCATTTTGGTTTGTTACATTTGTATTTCAATTAGATTTTAAGGTATTTTCTTAATGTCATTACTTGGTTATGCCAAAAATTGAGAATAAATCAAAATCAATGAAATATTATGTGAAATCAATGCATATTCATTTGGATGTTTCATCATCATGATCAATACAGTAAAACAATTTTTTGTTTTGTTTTCAATGAAATTAAAATGTATCTATTCTTATTTATTATATAATTAAAATGATTTAGTATGATTGAAATGAGACAACTCTCCACTTAAAAAAATATTTGTTTTAGAAACACAGATCACGACACAAACTTAAAAATCTACTGTGAATTCATTATTATTCCAGGAATACCATTTTTCATGGATATCAAATAGTAAAGTAAAATAAAAATTCAGAGGTTTAATGAAAAAGAAATTGTCCTCATGTTGTTCTGTAGTAACTGTGGTTTTTAAGGATACCTTGCATTTTATTTGGTGGACATAAAACTGCTCCAATCAAATTTCTGATTTCTCCCATGTCCATGTCAAAACAGTGCTTTGTTGAGGCATCACTTATACTGTCTGAAACTGATCCTCTAACATCTAAAAATAAAATTAGAATTATAAATCTTTGTTTATATTTAAAAGTAGCTGATACACAAAAATGCTAGATCAGAAAAAGCTGATATTGTTTTTGGGATACGATTGCTTTCAAGCAATCTGTAGACTTATACCGGTGGTTCAGAGCAATTTCCCTCACGTCAAACGTTTTATTCTAAACATTAAGGAACATCTCAGATTCTTATGATTGTCTTGCTTTAAAAGGTAAAAACAAACAAAGGGATTGAACTTAATCAACTTTCCTATAATGTTCTTTTCATAATCTTTTCATAATCTTCATGTTTGATAATTCCCTTGACTTCGATGCGTGTTTTTAACAACACGGAAATCAGAATTAAGCAGTATTTATATTTAGTGTAGTTATAAATTTAGAAACACGTCAGAGGGAATTCCCAGTTTTGATAAAATGCGAGAGTTGAACTTCTCTGAATACCGATAAATCTATTTTTGTCATATAAGAACTGAAGTTGAGTTTTTCTTATATGTTACCTGAGACTACTATAACACATATAGTGTTATAGTAGTCTCAGATGTTACCGTTATGAAACTGATATTTGAGATTGTACTTCCATAAAGAAATTGAGAACCATCTAGGTTGTTTAATAAGCATTTAATATATCTTGCCACAGTCAGTACAAATTTGGTATTAAAGATTAAGTGGTAAAAATAAAAATTAATCTTACTTTGAAATATTTTATAAATCATACCTTGTTTGTCCCTAATTTTTCTTCCATAGTGGGTCAGAGCATCCGTAAGTAGATCACATCTGTTTTCTGGGGACATTTCTTTTGATATATTAGCAAAGCCTCCTAAATAGGACCACAGTCTTTCTATTCTTTCACCATCAGTTAAGCCAATGCCATCAGTTCTTCGTGTACCATATATAATCTGCAATATAGAAAATCTGTTATTTGATTAATTGTATTGGAGAGGGGTTTTGTTTTGAATGCATTATACCAATAGTGTATGGGGACAGTTATATGGTGGCAAAAGGCTAATTATACGAGAATATTCATAGTGGCCTGAAGAAAGAGATGGTGGCAAAAAGCTAATTGTTCTCGTCCTGAATGTGCATAAAATATTTGCCACTGGACGTTAAGCAACCAACAATCAATCAATTTTAAGGATGAACACGAATGTGGACACTTTTGTTTTACACAGAAACCGTCTAAAATTTTAACTAAATTGCTCTAATTGTGAAGATTTCAGTAATTTAACATGACTTTATGGTGATAGTACTCAAAATATGTGCATTGTTATGTCAAAAACAGCACATATTTATGTAGCAGCAATTTTCTACTGTACAATAAATAACTGAAAGTTTACATTTTAAGAACTTTGTAAAACTGCTATATTTTTGGGCCAAAAAGTGGTCGGTCTTACTGGACCTACGCCTTTGAGAAAGGGAATGGCGAATGTGTTAAAGCCACGACTACCCAACCATAGAGCAGACAACATACATTTTATGATCCAGCTTTGTATTATTATAAAGAGTTATGAAGTTAAAAAGTCTGTTAATGCATTGTTTCCCTATGCACTTTAAAAAAAAAATCTCCTAAAATTTGTCTAAATTCAGACTTTTTAAAGTGAATAATCCCACACGTTTGCATTGTCTTATCGCGAACCTTTTTGTACTTACCCGGCACACGCATATACGATGCTCTTTTTTACATGTACTTCACTCCTATGTTTTACATATTTAGCGAGGTAACTCAGTTGGGACTTTGCAATAATGTACGTTGCAATGTTTGTCGCCATAAAGGTCTATAATTTGTATTTTTTTAATTTCTTTACATCTTTTTCGCTTCCTCTACATCAATCACAAATTCGTTAGCCATTCTCATAAAGCTGATGACCGAAACTGCATTTACCCCAGTGATTCTGTAAAACAAGTAAATATCGTATAAAAAGGAGAAAAAAGTATCATAATGTCCTACATCATGTTCAATACAAACACAAATAAGTTTAATATAAAACTAACAAAATTAAATGTAAATGCAAACACAAATCCCAATCATTTTGTAACGGAGAAAAAATTGAATCCATTGGGTCACCATTCGAAAAAAACACTGAACCAAGTTACAGAACTACAAATTAAGGTCACTCGAGAAATGTTTAAACACTGCTTTACAATATACAATCAAAAACAAAATACCAGATTTTAAGACACTTGTAAGGATAAATGATCATGATGTTGCTTCTGGCTCTGAATTGGCAATAACTTTTAGATTTCTCTGAATCGGGCGTATGTATATCTTTGACTGGCTGCCTATTATCTGCTGTAATGACTCAACGACCCATTAGCAGTTTGGGCGTTGGAGTTCCCTGCAGTTGATGGTGCAATGAAGTAGTTCAAAACTACCGATGTTGTACAACTGAGGAAACCCCTTTTCTTCTGTGGACAAAATCTTATAAACTTCTTCTTCGTTGTCGTCTAGCCGGAACTGTATCTTTTTATGACCTAATCCTGCAGATTGTAGTGAATTTTTTTCAGACGATGATGGTGTTCTTGTTGCGTTGCAAACAAATTGACCTGTCCAGGTTCTCACCTGCTGTTTACTTCTGGTCCTTCCAGTGGTTCCGCTCCTCGCTGGCCGAAACAGTTGTGTTTCTGTAAAAGAGGTACACGAGGCATCGGATTTAACGTCCCCCTTCTGACCGGACATGACTGCGAACTTGATACATCCCGCACAGTCAAACGGACGCCCCACTTCGGCAAGCGTTTTACTGCCGGTCGGGAGAAGACCAAGTGACCATATTTTTATACCCTAGTCACCCTTGGGGAGCCGCTTAATTTGAACTCCTGCGTCCAAATTGAAAAGATACGAAAATTTCGACTTCTTTTAAATTCAAAATTGCCGCCAACAACGTGATCTGTTGAACTTATATACGTAGTTGACTACGTATTGACATTGACGACAAAAAATATTCCTACGACTTTTGCAATTTTGGGAAATCTTAACTACTTGTCTTATTATTGGCGATTAGATATTTCATACATTTGTTCTTGACGTCTTAGCCAAACGATCAGGGGATAATAAACAACACAAGGATTCCTTATGTGCTCTGCTTCCTATGTGCAACTTCAAAATTTTGGGAAAATCGACGATCATTTAAGGTTTTTCTGGTCATATTTTTTTGTAATCCAGAATGAAAAGTATAAAAAAAAAACTGTCCAATATGTTACAAATAATATAGTAGCCAGCTAGATAATAACAATGGCACGTATTTCAGCATTTATTTGGCAGCACACAAATCCAGGGTGCTCGCATAAGGCAGCTTAACTGCCTAGAAATCTCCTGTTTTGAAACGGCTGCCGGCACTTAAAGAACAACAACAAATAACCTATATTTACGTACTAGTACATGATATAGTTTCGAATTGGACAATTGGTCGCCAAAATCTCGTATACACAGAATTGCCCAACCCTTTCAACCGTGATATATCGTTTTGACAATAAATATACTCTGATTTTTTAAAACTTTTGGAATTTTTGAATACACAAGTACACACCCGTGATATCGCGGGTCCGTGACTGACTTATATAAGTATATAACTATGCCTAAGCCTTATTTTAGTAATTGGTATTGTCATCTGATAAAGTCATGTCGATTATAAGATACACAGTTTTTTTTTTGCTTTCAAATCTTTCTGTTTGAACCGGTCGACCTGGAACTTATCAATTATTGGTAATATTAATTATTTGGAAAACAAAAGGTCCTGGCTATCCAGGAATGGAGTATTTTTTATTCAACAGCATTGTCCTATATTAGTTATCTTAGAAAGTCTTGCTGATTGCTGTATAAAACTACAATAGGGAACAATTTGACAATGATAGAATTTAGTAGTGTCAGCCCTTTGACTATGACCCGTGTATAAAGCAAAATCCTAACTGCACCGTTTGGTGGTGCGCCTGTCAAATGCGGAACGTACAGATAAGGTAATAGCTAACAGGTGAATATACTATTGGTATCAGTATCGGATTTGACCCGGAACTTGTTAATTATTGGCAATATTAATTATGTGGAAAACAAACGGGTCTGGAGTGGTGTAATTTTTAATCTATACCATTGTCCTATATTAGTTCTACATAGAGTTGAATTCTTTGATTTCTGGTTTTTATCCGATGACGGCTGACAAATTGGACCTCATAATTTTAGTATTATAGATAAATAAAAAATAACAAGAAAAATTCTATGAATTATTTATCTATTTAATGTTTGCATAATTAAGTAATAATGACTATGTAAAGATTATATATCTTTTATTTTTAAATCTAATTCCAGATTATGGAAATAGCCCCATTTGAAGTCGACGAGACTCACATTAAAACGTTTTTAGCGCCAACCCCCATAGATATGGGGGATATTGGCAAAATTGGTTTGTTGGTCTAAGACCAACTAGTTGCCATTTCAGGCTGATTGGTTAAAGTAAGTTTCGTAATAAATTTGATATATTTGTAGTTTATAAACCACACATTTTTCATTCGTTTTTCAACTAACTGATATTTTATCTTAACACAGGATATTTTAATAAGGAGTTATTGTTACTAGTATCAGTTATTGAAAATTGGAACGTTAGAATTTCGAAAGTTTTCGATTGTTGGTAAAAAATTGAAGAGCACTGAAAATTGGGGTCCTACCACTGCTAATATAGTGCTGCTTACTTTTATTTCTGTTACATACCTATCAAAGACCATCACCTTAACCACCCCAAGGGTGACTGGGGTATAGAAATATGGTCACTTGGTCTTCTCCCGACCGGCAGTAAAACGCTTGCCGAAAGGGGGTGTCCGTTTGGCTGTGCGGGATGTATCAAGTTCGCAGTCACGTCCGTTCAGAAGGCGGACGTTAAATCCGATGCCTCGTGTAAAGAGAGTGCCATGCTCTTTGAACGTTAAGAACCCTTGCGACAACTCTTTGAGGGGTCCGCGAACGGCCTGTTGCAAGGCAAAATTTGTGTCCCTGTCCAATATACCCTCATTTTCCAGTGGCAGTCCAATTTTTCCAGACCATCATCACAGGTGGCATATATTGTAGCAACCTACATGTACCTATTGTATTTATTGTGAACTTGTTCTCGTCCTGAATATGCATAAAATATTTGCCACTGGACGTTAAGCAACCAACCATCAAGTTATATGAGCCCAGGCATAGCCGCTGTCATTATTGCGCTCCAAAACAAGGAGCGGAAAAGGGTCAAATTCCCAATTACCCTACTCTAGCAAAGGGTAATTAAAGAACTTGCCGATCAATGTGGCCTGAGGGAAGAGGCAGAAAAAAGAGGTCTATGTTCTGTGATTGATGTGAAAATTGCCAGGCTGTTAAAAAGCAAAGATGGTCCAAAGGCTTATTCAATCAGCACACAGAATTCCTGGGAGTTGGAAAGTCCTTGTTTCAAGGATTCAGGTGATTGCCTTCAAGGAAGGTAATGATAACATATATTCTTGCAGTTCATATATATATATATAATCAACAAAACAGGGAGGGGGTGGGGGAAGGCTCTGCAGTTACAGGTTTCCAATCTTGAAAATACATGTACACCACTTTTTGTTATGTCATATATATGTTGTAATATTTAATAAATTTATCTTACTTTCCGTTTTATGGATATATTACAATACAAAAAAATAAATAATAATTACACATAAAACCTAAATAAAAAAATTGTATGAAAAAATAAACGTAGAAATATAATAAGTATTGTTTGTAAACATTTCTTTTGTAGGATGCAAGAATTTATTTACATATGATTTTTATGTTTCCTTCACAAATGAATATTTAAAATACCAAAACAGACTATATTGTCATATAAAATACTTATTCCTTAATTGTAACTCTGAAAATATTCTGATTTCAATCATTGTTAGTTTCTTCAGAAACATAAATACAGTATACATTTGGTATATATTTCTTTCATTCCGATTGAATTAAATAAGTTTGATAAGAATATTATTTTTCTGTTTTCCGATCTAATATAAATAGTTTAACCAGAATGTTCTCCACGCAAGTCTATGATGAAATACACTGTCAGTATCCCGTGGTTAATCTTCAAACATAATTAGTTTACATGTTATCGAGAAACGTTATAATTGACCCAGATGCACACAATGTACAATGGTCGTTTTAACACAAATATAATTGCTTCGTCAAAGACCATCACGGCCATCAAGTGACCATATCAAACACGTAGATAACAACCTGTTTAGAACTGCATAAATGACCCAAAACTTTCGAGACGTTCCGAGAATTTTATTCTGACTTCCGGCCGAGAAATATTGAGTGGCCCATAGACACATCCAAAACTCGCCAATATATAAGCATGAACCCCTCAGGGGGTTGTGAGGGGTTGGTGCAATAATCAACAACACTATGCACATTTCTATAAACAATCATCATTCCAAAATGTTCAACAGGTTCAACATAAAATTAAAATATTTTAGTTTTCACATATTTACACAATTCGACGTTTCGTCCCCGAGGGTATCACCAGCCCAGTAGTTAGCACTTCGGTGTTGACATAAATATCAATTATATGGTCATATTATAAATATTCTGTTTATAAAACTTTGAATTTTTCGAATAACTAAGGATTTTCTTACCCAATGGGTAGATTACCTTAGCCATATTTGGCACAAATTTTTGGAATTTTGGGTCCTCAATGCTCTTCAACTGTGTATTTGTTTGGCTTTTTAACTAATTTGATACTTTTGTAACTCACACTCGGCTTTCTTATAAACTTGCAACTCGCATACTGTAAACGACACATATTTTTCTGTTACCTGTATGACGTACAAAAAAAAGTGTCACTTAGTGCTGTTGATATTATAAAGAAATGAGTCATTCTCACTGTTAAGGCATACAGACGCATACTGCTAGGTACGGGGAATCGTAATCAAAAGATAACATGTGTAAATATATACTGAGAGAGAGATTTATTGTGACTTGACTTTTAATCATCGAAAGAAAAGCACAGAAACATTGTAAATATATGACAAAGTATTTTTACCATAAGTGTGTGTGGGTATCGGTGTAAATAGCCGCAGCATATTTGGTGGAAGAAACTGTAAACATACATTGCAGATCACAAGTTCTACATACTAGCGTATGGTTCCTCTTACTTCAAATTCCCGTTCAATGATAATAAATTCAGTCCTATTGAAATTCATTAACATCTTACAACTGGTGATATAAAAGAACTTCCACCAGATGAACTATCATGACTGTTCTGTCTCGCATACGTGGTACAACGCTTGAGTAACATCGGCATAACCTTTTTTTCTTTTGTTAGATATTATAATCTACCATGTAGCCAAAGCTTGCTGATGAGAACTGAATTAATGGAAACTGTAAAATGAAGTTCATGTTGTTAAATTTCTCGTTTTCTTATGATCTTGATAGAGTATGTAAGCTTCCTTGGATTGACTGACTCATTCTCCAAAATATCCTTTCCAGATCTGTCCGTAATAAATCAGACGTCAAGTCTTCTCCATGAGGTAAATTTTTTGTGCTAATAAATTTGCTCCGTCTTTAAAAACCCACATCATGAACTAATACAATGGGTGTGGCCACCACGCATGTGCTCTACTATAACGTACAGGCCATATTCTATTATTTCAACATCCCCTTTGTTTTGATATATCATGAATAATTAATTATATTATAGTATAGAATTAATAACCATTTCAGAGAGCTGCTGCCGTTGGCTTTTGATTGCATATAACTTTTTAATGACATCTTTTTTACATGATCTTGTCACTAGTTTTAATGTTTGATTCGGGATGAAAAAAATCATTCTGTGAGTATTGCTTGGTAAACAGAATGATTGTTTATGGGGAAATACATCCAACTTTATCTATAACTTGTTATTGTGTAAACTACAAATAAAAGCAAATTATTCTAACACTAAATTCTTCAAACAGCCAAGCAATCCTCTTGTCCTTGAAATTCCCTGTCTCGTCAATTGCGCTATACCAATTCCTGATTAGTTAACACCATTCTGCTTCATCTTTAAACCCCAAATTTTCAGTTTCAGTTGTACATTTTCGTTAAATATGGTATGGGCAATTCCTTTGCAATCTCTAAAGAGAGCCCAGTACCATTCGTTTTATAATTATCTCTGTTTTGGTTACTGTTGATGCAAACTATGACAATTAATCATAACAAACAATCATTTTCAAGAATAACAACATGATACAGTACTTTGTCAACATTTTTATTATCCATTAATTCATTAATAATATATAAATTCCCAATAAAAATATATAACACATAAAACTAAAGTCTCTTTTTGTTAAATCTTTATTCAAACAATAGCCCACATAAACATAGAAATCATTTTCTATGATTAATAATCAGGATACAATTAACCTTAAAATATTGCCCATGAAATATAAGTCAAACAATCATAGAGTCTCTACTTTAGTTCATCTTGATTTAATACAATGACAAATAAGCATACTTCAATTTTCAGATAACGTGAACACATTTAATTTATTTGAGCAAAATCCGATCGTTAAAGAAACATTATGATTTGTAGGGTTTCCCCTGAATCAATTATTTTTTTCGCCACCTCTTTCGCCAAAACAAAATATTTTTCGCCACTTTACTATTTTTTTCGCCAATTGACAAATATATTTTTGTTTGAAATTCACCTTTTTTTCTACCCCCCCCCCCCCCTTTTCTCACTTAAATAAGATAATTTTGAGCCATTGTGTCTATGATTATTCCTTCAAACTTAATTTAGAGTCTCCATTGTAATGAATAAACACTAAACATTTACTTTAAAACAACAGTTTTTTCTTTAACATCTCAGTATAACGATCTCATCATACTAAGACGGATAATTAAAACATTCCAAGGCCCTATAATCTCCCTTCAATGATAATTTAGAACAACTATGTTTTTTTCATGCACATCTCCATATGGTGTTCTTCCATTGTGCACAGTATAATAGAAATTGACGAAGCAGCTTAGGAATCCGTGAAAATTTGGAAGACAAAAAATGAAAACTACTACCACCACCCTTTTTTACCAATTAGTCCAAAACCTAACATTTCTTAAAGCATAATTTATAAGTAGTGTAAAGGAGGTAAATGCAAGTCAATACTAACCATCCCTTCATTGTATGGCAACTTGTGGTATATTTTCAGAGATATTCATTCACTAAAACACAAGTTATTGTTTAAAAACTACAAACATGCTATTTTAGGCCCCCAATTCCTAAACAATTGGGACCATAACTCCCAGAATAAATCCAAACATTCCTTAAGCGGTATTGAACCTTGCGGTGAAAAACTTATTGTCAAGAAACTGAATGTCTATTTGGACGACGAAGACGACAGTATGATTGCATTATACGACGCAAAAAACATTTTGGGGTCGTATAAAAATAACAAGATGTTAACATTGACTGTTAATGTGTTATGTAGTATATGTCTATTTCGAGGGGTAACCTCTCATCAGCTGCATTCAACTCGAAACAATTGGAAAATATGAACACAATTTTGTTTGTAAGACAAGCACTCAAAGCAAGACATATCTGAAAAATGAAACCAAATCCATCACCAAGGACATTGACGAACAAAGAAACCAGGTAGGTTTTTTTTTATAAGAAGTCCATCAATTTTTTTTTTCAAATCCAGTAAAATGTGTTGGGTTGGTTCTTTGTATTCGATGCAATTGTGCAAGTCAGAAATTGTATTTCTTACTTAAAGTTTCTCAGGTGGAGCTTCATTCTTCTTGTTTGATGGAACTCGCTATTAAGAGGATCCATATAGATTATATTTTTTTTCTTTATATCCAAAATCTGCAATGAAAAATAAAATTCCTTAAAGTTCCTTAGCCAGGGATCACTTTCTATTATTTTACAAGTTTTTAAATTTCTATTTCATAGAACATTTCATTTTTCTATAAGTACAACATAAAAAACATTCTTTTTGTAAAAGGAAATTTTTGGGGTCATCAAATGATGCTCTCAGTCAACATTACCAAAAACGCATTTTTTGGATTATTTTTTTTAAGTTAACTTCACTTTTTTTATTCTTACTAAAACACTTGAATATATTTTTATTTCAACAAGTTTGAGCAAAACTGTATGGAAAATCAGTGTATTTATCTTAATTGAAAGCATGTACAAAATATTTAAAACTTTACAATCAAACTTAAACTACACTACAAATGGAGTTAAATATGTGATATGTGGAGAGGCATTTTCCCTTGAAAAAGCCTGTTAGGTCGAAACGTTGGACTAAATTGGTTAAATTATTTATGAACAATTGTTTATGACTTTCCTTGAAGGAAATAAAAGAATCAAACATAAACTGACAAATAATTTACTTGATGATGAATTGATAAATTGCTGTTGCTATTTATCTTACAACTTACAATAGCCACACAATGAGATCTTTCATTAACACACTAGAAATGCACATCAAAACGTAGACGAAACGCGCGTCTGGCGTACTAAATTATAATCCTGGTACCTTTGATAACTAATTAGGCTCACGATATTTCGGACCTTTCGAAAACCCATTTCGTAGAGAAGTGTTATTAACAATGTTGAGGTCACCGGTAATAACGTGGACAGCAGGATTATATGTGAACTGGGAATTAGCATAAGTGAAATCAGGAGGTTTTGACTTGGAAGTCGTCAATATCGAGATCTAGCAAAACGTGTTTGTAATTGAAAATTTTAGTTGCAATAGGTTTGGTATAGGTATAAGAAATGATTGGTACAGACTGGTCTTTGAAATAAGGAGATATTTTCGATTGAACCAATTTATGATGAAGGATATTGCCTAAGTTGATGCCATTGAGACCTTTGTTGGCAAAGGGAAGATCTTTTCTCTTTTTCATCTTTTCCAATGCGGACTGGCTTAAAAAGTTTGCGACTTGCAATATCCGAAATTAGTTTCAAGTTAGTATTGGTTTGAATGAGGGTTTGTAACAGTGGATTCCAAACATAAATTGAACTGATAATGAAGTTTTGAAAGGGTTCATGAATAAAGTTTCTTGCGAATGTAATTAATACCTAACGGCTTTTGTATAAATGGCAGCAAGACATTACTAGAGACATCATGTAGAGAAATTGATGTATAAAGACGATGACCATGACTACGTCGAGGAAGCGAGTTGAAAATATTCATCACATTCACCGAGTTACACGAAGGACTACATAAAATACCAATACCATCAATTTTGTCATAACAACCATAAGGTGTCGCAGTTCCCAATTGTCAATCCAGTAGTCCTCTCTTTGTCTACGGAGAGTCGTTTAGGATTGTTAGAGCTATGGTATATATTTTCGATAATGCAAACTGTCATAGAATGATTTCAACTTCACCATTGAAACTCTTGGTTTGATAGCTTCCTTGTGAGCAGCAACCCTCTATCAAGAAAATCATGATGGAAAATGAAAGCACGGGATTATCTTATCAATTGGGAGATATATACCCCGCCAGGTGTTACCTTTCCACGTCAGTTTTAATCTAGTGTTATACTAAAATATATTAATGATAGTTTTTGTTCAGAACATCGGTATTATTCATGCTTCTTTTAATTTGCAACTTATTTTAGTGTGCTCTTTATTTGTCATGAAATGAAGCTTTTAGTGGTCAGGTGTTACCTTTCCACGTCAGTTTTAATCTAGCGTTGTACTACAGTACATGATGTTTAAGGCATTAAGATGTTATTTTTACAGATCAGCTATAACTACAGGTTAAAGTCTATAATGGCTCTTCAAGTCGGAGTGTTTTGTTTAGTATCCTCTATAATTATGTCCATTGTGTTTACACATGTTACCTTCGGCTTTGTTGTAAGTTCATTCGTTAGTGAATGCAGGACTCCGCAAGGGTGACTGGGGTATAGAAATATGGTCACTTGGTCTTCTCCCGACCGGCAGTAAAACGCTGGCCGAAGTGGGGCGTATCAAGTTCGCAGTCACGTTCGTTCGGTCAGAAGGGGGACGTTAAATCCGATGTCTCGTGTTAAGAGAGTGCCACGCTCTTTGCACGTTAAGAGCCCTTGCAACAACTCTCTGAGGGGTCCGAATCGGGCCTTCGGGAATTCTAAGCCTATTTCCGTTTTATTATGCACAAGCACTATCTCCTAGAAATATATGCCGATAAAAATGTTAGCTGATATAAAAGGCAAAAGTACTGATACTACATGATTGTACATGTCGGTACGTTCAGAAAACTTGAAGCCAATAACTTTTAGAAACGACAGTCTGTTAACCTCTCCATCCTGGTATTATCTGAATTGCTCCATCAAATATTATGTTTCTCTTTTTCACTTCTGCTGCTGTATCAAACTAAGAGGGCCTTTTAGTTAGATGTATGTGGTGGTCTGTAATTTATGAAGTGTCCAGAAACACAAAAATACATGGATGTGCAGAGTAAAATTGCTCATGAAATGATTCCGGACCGTTTGTAGTACGCCTAGATTCTGATGATGGTAGTGATGAGTTTTTGGGGAAATGGGGAGTCTGGTGCAATGTAAGTTTTAAGATAATTGGCAAACTTCACACATTTGGAATATCTTCATACATTTCCTCTGCAAAACGATCACCAACTGTTGTAGGATCAAGAAATGCCAAACCAAAGAATTTTGTCAACAACAATCCAACTTCGCATTCTTTGTTTCAATACTACCCCCAAGGGTGACTGAGGAATAGAAATATTGTCACCTGGTCTTCTCCCGACCGGCAGTAAATAAAGGCAACAGTAGTATACCGCTGTTCAAAACTCATAAATCCATGGACAAAAACAAAATCGGGGTAACAAACTAAAACCGAGGGAAACGCATTAAATATAAGAGGAGAACAACGACATAACACCGAAACGTAACACACACAGAAACGGACCAAGCATCAGACAAAACACCACGAGAATAACAAATATAACATGAAAACCAAATACATGAATTTGAGATAGACAAGTACCGTGCCACGTCTTATCTCAATTTCTCAAAAATAAGAGAAAACACAAACGCCGAAGTGGGGCGTCCGTTTGGCTGTGCGGGATGGGATGCGCATCTGGTCATTATAATTGGAAGTTATGCTGACGTACGTCCTTTTGCAACCTTTGGTGACTAACTTGTCGTTTTCTTTTCTTATGCCTAGAAGTCTACTTGGCAATCACACCTCTTTGTTACGTCTCACAGAGAAAGTCTTAAACAATCTATATTTTTGCACCAACCACTTGAGTGATAATTTTTTTACTACTCTTTGGTTTATCTTGGGCCACCTCAGGCTCCTGTGGTCGATTGTTCTTTAAAACATTGTTTTAGTTTAGTAATCATTTCAGAAGTGATGTTTTCTTTTTCGTGAACAGTTTCAATGTTAAGTCCACTCGAAGATAGTGATGATAGTTGAATAATGTATTGTTCCGTTCTATATAGTTTTTTATGCTAATTTCCCTTCTACTTGTAGATCATGTTGTTTCTGAATGAAACTCTTTAGCTTTCTTTCTTTCGTGTATCCCGCATCATCGCTGATATGCAATGCCTCCTTCTCAATCTGGCTGCTTCAGATACTCGCCTATGATCTCTGTGGTCGACTTGAATTGTGTTGAGAGAGATAAAGTAGATAATAATATTGAACTGAAATGCTAATTTATTGCTAACTTACACTTTTTTCACGACTGAAATCACAACCGACATAGATCAAAAATAAAATAAATAACAAAACATTGAAAAAGAAAGAACAAACTAAAAACAGAAAAAAGATGAGCAGGGAAAAATATATAGAAGCTTTAAGCAATAGTTGTGCAGGTAATATGAAAAAAATAAACAAACATTAGTTAAACCGACAATTTACTTATCTATTACACAATAATTAAACTGACTATTTACACAATTGAGCTTCAATTAATTGTGTAATTTCGTCGCCGCGATATAGCCTTGTTGTGCTAGTGAGGCGTAAAGCAACCAACAATCAATCAAGTGTGGAATTTCATCGGTTGTTCTGAATGTACATTTAGGGTCTAGTTTTCGGAAGTATCTTATGACTAAGCCATGTCTTATAATGAAACGTATTACATAAACTTTTCTTTGACCTAGGTTATTGTACTGAAATAACTATTTCTCTAGATCTCTTCCAAATGCAGTTTTTTTCACACTATGGCTAAAAGTTAAATACTAGAATCCATGTTTCCAAATATATATCATAATTATTTTTGTAAGCAGTTAGATTAGTAAACTCGTCAACTGATATGTTATTGGATTGTCTGGAATGTTAAGTCCAGTCAAACTAAGATTGAACCTCAAACTTATTGCAATAGAAAATGTTTTAGATCTAATCTTTAGCATTAAGTTCAAAATACACACTGAAACAGTCCAATGCAGTGTTATTTCTTATGCTCAGATGTAAATAGTTATAAATAAAAAAGTAGTACATTTTCCTTCACATTTCTGGTCTCGTTAAGAATAATAAGTTATCATCGTGTTCTGTAGATCAATATTTAGCTGGTGTATTATTAAAAAAAAAACTAATAACTTCAAACCTTAAAATACAACCGGCTATTTAATTATTTATTTTAAGAAATAAATAGTAATGCATAAAAGAGTAGAACAGATCGAAACTCAGAAGCTTCCTAGTGATTTAAATTGTTTTAAAGAGCGCCCTTAATACTGTAAAGTATTTTGTCACTGTCTTTTAAAATTATGAAAGTAATTGTTGGTTTTGGATCAAAGGTAATCAAGTTATCTAATGGAGCAGAAATCAAAATTCCTAAGGTTGTTAGAACCGTGATGGCGTCACGTGTTATTCAGCTCTATGATATATTTTGCAAATCAACAGATTTTTCTTCATTGAGGAGATCATCCCTTTATAAAATTGTAAAACTCTGTGCTTCATCACAAAAGACTAGCCTTCAAGGTCTTGACAATACAATTGCTGATGGTATGAAAGGGATTGATACGTTAGAGAGAATTGTACGAAAGCTGAACACTTTTGGACTTGATACCACTTCAACCAAAGAAGTTACTCTCTTCCTGTATAGGACAAGTCAACATTTAAAGTTTGACATCAAAGGACATATAGCATTTCAATCAGACGTTGTAAACCATTGCTCAACATATGCTCTTAGTGACAATAAGGAAAATGATTTCTCTGGGGAATGTCAGCATGAACATGATAATTCTTGCTCAGTTTGCTCTGCTGTTTTGCAATGCGAGTCAAAGGTGACAGATTTGTATAAGGAAATACAAGATAACATTCCATCTGAGCAAAAGGAGGAAATTGAACATGACTTGGAGATGTCTGGTAAGCAAATCACTGCATGGCATTCACACTGTATTCGTACAGTACACCAAGACAAGGCAAAGCAAGACATTTTGTCAAACTTAAAGCCAAATGAGGTTTTAGTCATTATGGATTGGGCAATGAAGTTCATCCCATTTCTTCATCGAGAAAAACAAGCAGACTTTTTTGGAAAAAAGGGCATGTCATGGCATTTTGCATGTGCAGTAACAAAGCCAAAGGATCAACTTGAACTGAAATGCTTTATACATATATTAGATGATGGAGTTCAAGGATGGTTCACTGTAGCAAACATTCTATCAGATGTCATGGTTGCTCTCAAGAAGCAGAACCCAATGTTAACATGTGCTTTCCTAAAAAGTGACAATGCTGGCTGTTATCACTGTGGTTCATTGCTTGCATTTATACAGGCTCAAAATCTGAAAGGTGCTCCAATACAAATCAAACAGTATAATTTTAGTGAGGCACAGTCAGGTAAAGACTTGTGTGACAGCAAGACATCGCATAGTAAACTTCACATCCTCAGATATGCTGATGAAGGGCACGACGTGACAAGCCCATTTGACATGAAGCAGGCTCTAGAAAGTTATGGAGGACTACGGGGGACATTCACATCAGTTGTTTCTGTCGATAAACATTTGGAACCTAAAGTGTCCATAAAGATTCCTGGTATAAATCAGCTGAACAACTTTCAATTTACTGAAGCAGGAATAGTAGTGAGAAAAGCCTACAAGATTGGAAATGGAAAGATGTTTGAAAATTCTAAGCTTTCACTTAGACAGTGTACAGATATAGACAGTTTGAAGGTATGTTTATCAGCATAACTGAGGTTGCTATATAAGGAGAAATGAAATATTCAGGTTACATACATAAAATTGAAAATGGAAATGGGGAATGTGTCAAAGAGACAACAACCCGACCATAGAAAAAACAACAGCAGAAGGTCATCAACAGGTCTTCAATGTAGCGAGAAATCCCCTCACCCGGAGGCGTCCTTCAGCTGGCCCCTAAACAAATACATACTAGTTCAGTGATAATGAACGCCATACTAATTTCCAAATTGTACACAAGAAACTAAAATTAAAATAATACAAGACTAACAAAGGCAGTATATATATATACTTGTAATGAGCCTCATTATGGCCATGACACTTGGTGTCAGATGCCCTATAGTGATCACTCTGTGTGTCTGTCCATCTGTCGGTCACCATTTTGTCAAATCAAGTGCCATAACTCCTAGACAAGTTTTCTGATAGACCATATATTTTAGTTTTTGGTAAATCTAAATGCATAATGTAATGTGCTGATCAATTTTGATAAATGTTACAGTTTATGTGTTATTCTAAAAAAAAACTGTTTAGACACCTGTGGTATATATTTAGCCATGGCGGCAATGTTTTTGGCAGGCAATCATACATTTCACAAATTTGGTCATGTTGATACAAGACATCCTATATACATATATATATGCATGAATAAATCCTTTAGTGTATTCAGAAATGAATATCTTGGAAGAAGAATTTACGATTGACAATAGCTATAGACACAAATGATTGCAGAAGCTCACACTATCTAATTATATATAAATGTTTTGTAGATTTTACATCCATTCGGAAACAGTGACAGTGTGAAAGTAGGAAAAGTTACTTTAAAGACGTCTCCATATCAATACTGAGGTACATGTAGGAAAGTAAATGGAAATGGGGAATGTGTCAAAGAGACAACAACTCATCCAGCGAGGAAAAAAATACAACACAGGATGACCCATTGGTCTCCAATGAATAGTGAAAAAAACATCCCACCGATAAGTGGGCTATAGCCAGCCAGAAACCACAAAGTGGAGAATAAATAATACACATAAGGACCAACAAAAACATAAACAAGAGTGCTGAAATGTCTTGCCTGTTTAATAAATTCCATAATATAATATTGATTACCTATTGCTAAAAGTATCTAAACACAAAAAACATAAGAAAAGCTAGCATTATCAATACACTGTGAAAGTGATGTCAAGGTCAGGTGACAGGAGTCAGACAGACATGAACATCTTTGGTTGATTTCATACACTAAATGTCATTTACCTACAATGTACAGTTATTAAGGAACAGACCCAATAAAAAAAAAACAAACATGATAAGTGGACCATGAAAAAGAGGTCAATGTCACCTGACAGGAGTTGGACAGACAGGTATACCAGCAGATAATTCCATATACTAAATATCATTGACCATTTTCACTTTTTGGTCCTATTGTTTCATGGCAGACATTTGTCAGGATGATGCATTCTTGCTTCATAAGCAATGGTCAGGCGACTTGTCCATAAATTTTGTTTTATTTTTTGTTATCAGGAGGACACAGAAGCTGTGAACAGCATTGGATTTGCCTGTCCGGAACCTGGATGCCAAAGGGAGTTTGTTTCGGCAAATGGTCTTGAAAGGCACATTTTGAAAGAATCCCATCAATATGTAAAACCAGCAGGAACAGATGTTGTAAAACAAATGTGGGTTGACAAATGCAATAATATCGGAAGTGAATACAAATCTGTGATTGACCAATCTGTTATCTCAGGCTCTGAAGATGATTCCGTTGTTGAAGGATGGGCTTTGAAGAAAAATCGAAAAGTTGTTCGTTTTTCTCCGCAAATTAAAATCTTCCTGAAAAACATTTATGATGAGGGTGAAAGAACAGGGAAACGCCCCTACTATGACGATCTTTGTGACAGGTTAAGGAAACAACGAACAGAAAATGGAACCAAAATGTTTTCCCCTGCTGAATGGTTATCTGTTAGTCAAATTAAAAGTTTGTTTGCAGGTTTTGCATCTAAACAACATTCAAGAAGGGATATCCCACATGCTTTACATGTTGTAGCTCCTGATCAAGTTGATGTAAATGATGTTGAATTGAGAAATGTATTGTCTGAAATTGAAAACTGGGAGATACAAGAGAACATGTCACTCTTAACCGACAAAATTTTGTCAACAGAACTTGACCCGTTTCATGCAGATACATGTAATTGAAAGTGTTTGTAGCAGATCATGGACTTCTTATGAATACACTTATGAATTGTCTCCCTTTAATGTTATTATAAATGATTAATTGTCTTTTAAAATATTCAGAATCAAGTGAGAAATTGAAGTCAGGCTTGTTCACTCTTCCTTTTATCATATCAATTTTGGCTGTACAAATCATTAAAAATGAAGGATAATGAAAGACAGTCCTTGCTTTCCAAAAGTCTTAACCTGCCAGGTGGTGCATTCAGCCTCTAGTTAGAAAAGAAATAATCTAAGCTATGACCATTGCCTGAGATGAAAGTTTTTAAAAATAAATTAGGCATCGTCCTTTGATGGTGCATGTTTTGTACAAATTTAAATCATTTACCCTCTAATTTTCCTTGTGAAAAAATACAAAATATCAAATGCTGTTGTCTTAAAGTAAGTTGTGACCTTGACTTTTGACCTTTAAGGCTACTACAGAGCCTGAAAATGATAAGAGACTGTTTCCTCTTGTTACATAGGTGCATGTTTGTACCATATATTTTAATGAAAACTTGATTTGTTTGAAGGTGCTGTTATATGAAAAACTTTTAAAAAAAAATTTTAAAAATTGCTATTATCTGTATATATTGTGACCATGACCTTTGATCTACAGAGCCAAATTTGAATCAATTTCTTTTCTCCTCATTCCTTTGGGTGTTTGTTGATAAGTTTCATGAAAATCCAAAGATGTGTTTCTTTGAGTTCATCTGTAAATGATATTGTGACTTACAAAATGACTTAGGAACAACCAGATGCCAACTTGTATTTATAATTTTGTTAACAGGGGTAAACCTATTTGCCCCTTCCATATATTCATATCTTATGTTGATAGAATATCTTTTTAATACAATTTCAATAATTTTTCAACATAATTGACCTAATAGCTCCAGTTTTAATGCTACTTATTCATGTGCAGAAATTTTGATTTTTACAGTGTTTGAAGAAAAATCACAAAATTTCATAATTTTCATGTCTCTGCCAGACACATAAGAATATGAGTGCCCACCAATTTTATTCTTAAATTAGTTTGTACTATACTTCAACTTTGCAGTGTGATATGATTTTTTCAATTGTCAGTGGTAGATGAGATTTTGTATCTGTTTTAAAATGTGTAATTTTCAACAACAAAAATACGGGAAAATTTAATATAATTATCTCCCTTTGACAGGCAAAACTTTGAAATTTGATTTTTATTATAATTGTGTAAAATGTTTATTTTACCATCAAACTTACTGTCAATAAAAGTTAAAATAGTAAGATTTATACTTTGTTGCTTTTTTTTTCATCTCAATATTGTCACAAAATCGAAGAAATTCATTTTTCTGAGCCAAAAAACTGGTTCCCTGTATAAAATACTGCATTACTCGTTCCAGTGATAAGGTCCAGGGGAAATATTTTGTGTGAAGTCTTGTACTACTATGGTGTTTTTATTCACCAAGTTTCTAGGAGATTTGAAGACCCCCCATGTGTCACTCAATACATGGTTTTATGGTGGATTGGGTGTTAAAGCATAAAATGACATGGACAAATTACATAAAAGGAATAAAACAATCTCGGAAGTCATCATCTTTGAAATAGTAAACTGTAACAGCATTTTTTCTATATTCAAATATTCTTCTTTCTCAACAACATAATGCTTAACCAGTTTATCTTACTCTTTCAATTTCACAATCCGTCTGAAAGTTTATTGCCAAACACTTAAAAAAAAATCAGAAGATGATATACAATTGTCCTACACTGAAAAAGGTTCACTCGTTTATAATCGCTCAATAATTCCGCAATTCCTCTCAATAATATGTAATGCTTGTAGAAATACGTCGATTCCATGATATACAGAGCTCCAATTTTTTGGACAATACAAGTTCAGTTGTTCTTGACATGTTTCATTTACAACAAACGCCTGTGAATCAAGTATAGGCCTGGGATCATCTATGCCAGTATGGTCATTTAAAGTATCTTCATGGTTTCCCTCTGTACCGTAATTTTTGATGTCAAAAATTTCAAAATCAGGTGGATTATTAATCATACCTGCAGTAAATAATCGACGAGGAGACGGTTTTGCAGTACGCAGACGGTGTTTTCCCCACGCCTTGCCCAAATGCTCAATTTTTCATCGATTTTTTGCATATATACATGATGTAGAGCGAACATGTGGTCGTTAAGTGAAATGTCAAGGAAGCCTTCTTCCTCCATAAAATGAAAAAGATCATAATAAAAGCACAATAGGCAGATTCCAAATAAATGGAGCTAAAACTTCCAATAATGTGGAATTTAAAAATATGCACAGGGGGGATTTTGCTCATGATTTTGAGTTTAATACACACAACCTGGCATTGTAGGATATAAAAGAGAGCTATTCTAGCCATATAATAGAAAATATTTGCTTTTTAAAAATTACGTTGCAATCATAAAAAACTTGACGGAATTTTGACGGATTTTTTTTATGTTAGCAATATGATAATTTTCAATTATCTTCAAAATATTCAGGTAATAGTCAAAATGTTTGCTATAAATAACTTAAGCTTAAAGAAAACAGTACAACCTATCAACATATTTAATCAAAACATTAATTTTCTACCAATAAATTAGTATTTTCATTTTTGCTAACATAAATTTACTTCTTTGACAAGTTTATCTTCTAATGTTCCACCTATATACAGTGCTACAGCTTTTTGTGATCGCTTGCTGTTCGTATGGGGTATCAAGCAAAGTCAGATCAGATCATGGTTGAGAAAACACCAAAGTTGCGTTGTTTATGAATTTAATTAGTCAAAGAACTAGCCCCATCATAGGCAGATCGGTGCATAACCAGAGGATTGAGAGGCTATGGAGGGACATGCATACCCAGGTAACCTCCAAATTTTATAAGGAGTTCTATCAAATGGAAGATGACCCACAGATAAATTTGGACCCAGACAACATGATCCACCGTTCGGACCTATAATATGTGTACTTGCCGGCAATAAACAGAAGTATTGAAGAGTTCAGAAAAGGTTGGAATGGTCACAAGATTAGATATGAGGGACACATGTCCCCATCACAGATATGGATGTCGGGAATGTTGGATAACATGAGCTCGGGATATACACCAACATCCGAATTATTTGGGGTAAACCCAAGCATTGGGGATAAACTAGATAGTGGTCTTCAAAGATTTGGGCTTACTTGAGATGATGTTGGACTTAAAAAGTCTCTTGCGGTTCCTGAAGTTCCAACTGAAATAATGGGTATCATCGATCATGAACTCAGTAATAAAGAGAGTTAAGGCAATGAGCAGAGATGTTGGTGAGACAAGTTGAACACTGAAATGCTAAAGGCCTAAGCAATTAGAATAAGCATAATGATTCATGTTTTATATTTATTTAGTTGACTGCCAATTTTTTTTGCCTCTACTACCCACAATTCCCTTGGTTTAATTACTCTCTGAAGAACTGTTAAAACCGTAAGAAACAGAACAGAACTATAAAAACCATACATATCAAGTCATGCAGGCATAGATTACCTTAACCGTTTTTGGCACAATTTTTTGAAATTTGGATCCTCAATGCTCTTCAACTTTGTACTAGTTTGGCTGTATAAATATTTTGATATGAGCGTCACTGATGAGTCTTATGTAGACGAAACGCGCGTCTGGCGTACTGAATTATAATTTTGGTAACTTTGATAACTATGCACGCATACAATTATAACTTTTAAATTCACTTCAAAATGAAGCCTTGTGTATTTAAAATACCGAACTTTATGTTTTTCACAAATGAGTCGTAACTGGTACATAGTGTTGGCAGAACAAGAGTGTTGGAACATGTTGTTGCTTTCGGAAATCGTTCCTTTCAGAAGGTGACTGATGGGCTAGGATCAAACCCGAAAGGTGTAGTGAACATTAGAATAGTTTCAAAAGTTACATCAGTTACTTCATCTGAAAAAAAAAAAACCACAAGAAATTACAACTATTTTCAATTCATTACTCCCAGAATGACGTATTATAATATGTCCTACACATTTTATCTAATTTGTTTTTGCTCATTTTAAAAGACACACAAGGAATTTTCATTCGTTATTGATTTTGTATTTCATTTGTTAACACCTTTAATTGTATCGATGTTGATATACAGTCCTGAAGACTAATACTTTATACTTTCAGAAAGAATAAGCCCCGTTCATATCAGCTACTGTTCTCTATTTTGATCGAGTCTGTCTGAAAGTAGCTGTCACCAATGTGACGCAATTAGTAATGCTCAATTGCTTTGAGGGTTTTGAAATTTTCATTTATCTTCAATTAGTATGGAAAATATGCCGTTGAAGGAAAAACATTATTTGAAAAAAACTAGAGGCTCAAAACAGCATGTCTCCTTCAACTGTCACTTATGCTCTATAGAATCAAAGTCTAAATAGTTCCGGATTGAATTCACTTATTTGAAATCTCTACAAACTTGCTTTCAATGTCGTCCAAAAAGTCACGTCACAAAGACACAAGTACAATCAGATTTCTCAAGCAGTCTCCATCTTCACTGCCTTAAGATCTTACGTCCTTGTAGCATGCACTGGAAAGGTTGTAAACTTTATTTTCACTGTGACACCATTATTTTAAATCTAGGGGATTAATCAATAGTTACCAAGAATTTTTTCTGCGTACACTTTGGGATACCCTCTTTTTGAATAATAAATATTGATCCACCACCACATCTTTATACACTATGTTACTTCATTGGAGTACGGAATTATCAATGTTTCATATTATCAACGAATCACTAAATTAATGGTCCACTAAAATCAAAATATATGTTTATTACGTTCTAATGTTTTTAGACGGTCATTTATGATGTCTTGTATAATCTTATAGACAAAATTCCACCTTGACGCACTCCTTGTTCGATAGAAAAACTATCACGTAGACAACCACACCACTTTACCTCTGAAGTTCAGTTTGTATCCCAAGTGTCTATAACTTTCAATATTTTAACACAGTTTACATTTTAGATGATCAACGAAGTCATATGCTCTTTGAAATATAGATTCGTTGATCAATAGAGGGATAAGTAATATTGTCATGTTTTTATTAAGCCAAACTGTAATGATGACTAGTCAAAAGGTAACCGAAGTTCTATTCTGATTAGTATGACATGTTCAAATACTCTACTTATGTTTTTCTATCTCCGGAACAAAGAATTTCAAAAAGGGGGAAATAACTAATTTTTCAAAATTACAACCAGATTAATGTGTGCATACAATTTTTAATTTCTGGAATATGTACATGTAATATGATATTAAGTACTCCAAACTAATTTCTTCCAAACAATATTCATATAATATATGTATTTACAAACAGAACATAAATAAAAGGGTATTTCAGGGTAAACTAAATGACTAATATTCCTCTATTAGCAAATTTCTGCAATATTTACCCCCCAAAAAAGTTTGCAGCAATATTGTTGAAAGTAAAATTAAAGAATTTCGCATGGTGCTTTTCTGTTTGGCTTTAGAAGGTTTTCAAAGAATTCTGCTTTACACGAGTAGAAAAATAAATCTGCCAGTGTGCACAATTAGTTCCCAGTAGAATACCGTATGAATCCTTTAAACTCGACAAATATATTGACGATCAATAAATCTTTAGTTTTCTATGTTGTGTGATGTGTAAGATTGTTTGTCTTTTTCATTTTTTAGCATCGGCGTTGTCGGTTCATTTTCGATCTATGAGTTTGACTGTCCCTCTTTTATGGTGACTTTTATAACTGGCAGACTGAGATTTCAAAGTGCGGTCATATGCCCCAGTGTTATCATGGTTATAGATGACTGCAATTTAATAAAATTGAAATTAAGATTTTTATTTTTATTTTGTACATAGATATCCACCAAAGATGTGTAACATGGACAGACAGGGAAGAAATGGTATTCACCCTCATGTCTTGTCTGTTACAGGATACGCAAATGAGTTTACTCATTTCTATGTTGGTATATAGCTAGAGAATGGGCCCATAGTTTAAATTTACATGATTTTGCCATGTGATTAGGGACTTTCCGATTTTAGTGTCCTCTGAGTTCAGTATTTATGTGATTTTACTTTTTACTGAAAACTGATCTGTCATTTATGACGGTTAGCCAGATACTCTTCAAAATACAATTATCCCAATGAAAAAAACTGTCTGTATTGGATAGATGAGTTTTGCATGGACATTTAACAGTTGTATGCCAGTAAATTTCCAGAATCTTCTGATATGTCATAATAAAACATTAATAATTATATGTATGTATCTCTAGATAAGATGTAAGAGCAGAAACTTATTAAAGAAAGAGATTTTAATTCGTGACCACTGAAAACTATGTAATTCAATATTCCGAAAATTCGTGACCACTTTAAATTGTATTTAATCCAAGATTCCAAATCATAAAACCGGTTTTTTGATTTCGAAAACCTACGACATTGTATTGGTTGAAAAATTATCTTTTTTCACATAAACTTGAAATGGGAGCAAGTTTATTAATCAGATGTGTCTGTAAAATTCTATGAAAACCACTGTTCATATTCGTTTGTTTTTTTCTCCCATGGTCAGCCTGTTAGTTGTATAATTATGTCAATTGTGAACTAGCACTTGTTAGTTGAATTCCTCAATTTCATGTAACCTTGTGTTAATTCAATGCCAGACATGGTAATTTTATAGAAAACCCAATTCGTTCGCCTTGTACTCTCATGTTAGGCTATGCGATACGCGATAGATATAGACTTATTGCAAACAGTGTTAGAAATGATTTCCTTAAAACAAATTTATAAATTTAGATACTGGTTCAAGTAGGATATACGGAACTATAGTTCCGGCTTTTTTGCAGTAAATATTCGCGTATGTATTCATGGGTATTAAAGGTAAAACTGTTTAAATTTTTCATTCTAGTTAAATTTTTGAGTGAAAGACAGGTTGACAACTTTGAAAATGTTATCGTTGAAATAAGTGGTTGACAAGTCGACAGATTGACAATGTTAAAAGTGTAAAAACAAATTATAGTTAACAGGTTGACAGGTCGACAAGTCGACAGGTCAATAGGTCGACAGGTTAATAAGACGTTGACCAATTGATAATAGTGTTATGTATAACTGGTAGGCAAATTGGCAAGTTGACAATGTACCTATACACTGTAAAAAATTGACAGGGTCAAGTAGGATATACGGTAATGTAGTTCCATCGGAAGAAAATAGGAGTAAATTGGTTTAACTTAGAAGTAAATCGGTTTACATGTATACATATATATATATATATATTGACATATTAACAGGTCGACAGGTTGACAATGAAAAGGTCGACAAGTGTTAAAATCGACAGGTCGACAGCTTGACAATGAAAAGGTTGACCAGGATTAAAATCGACAAGTTTATAAGTGTTAAGATCGACCGGATAACAGGTCGACAAGTTAACAGGTTGAAACATCGCATTTTTGCGCCTGTCCCAAATCAGGTGCCTCTATCCTTTGTTAGTCTTGTATTATTTTTAATTTCAGTTTCTTGTGTACAATTTGGAGTTTAGCATCACTGAACTAGTATATATATTTGTTTAGAGGCAAGCTGAAAGACGCCTCCGGGTGCCGTAAATTCTCGCTGCATTGAAGACCTGTTGGTGACTTTTTGATGTTTTCTGTACTATTGTCGGGTTGTTGCCGTTTTTTTGACACATTCCCCTTTTCCATTCTCTTTTATACAACTAATTTATTAATGTTTCAAAGTATATAAAATATATGTGCAATGTGTTGTGTAAAAGAGGAACGAAAGAAACCTGAGGGACAGTCAAACCTTATGTTATGTAAAATGCATAACAACAGCACAATTTTGAAAGAAGTTTCTTTTTAGATAAAAAATAATAATATTCAGATACATAGAACAACAATAACATGAACATTTCTAATTTTTAAAACCATGACATTTAACTATATCAGTTACAAGTCTCTCGTACACATTTCCATTTGATTTTCCGAATCTGTATCTATACATATAATCGTCCAATATTTCAGAAATATGTGATGGTAGAACTCCTTTCATTTTTTTAATCTTGAATTTAACATTCCCCCAAAGACCTTCAATAGTATTTGTACAACACCCTGTTCTAGACTTGAATTCCTTGCTATGGTTAACTGTGTCATGTGTATAACCTTCTTCATTCAGCGTGAAGTAAGCGCCCCATTGGTCAGAGAAAATTGTTGAACCTGTTTCTATATGCGATTTGATGATTGTAAGTAAGGTTGCCCTGTCCCTCTTATCAACTATTTGCATAAATGCATTCCTAGTTGACCTTTCCGTTGCTCCAAATACCCAAACATTCTGATTTCCACTTCCACGGTGATATTTTCTCTTCTTACCGAATAAGGATTCGTCAATTTTAATTACGTTACCAGATATATCTCCTCTTAATTTCCACGGCATGTCAATAAGCACTTTGGAACATATTCCTCTTAATATACTGAACCATTCGATAAAAGTGGTATGCGATAAAGAGTGGATCAGTTTTTCACATTCATATATTTGCAAGTCCATTCCAAAAAAATACACAACCATCATCAAATGCTTCAACTGGAGTCTTGAATTCTAAAAATAAAATATAACATAAATAAAAATGAGGGTTACTTCTTTCCATAATAAATCAATAATTAAAGCATTAAAATCTATAAAAAGTAATAAAATGACCTCTGCAAGTGTTTTCCGTTTTTTATTATTCTAAATTTTTAATTTTGATGACTTTTAGTGTTGTTAAAATGAAATTAAAATGACTTGTGACTACACATCAATTTTTAACAACCTATTTTAACTACAAAATTGCCCATAAAAAGTCACAGGTATACAATGGATTTCAACAAGGAGAAAACATATTTTCCAAAATAAACTGCGATTGCATGAACATAAATAACAAATGAAAATTATATTAAAACAAAACAGAAATATTGCGGCATGATTTATGTTCATTTCAAATCGTTTAAGAATTAGCTTCTGTTATTGGGTAACAATGGGCAACATGTCATTTTTTTTAATTAGTTAGAAATTCCTTTGATTTAAAAAAAAAAACAGAAAACGGACTAGGAAAACTTTCGTTATTTACTACTTCATAATGAGTAGTGGGGCGTGATTACTATTTAGAGTGATGTCCCCTTAATAAAACGCAATCGCGAATCAATAATTAATAAATAATTAGAAGACCTGATTATGTATTAATATACTGAACGATTGAACACAAACAAATGGCATTAACTTACAGTTATCACTATGACTTAACTTAAAGGACTTTTACATATAATTAATGAATAGTGGAGCGTGGTTACTGCTCAGAGTGATTTCCCCTTAATATAACGCAATCGCGAATCACTAATTATTAAATATTACAAAACCTTATTATGCATTAATATACTGAATGATTGAACAAAAACAAATGTCAATGAAATGGTCATTGGACAGCTGTTTATAATTATTACATATTTACACCGAAATGTAATACTATTACAAAAATATTATAGTAAACTGAAATATTTACCTCAAAAACAGATTCTTTTCTAATTGAAATCTTGGTCAAGCATTCTGTGCATCTAAAAAATTCCCCATCGCTTATATCTCTTCTTTTTATCTTGGACATTTCAATGTTACACATACTACATATTCTTTTGACTGCAAGTAATCCAACACTACGCAAATAGCCAATACATAGTTCAGTAGTTGATATAAAAAGACATATATCAAAAATATCTATCCCTCTTTGCTTGTTTTCATCGACAATATTTTTCTCTTGGCTGCCGTCTTCATCCATTTCGATATATTTTTGAAATATTCATAAATTGGCGCAAATTAATTCCTTCGACGTTTATGACGTCTTCATGTTTTCTTAAGTTTCTCAATAGCGCTAACGTTTTCAGTAAAACAATACGTCCCAAAAATTCGGGAAAACAGAAATTTCGTAAAATAATGGCATTCCGCCGAATTTCGGATGCAGATACATTCGTAACTTATAGAACGGCATACAGCGCAAAACTTCCATGGGACAACATTTTACATTGTTGTAGATGCAGATATTTACAATTGGTTGACAAGTTTTGAAAAATCTACAAATTCATCTCTGAATCTGATCATGCCAGCACTACTATCAATGACAGCAAGCATATGTGGAGCAAAATCCAAAGTTGAAGGACAAGGGAAAGCTTTTAGTACAACTTTAAACTCGTATTTAATAGCTGTATGTGATCCCGGAGGAGGTAAAACTGTGACTTATGACACAGTAATAGAACCGGTTATGGATGAAATCTTAACAAAGTTGGAGAAAAAAATGCAATTGGATAATTACACAAATCCAGGAATTCAAAAACACCAAATTACCAATGAAGGCTATGGTCTTATAACCTCGGACGAGGGACACAGATTTTTGTCGTCAATAAACTGCAAACAAATGAAAGGAGAATCAGAGAGATCCATCATTT
Organism: Mytilus edulis; assembly: GCA_019925275.1. NCBI lineage: Eukaryota > Metazoa > Mollusca > Bivalvia > Mytilida > Mytilidae > Mytilus > Mytilus edulis. Next base: position 34,050,184 of record CM034354.1, read on the forward strand.
GTAAAATGTGGAACGGCAAAGGAGACTATACACAACTTTCATCTGGTTCTCGTGGCTTTAAACAGACATCTATGTCCATTTGTATTTACATACAGCCACAACCCCTAATTTGTGAACTGACCAACTTTACTGGAAATGATGGGTTTATTGACAGATTTTTGTTCTTAGTATCTAGACCAGCCCTGTACCTCACCTCCATTGTAAAGGAACATTACAAGAATCTAAACTACAGAATTTTGTTCCTGTATTTTTAAAAATGTTCGAGAATCATACCAACGGAGTAACTTACAGTTTGACTGCATCAGCACAAGATGAATATGACAAAATGACTGACTCTTTCGCTGAATTTTTGGATGAAAAATACAAGGAAAATGATGTTATGAATTAAATTTAATGTAATTTAAAGATATTTTCAATGTGTCCTTTTTTCAGCTGTATGCAGTGCTTATTTTCAGCAATGTAGCCGCCTTATTGGGCTGCTCATTTTTAATGTCGGTTTTTGGTTGTAACTAATTTAAAATTTTTGGACCGGCATATACAAGTTTTAAATATTTGATGTTTCACTAAAAAATTAAATGCTGTAGGATGTGCATATTATCATAATTAATAAACAGTTTTCTCGCAATTACACAATTACATTTGTGATAAGATGGTTTTGAAAAAAACAATAATAAGCCCCGTGCTCTATGTCAATACACGATATAACGCCGCAGCCTGTGTCAATTTGTAATCTAGAACAGTAGGCTGTGTTCATTTGCGATATAACACCTTAGGCAGTGTCATTGTGCGATTTAGCGCCGTAGGGTGTGTCAAAAGTAAGGTAAGGAAAGGGTTACACTTAAGAGAAAGAGTTATGGTTACAGTTACTTTTATGAATTTGTGTCAATGTGTGATATAGTCCCGTAGGATGTGTAAGTGTGATCTAGCGCCTTAGGCTGTGTCAATAGTAGGGTTAGGGAATGGTTAGAATTTGAATAACATTTATTATTAGAGTCAGTTTTAATAATGTGAGATCTCACGCTGTTGGCTGTATCAATGTGCGATCTAGCTCATTAGGCTGTGTTAATAGTAGGGTTAGGGAAGAGTTAGAATTAGACTAAAAGTTATATTTATAGTCAGTTTTATGAATGTGCTATTCAACGCCGTAGGGTGTGTCAATGTGCGATCTAGCGCCGTAGGCTGTGTCAATAGTAGGGTTAGGGAAGGCTTTGAATTAGAATAAAAGTTATTGTTAGAGTTAGTTTTATGAATTTGCGATATAAAACTGTAGGCTGTGTTAATGTGCAATCTAGCGCCATAGGCTGTGTCAATGTGTGATCTAGCGCCGTAGGATGTGTCAATAGTAGGGTTAGAGAAAGGTTAGAATTAGAATAAAAGTTATTGTTAGATATAATTATATTAATGTACTAAATAAAATATATGTATCAATGTGCAAACTACCGCCATAGGCTGTGTCAATGTGCGATCTACCGCCGTAGGCTGTGCCAATGTGCGATCTAGCGCCGAAGTCTGTGTTAATAATAGAGTTAGGGAAGGATTAAAATTATAACAACAGTTATGGTTAGTGTTAGTTTTAAAAATATGCATTCTAACGCAGGAGGCTGTGTCAAAAGTAAGGCTAGGGAATGCTTAGAATAAGAATACAAGTTATGATTATAGTAACTATAATGAATGTGCGATCTAACGCCGTAGGCTGTGACAATGTGCGATCAAGCGCAGTAGGCTGTGTCAATATTAGGGTTAGAGAAAGTTTAAAATTATCATAAAAGTTATTGTTAGAGTTAAATATAGAAAGGTACTATCTAACGCCGTAAGCTGTATCAATGTGCGATGTAGCGCCGTAGGCTGTGTCAATGTGCGATCTAGCGCCGTATGCTGTGTTAATAGTAGGGTTGGGGAAAGGTTATATGTAAAAAAAAAGTTATGTATATAGTCAGTTTAGGGTTAAAGTTGGGGTTAGGCTAAGGGTTAGAGTTAGAGTTAGGGTTAGGGTGTGTCAATGTGCCATCTAGCGCCATAGGCTGTGTTTATAGTAGGGTTAGGGAAAGGTTAAAATTAGAATAAAAGTTATTGTTAAGATTTAATTATATGAATGTACCATTTCACGCCGTAGGCTTTATCAATGTGCACACTAGCCCGTAGGATGTGTCATAAAAACCTTCCGCCAAGCAAGCGTAAGGGTCTTTGACAGTAACCAACACTCGTCTCACGAGGCGTACCTAGTATGTCTTTTAAGGTATATTATACATATAAACATTTATTCGTTATTGTGCGAAGTGCTCCTTTGAAGGAGGGATTTTCTCAACCAGAACAGAACCAGGTGCCCAATGTGCAGGGGACCTATCACTGATGTGAATGAAATTCAATATGGATAAGCCTGTAGTCGAAGTTTTTTTGTTAAGTTGGGCATATTGTTTTGCTATAGAAGCATGCCTATTTGTTCTTTTGTCTTCACTATCTTAGAAATGTTTAATTTCTGTCGAATATGTGTAATATTTTCAAAAACCCTTCCAAAATTTCTTAACTTTGAACTCATTTTGTTAAGTTGGCTCAAAAAAGAGGAACGAAAGATACCAAAAGGACAGTCAAATTCAGAATATTCTCCGAGGAAAAAATTCAAAATATGGTGGTGTTAAATCGAAAGAGTATGACTCTTCATGGCTAGATATGCCTTAAAAAAAGGAATACCATGACTTATCCGGGTTTCCAACACAACATCAGCTGAAATTGCCAAGCTTAGTAGTTGGTTGAATGATGTTTTTGGGTTCTGGGATATGATAAAACAGAATCCCAAAACATGGAAAACTCTATTTTCTTCCATTCCTCAAGTATTAAATAAAAGAACGGACGCTGTATGATAAAAAGTGGAGTGTTATTGGTAGTAATAAGCGAGCAGAGGAAGAGGACAGTATTTATCGCTTAGAAGTATTTCTTCACGATATTGATGGTATATATGATTTTTTTTTTGTGCCAAGGATTGACCCAGTCTGAAACTGGCTCATAACACTAAGGCAGCAACCATTTGATTTTTCTGGGTTTTTTTTTTTTTCTGTACACACTTTTTTTTTTTCGGCGAAAAACAATCTATTTTTTTCGTGACAAGTCGAAAACAATTTTTTTCTTTCAATTTTAGCATTACATATAGTGGCAGCTGAGGGTGAAACAAACAATTTTTTTTTCTCAGAATCAAAAACAAATTATTTTTTTCTCCAAAAACTGGAAACAAACTTTTTTTTTCCAAAAAAACCCATAGCCCCCCCCCCACATGGCTATGGGTTTTTTTGGAAAAAAAAGTTTGTTTCCAGTTTTTGGAGAAAAAAATAATTTGTTTTTGATTCTGAGAAAAAAAAATTGTTTGTTTCACCCTCAGCTGCCACTATATGTAATGCTAAAATTGAAAGAAAAAAATTGTTTTCGACTTGTCACGAAAAAAATAGATTGTTTTTCGCCGAAAAAAAAAAAGTGTGTACAGAAAAAAAAAAAACCCAGAAAAATCAAATGGTTGCTGCCTTAGTGTTATGAGCCAGTTTCAGACTGGGTCAATCCTTGGCACAAAAAAAAAATCATATATACCATCAATATCGTGAAGAAATACTTCTAAGCGATAAATACTGTCCTCTTCCTCTGCTCGCTTATTACTACCAATAACACTCCACTTTTTATCATACAGCGTCCGTTCTTTTATTTAATACTTGAGGAATGGAAGAAAATAGAGTTTTCCATGTTTTGGGATTCTGTTTTATCATATCCCAGAACCCAAAAACATCATTCAACCAACTACTAAGCTTGGCAATTTCAGCTGATGTTGTGTTGGAAACCCGGATAAGTCATGGTATTCCTTTTTTTAAGGCATATCTAGCCATGAAGAGTCATACTCTTTCGATTTAACACCACCATATTTTGAATTTTTTCCTCGGAGAATATTCTGAATTTGACTGTCCTTTTGGTATCTTTCGTTCCTCTTTTTTGAGCCAACTTAACAAAATGAGTTCAAAGTTAAGAAATTTTGGAAGGGTTTTTGAAAATATTACACATATTCGACAGAAATTAAACATTTCTAAGATAGTGAAGACAAAAGAACAAATAGGCATGCTTCTATAGCAAAACAATATGCCCAACTTAACAAAAAAACTTCGACTACAGGCTTATCCATATTGAATTTCATTCACATCAGTGATAGGTCCCCTGCACATTGGGCACCTGGTTCTGTTCTGGTTGAGAAAATCCCTCCTTCAAAGGAGCACTTCGCACAATAACGAATAAATGTTTATATGTATAATATACCTTAAAAGACATACTAGGTACGCCTCGTGAGACGAGTGTTGGTTACTGTCAAAGACCCTTACGCTTGCTTGGCGGAAGGTTTTTATGACACATCCTACGGGCTAGTGTGCACATTGATAAAGCCTACGGCGTGAAATGGTACATTCATATAATTAAATCTTAACAATAACTTTTATTCTAATTTTAACCTTTCCCTAACCCTACTATAAACACAGCCTATGGCGCTAGATGGCACATTGACACACCCTAACCCTAACTCTAACTCTAACCCTTAGCCTAACCCCAACTTTAACCCTAAACTGACTATATACATAACTTTTTTTTACATATAACCTTTCCCCAACCCTACTATTAACACAGCATACGGCGCTAGATCGCACATTGACACAGCCTACGGCGCTACATCGCACATTGATACAGCTTACGGCGTTAGATAGTACCTTTCTATATTTAACTCTAACAATAACTTTTATGATAATTTTAAACTTTCTCTAACCCTAATATTGACACAGCCTACTGCGCTTGATCGCACATTGTCACAGCCTACGGCGTTAGATCGCACATTCATTATAGTTACTATAATCATAACTTTTATTCTTATTCTAAGCATTCCCTAGCCTTACTTTTGACACAGCCTCCTGCGTTAGAATGCATATTTTTAAAACTAACACTAACCATAACTGTTGTTATAATTTTAATCCTTCCCTAACTCTATTATTAACACAGACTTCGGCGCTAGATCGCACATTGGCACAGCCTACGGCGGTAGATCGCACATTGACACAGCCTATGGCGGTAGTTTGCACATTGATACATATATTTTATTTAGTACATTAATATAATTATATCTAACAATAACTTTTATTCTAATTCTAACCTTTCTCTAACCCTACTATTGACACATCCTACGGCGCTAGATCACACATTGACACAGCCTATGGCGCTAGATTGCACATTAACACAGCCTACAGTTTTATATCGCAAATTCATAAAACTAACTCTAACAATAACTTTTATTCTAATTCAAAGCCTTCCCTAACCCTACTATTGACACAGCCTACGGCGCTAGATCGCACATTGACACACCCTACGGCGTTGAATAGCACATTCATAAAACTGACTATAAATATAACTTTTAGTCTAATTCTAACTCTTCCCTAACCCTACTATTAACACAGCCTAATGAGCTAGATCGCACATTGATACAGCCAACAGCGTGAGATCTCACATTATTAAAACTGACTCTAATAATAAATGTTATTCAAATTCTAACCATTCCCTAACCCTACTATTGACACAGCCTAAGGCGCTAGATCACACTTACACATCCTACGGGACTATATCACACATTGACACAAATTCATAAAAGTAACTGTAACCATAACTCTTTCTCTTAAGTGTAACCCTTTCCTTACCTTACTTTTGACACACCCTACGGCGCTAAATCGCACAATGACACTGCCTAAGGTGTTATATCGCAAATGAACACAGCCTACTGTTCTAGATTACAAATTGACACAGGCTGCGGCGTTATATCGTGTATTGACATAGAGCACGGGGCTTATTATTGTTTTTTTCAAAACCATCTTATCACAAATGTAATTGTGTAATTGCGAGAAAACTGTTTATTAATTATGATAATATGCACATCCTACAGCATTTAATTTTTTAGTGAAACATCAAATATTTAAAACTTGTATATGCCGGTCCAAAAATTTTAAATTAGTTACAACCAAAAACCGACATTAAAAATGAGCAGCCCAATAAGGCGGCTACATTGCTGAAAATAAGCACTGCATACAGCTGAAAAAAGGACACATTGAAAATATCTTTAAATTACATTAAATTTAATTCATAACATCATTTTCCTTGTATTTTTCATCCAAAAATTCAGCGAAAGAGTCAGTCATTTTGTCATATTCATCTTGTGCTGATGCAGTCAAACTGTAAGTTACTCCGTTGGTATGATTCTCGAACATTTTTAAAAATACAGGAACAAAATTCTGTAGTTTAGATTCTTGTAATGTTCCTTTACAATGGAGGTGAGGTACAGGGCTGGTCTAGATACTAAGAACAAAAATCTGTCAATAAACCCATCATTTCCAGTAAAGTTGGTCAGTTCACAAATTAGGGGTTGTGGCTGTATGTAAATACAAATGGACATAGATGTCTGTTTAAAGCCACGAGAACCAGATGAAAGTTGTGTATAGTCTCCTTTGCCGTTCCACATTTTACAAATGATGGATCTCTCTGATTCTCCTTTCATTTGTTTGCAGTTTATTGACGACAAAAATCTGTGTCCCTCGTCCGAGGTTATAAGACCATAGCCTTCATTGGTAATTTGGTGTTTTTGAATTCCTGGATTTGTGTAATTATCCAATTGCATTTTTTTCTCCAACTTTGTTAAGATTTCATCCATAACCGGTTCTATTACTGTGTCATAAGTCACAGTTTTACCTCCTCCGGGATCACATACAGCTATTAAATACGAGTTTAAAGTTGTACTAAAAGCTTTCCCTTGTCCTTCAACTTTGGATTTTGCTCCACATATGCTTGCTGTCATTGATAGTAGTGCTGGCATGATCAGATTCAGAGATGAATTTGTAGATTTTTCAAAACTTGTCAACCAATTGTAAATATCTGCATCTACAACAATGTAAAATGTTGTCCCATGGAAGTTTTGCGCTGTATGCCGTTCTATAAGTTACGAATGTATCTGCATCCGAAATTCGGCGGAATGCCATTATTTTACGAAATTTCTGTTTTCCCGAATTTTTGGGACGTATTGTTTTACTGAAAACGTTAGCGCTATTGAGAAACTTAAGAAAACATGAAGACGTCATAAACGTCGAAGGAATTAATTTGCGCCAATTTATGAATATTTCAAAAATATATCGAAATGGATGAAGACGGCAGCCAAGAGAAAAATATTGTCGATGAAAACAAGCAAAGAGGGATAGATATTTTTGATATATGTCTTTTTATATCAACTACTGAACTATGTATTGGCTATTTGCGTAGTGTTGGATTACTTGCAGTCAAAAGAATATGTAGTATGTGTAACATTGAAATGTCCAAGATAAAAAGAAGAGATATAAGCGATGGGGAATTTTTTAGATGCACAGAATGCTTGACCAAGATTTCAATTAGAAAAGAATCTGTTTTTGAGGTAAATATTTCAGTTTACTATAATATTTTTGTAATAGTATTACATTTCGGTGTAAATATGTAATAATTATAAACAGCTGTCCAATGACCATTTCATTGACATTTGTTTTTGTTCAATCATTCAGTATATTAATGCATAATAAGGTTTTGTAATATTTAATAATTAGTGATTCGCGATTGCGTTATATTAAGGGGAAATCACTCTGAGCAGTAACCACGCTCCACTATTCATTAATTATATGTAAAAGTCCTTTAAGTTAAGTCATAGTGATAACTGTAAGTTAATGCCATTTGTTTGTGTTCAATCGTTCAGTATATTAATACATAATCAGGTCTTCTAATTATTTATTAATTATTGATTCGCGATTGCGTTTTATTAAGGGGACATCACTCTAAATAGTAATCACGCCCCACTACTCATTATGAAGTAGTAAATAACGAAAGTTTTCCTAGTCCGTTTTCTGTTTTTTTTTTAAATCAAAGGAATTTCTAACTAATTAAAAAAAATGACATGTTGCCCATTGTTACCCAATAACAGAAGCTAATTCTTAAACGATTTGAAATGAACATAAATCATGCCGCAATATTTCTGTTTTGTTTTAATATAATTTTCATTTGTTATTTATGTTCATGCAATCGCAGTTTATTTTGGAAAATATGTTTTCTCCTTGTTGAAATCCATTGTATACCTGTGACTTTTTATGGGCAATTTTGTAGTTAAAATAGGTTGTTAAAAATTGATGTGTAGTCACAAGTCATTTTAATTTCATTTTAACAACACTAAAAGTCATCAAAATTAAAAATTTAGAATAATAAAAAACGGAAAACACTTGCAGAGGTCATTTTATTACTTTTTATAGATTTTAATGCTTTAATTATTGATTTATTATGGAAAGAAGTAACCCTCATTTTTATTTATGTTATATTTTATTTTTAGAATTCAAGACTCCAGTTGAAGCATTTGATGATGGTTGTGTATTTTTTTGGAATGGACTTGCAAATATATGAATGTGAAAAACTGATCCACTCTTTATCGCATACCACTTTTATCGAATGGTTCAGTATATTAAGAGGAATATGTTCCAAAGTGCTTATTGACATGCCGTGGAAATTAAGAGGAGATATATCTGGTAACGTAATTAAAATTGACGAATCCTTATTCGGTAAGAAGAGAAAATATCACCGTGGAAGTGGAAATCAGAATGTTTGGGTATTTGGAGCAACGGAAAGGTCAACTAGGAATGCATTTATGCAAATAGTTGATAAGAGGGACAGGGCAACCTTACTTACAATCATCAAATCGCATATAGAAACAGGTTCAACAATTTTCTCTGACCAATGGGGCGCTTACTTCACGCTGAATGAAGAAGGTTATACACATGACACAGTTAACCATAGCAAGGAATTCAAGTCTAGAACAGGGTGTTGTACAAATACTATTGAAGGTCTTTGGGGAATGTTAAATTCAAGATTAAAAAAATGAAAGGAGTTCTACCATCACATATTTCTGAAATATTGGACGATTATATGTATAGATACAGATTCGGAAAATCAAATGGAAATGTGTACGAGAGACTTGTAACTGATATAGTTAAATGTCATGGTTTTAAAAATTAGAAATGTTCATGTTATTGTTGTTCTATGTATCTGAATATTATTATTTTTTATCTAAAAAGAAACTTCTTTCAAAATTGTGCTGTTGTTATGCATTTTACATAACATAAGGTTTGACTGTCCCTCAGGTTTCTTTCGTTCCTCTTTTACACAACACATTGCACATATATTTTATATACTTTGAAACATTAATAAATTAGTTGTATAAAAGAGAATGGAAAAGGGGAATGTGTCAAAAAAACGGCAACAACCCGACAATAGTACAGAAAACATCAAAAAGTCACCAACAGGTCTTCAATGCAGCGAGAATTTACGGCACCCGGAGGCGTCTTTCAGCTTGCCTCTAAACAAATATATATACTAGTTCAGTGATGCTAAACTCCAAATTGTACACAAGAAACTGAAATTAAAAATAATACAAGACTAACAAAGGATAGAGGCACCTGATTTGGGACAGGCGCAAAAATGCGATGTTTCAACCTGTTAACTTGTCGACCTGTTATCCGGTCGATCTTAACACTTATAAACTTGTCGATTTTAATCCTGGTCAACCTTTTCATTGTCAAGCTGTCGACCTGTCGATTTTAACACTTGTCGACCTTTTCATTGTCAACCTGTCGACCTGTTAATATGTCAATATATATATATATATATGTATACATGTAAACCGATTTACTTCTAAGTTAAACCAATTTACTCCTATTTTCTTCCGATGGAACTACATTACCGTATATCCTACTTGACCCTGTCAATTTTTTACAGTGTATAGGTACATTGTCAACTTGCCAATTTGCCTACCAGTTATACATAACACTATTATCAATTGGTCAACGTCTTATTAACCTGTCGACCTATTGACCTGTCGACTTGTCGACCTGTCAACCTGTTAACTATAATTTGTTTTTACACTTTTAACATTGTCAATCTGTCGACTTGTCAACCACTTATTTCAACGATAACATTTTCAAAGTTGTCAACCTGTCTTTCACTCAAAAATTTAACTAGAATGAAAAATTTAAACAGTTTTACCTTTAATACCCATGAATACATACGCGAATATTTACTGCAAAAAAGCCGGAACTATAGTTCCGTATATCCTACTTGAACCAGTATCTAAATTTATAAATTTGTTTTAAGGAAATCATTTCTAACACTGTTTGCAATAAGTCTATATCTATCGCGCATCGCATAGCCTAACATGAGAGTACAAGGCGAACGAATTGGGTTTTCTATAAAATTACCATGTCTGGCATTGAATTAACACAAGGTTACATGAAATTGAGGAATTCAACTAACAAGTGCTAGTTCACAATTGACATAATTATACAACTAACAGGCTGACCATGGGAGAAAAAAACAAACGAATATGAACAGTGGTTTTCATAGAATTTTACAGACACATCTGATTAATAAACTTGCTCCCATTTCAAGTTTATGTGAAAAAAGATAATTTTTCAACCAATACAATGTCGTAGGTTTTCGAAATCAAAAAACCGGTTTTATGATTTGGAATCTTGGATTAAATACAATTTAAAGTGGTCACGAATTTTCGGAATATTGAATTACATAGTTTTCAGTGGTCACGAATTAAAATCTCTTTCTTTAATAAGTTTCTGCTCTTACATCTTATCTAGAGATACATACATATAATTATTAATGTTTTATTATGACATATCAGAAGATTCTGGAAATTTACTGGCATACAACTGTTAAATGTCCATGCAAAACTCATCTATCCAATACAGACAGTTTTTTTCATTGGGATAATTGTATTTTGAAGAGTATCTGGCTAACCGTCATAAATGACAGATCAGTTTTCAGTAAAAAGTAAAATCACATAAATACTGAACTCAGAGGACACTAAAATCGGAAAGTCCCTAATCACATGGCAAAATCATGTAAATTTAAACTATGGGCCCATTCTCTAGCTATATACCAACATAGAAATGAGTAAACTCATTTGCGTATCCTGTAACAGACAAGACATGAGGGTGAATACCATTTCTTCCCTGTCTGTCCATGTTACACATCTTTGGTGGATATCTATGTACAAAATAAAAATAAAAATCTTAATTTCAATTTTATTAAATTGCAGTCATCTATAACCATGATAACACTGGGGCATATGACCGCACTTTGAAATCTCAGTCTGCCAGTTATAAAAGTCACCATAAAAGAGGGACAGTCAAACTCATAGATCGAAAATGAACTGACAACGCCGATGCTAAAAAATGAAAAAGACAAACAATCTTACACATCACACAACATAGAAAACTAAAGATTTATTGATCGTCAATATATTTGTCGAGTTTAAAGGATTCATACGGTATTCTACTGGGAACTAATTGTGCACACTGGCAGATTTATTTTTCTACTCGTGTAAAGCAGAATTCTTTGAAAACCTTCTAAAGCCAAACAGAAAAGCACCATGCGAAATTCTTTAATTTTACTTTCAACAATATTGCTGCAAACTTTTTTGGGGGGTAAATATTGCAGAAATTTGCTAATAGAGGAATATTAGTCATTTAGTTTACCCTGAAATACCCTTTTATTTATGTTCTGTTTGTAAATACATATATTATATGAATATTGTTTGGAAGAAATTAGTTTGGAGTACTTAATATCATATTACATGTACATATTCCAGAAATTAAAAATTGTATGCACACATTAATCTGGTTGTAATTTTGAAAAATTAGTTATTTCCCCCTTTTTGAAATTCTTTGTTCCGGAGATAGAAAAACATAAGTAGAGTATTTGAACATGTCATACTAATCAGAATAGAACTTCGGTTACCTTTTGACTAGTCATCATTACAGTTTGGCTTAATAAAAACATGACAATATTACTTATCCCTCTATTGATCAACGAATCTATATTTCAAAGAGCATATGAATTCGTTGATCATCTAAAATGTAAACTGTGTTAAAATATTGAAAGTTATAGACACTTGGGATACAAACTGAACTTCAGAGGTAAAGTGGTGTGGTTGTCTACGTGATAGTTTTTCTATCAAACAAGGAGTGCGTCAAGGTGGAATTTTGTCTATAAGATTATACAAGACATCATAAATGACCGTCTAAAAACATTAGAACGTAATAAACATATATTTTGATTTTAGTGGACCATTAATTTAGTGATTCGTTGATAATATGAAACATTGATAATTCCGTACTCCAATGAAGTAACATAGTGTATAAAGATGTGGTGGTGGATCAATATTTATTATTCAAAAAGAGGGTATCCCAAAGTGTACGCAGAAAAAATTCTTGGTAACTATTGATTAATCCCCTAGATTTAAAATAATGGTGTCACAGTGAAAATAAAGTTTACAACCTTTCCAGTGCATGCTACAAGGACGTAAGATCTTAAGGCAGTGAAGATGGAGACTGCTTGAGAAATCTGATTGTACTTGTGTCTTTGTGACGTGACTTTTTGGACGACATTGAAAGCAAGTTTGTAGAGATTTCAAATAAGTGAATTCAATCCGGAACTATTTAGACTTTGATTCTATAGAGCATAAGTGACAGTTGAAGGAGACATGCTGTTTTGAGCCTCTAGTTTGTGTTACAGATACGCAGTAGTTTTTTTCAAATAATGTTTTTCCTTCAACGGCATATTTTCCATACTAATTGAAGATAAATGAAAATTTCAAAACCCTCAAAGCAATTGAGCATTACTAATTGCGTCACATTGGTGACAGCTACTTTCAGACAGACTCGATCAAAATAGAGAACAGTAGCTGATATGAACGGGGCTTATTCTTTCTGAAAGTATAAAGTATTAGTCTTCAGGACTGTATATCAACATCGATACAATTAAAGGTGTTAACAAATGAAATACAAAATCAATAACGAATGAAAATTCCTTGTGTGTCTTTTAAAATGAGCAAAAACAAATTAGATAAAATGTGTAGGACATATTATAATACGTCATTCTGGGAGTAATGAATTGAAAATAGTTGTAATTTCTTGTGGTTTTTTTTTTTCAGATGAAGTAACTGATGTAACTTTTGAAACTATTCTAATGTTCACTACACCTTTCGGGTTTGATCCTAGCCCATCAGTCACCTTCTGAAAGGAACGATTTCCGAAAGCAACAACATGTTCCAACACTCTTGTTCTGCCAACACTATGTACCAGTTACGACTCATTTGTGAAAAACATAAAGTTCGGTATTTTAAATACACAAGGCTTCATTTTGAAGTGAATTTAAAAGTTATAATTGTATGCGTGCATAGTTATCAAAGTTACCAAAATTATAATTCAGTACGCCAGACGCGCGTTTCGTCTACATAAGACTCATCAGTGACGCTCATATCAAAATATTTATACAGCCAAACTAGTACAAAGTTGAAGAGCATTGAGGATCCAAATTTCAAAAAATTGTGCCAAAAACGGTTAAGGTAATCTATGCCTGCATGACTTGATATGTATGGTTTTTATAGTTCTGTTCTGTTTCTTACGGTTTTAACAGTTCTTCAGAGAGTAATTAAACCAAGGGAATTGTGGGTAGTAGAGGCAAAAAAAATTGGCAGTCAACTAAATAAATATAAAACATGAATCATTATGCTTATTCTAATTGCTTAGGCCTTTAGCATTTCAGTGTTCAACTTGTCTCACCAACATCTCTGCACATTGCCTTAACTCTCTTTATTACTGAGTTCATGATCGATGATACCCATTATTTCAGTTGGAACTTCAGGAACCGCAAGAGACTTTTTAAGTCCAACATCATCTCAAGTAAGCCCAAATCTTTGAAGACCACTATCTAGTTTATCCCCAATGCTTGGGTTTACCCCAAATAATTCGGATGTTGGTGTATATCCCGAGCTCATGTTATCCAACATTCCCGACATCCATATCTGTGATGGGGACATGTGTCCCTCATATCTAATCTTGTGACCATTCCAACCTTTTCTGAACTCTTCAATACTTCTGTTTATTGCCGGCAAGTACACATATTATAGGTCCGAACGGTGGATCATGTTGTCTGGGTCCAAATTTATCTGTGGGTCATCTTCCATTTGATAGAACTCCTTATAAAATTTGGAGGTTACCTGGGTATGCATGTCCCTCCATAGCCTCTCAATCCTCTGGTTATGCACCGATCTGCCTATGATGGGGCTAGTTCTTTGACTAATTAAATTCATAAACAACGCAACTTTGGTGTTTTCTCAACCATGATCTGATCTGACTTTGCTTGATACCCCATACGAACAGCAAGCGATCACAAAAAGCTGTAGCACTGTAGATGCGGTGTTGTTGATACCACATCTCAAGAAAGTGATGAACCGACTTAAAACATCAATGCAACCATGTGTAGCAAATCCCCATCTAAAAAAGATACAATAAAATAATTATACCCCACGCAACGAAGTTGCGGAGGGTATAATGTTTTTGACCCGTCCGTCCGTCAGTCCTGTTTCTTGTCATCGCAACTCCTCTCAAACCACACAACAGAATTTCACGAAACCTTTTCAGATAATAAGGACATACTATGTAGTTGTGCATATCGACGGGAAATTGCGATTCAATTTTTTTTCTAGGAGTTACGCCCCTTTGAACTTATTTACTTTAATGTACTACTGCAACAGTTTGTCATCGCAACTCCTCTCAAACCACACAACAGAATTTCACGAAACCTTTTCAGATAATAAGGACATACTATGTAGTTGTGCATATCGACAGGAAATTGAGATTCAATTTTTTTTCTAGGAGTTACGCCCCTTTGAACTTATTCACTTTAATGTACTACTGCAACAGTTTGTCATCGCAACTCCTCTCAAACCACACAACAGAATTTCACGAAACCTTTTCAGATAATAAGGACATACTATGTAGTTGTGCATATCGACGGGAAATTGCGATTCAATATTTTTTCTAGGAGTTACGCCCCTTTGAACTTATTTACTTTAATGTACTACTGCAACAGTTTGTCATCTCAACTCCTCTGAAAACACACAACAGAATTTCATGAAACCTTTTCAGATAATAAGGACATACTATGTAGTTGTGCATATCGACGGGAAATTGCGATTCAATTTTTTTTCTAGGAGTTACGCCCCTTTGAACTTATTTACTTTAATGTACTACTGCAACAGTTTGTCATCGCAACTCCTCTCAAATCACACAACAGAATTTCATGAAACTTTGTAGATAATAAGGACATACTATGTAGATGTGCATATCAACAGGAAATTACGGATCAATTTTTTTTCTAGGAGTTATGCCCCTTTGAACTTATTTGCTTCAATGTACTTCTGCAACAGTTTGTCATCTCAACTCCTCTGAAAACACACAACAGAATTTCATGAAATTTTGTAGATAATAAGGACATACTATGTATATTGACAGGAAATTATTATTCAATATTTTTTCTTATACAATTTTTTTTTCTTATACTTATTTAATTTCTCCAATGACAATGTGGGGACGTGGGGTATGTGAGCGTGCTCACTAAGGTTCTTTAATTATAAAATAATTAAGAAATTGCCGGACTGTACAGAATTTTTACGTAAGAAAGAAAATTGTCTTAAATGAAAATATACATATATGCCTATAAGCTTACTGTCGACGCGTCTTAGGAGCAAGTAAATGAATATATTCAATCATCAAATCGTCAAGTAATACCGTCGGAGCTTAAAACTTAATATTTATTGATATAAGGCATCATTTACAATTATTTAATATTTGAAATGCGCATCCGGTGCCATAAAATTGGTACCTTTCAAGTTTTAATGTCACCACTTGGTCAATGCCTCTGCTAGTAGACAACCCGATAAGCTTTTTTCTTCTGAACAAATACAAAGTCTGCATCTTCGTCACTATTGAGGTATAAAGGACGGTTCTGGTCGGAGTCTGAATCAGACAAGGATTTTGACATTACTATCGATGTCCACAACTCAAAAACTCACAGACATTATTTTGTGCTTGTCAACGTTTACATTTTATCAAAATATATACAGAATAAATCACATATTTATCCAGGTAAGTAAAAGTATTCCAAAAAATATATGAATCTCCATGAATGTATCCTCTATTTACACAAACAAGTTAACTGTGGGAATAATTTCCTGTGATATGGCCTATAACATTCTATGCACAAATTTACCTTACACTAAGCACACCCAGTTTTGGGTTCCTTTCTTATTTTATTTTGTGAGCACAATTTGCATGTCTTCTTCTTTGGCATACTTTCGATCCAATGATTACTTGGTTGGAGTACTGGTCTTTGATCGACTGACCGTTTCCTTTTCCCATGAAATTGAACTTTGGTGAGCTAGTTTCATTCTAAACTCTAGCTGAGTCATTTGACGTGGCCTGTTCTTTTTTGTCACTATTTGGTGATTGACAGACTCCCTCATAAGAAGGTATGTGTTGACAATGACAGACTCCCTCATAAGAAGGTATGCGTTGACAATACTGATGTCCACAAGGACGTTGAAGAGGTATTTTCCACCATTTCAGGACTACTTGTACCATATTGAGTTGTCATATACTTGAAGTTATTGTTTGAAAAAAACTCTGGATACGAATGTTCACTTGTAGGTTTACAGTCCACGAAATGAAGGGAACACACTCTTTGTTTAAAAGTGGGAACAAAATATGCATCATCTCGTCTCAGCAACTTTAGCCACTTCACCCGCAGTTTGGGATTCTTCTCTGTTTGAAACGAATGAAAACGAACATTTTTCATGTACGGATACTTTGCTCTTTTCCTGTCATCAGAAGTACTACCGTCTGCGGCATAATGGTACCATTTTGTAACTTTTTCTCTAGTTTACTCATTGTCAAGAAAGCGCTAAATAACCGGAAGTAAACATGTGGGAAAAAGTCAGGTGGCACGTGACTAAAAGTATCATAGTAACATACATGACATATATATTTCAATTAATTTTTAACATTGTGAAACAACTTTTTTACTGGCACGTCTGTGCTTCATCAAATTAAAATAGCTGCCATTAGAACGTGTCTTATGTGTTGGCTTTGGAGTACATAAGATTTAAAATGGGTACAACAACCCCTCCCCCCTTTCCTCCATATAACGCCAGTATTTCCATGTTTGACTGAGAAAAGAAACCTGAAACCCTAAAAATCATTTTTATTGAAATAAAAGGTACTTTAAGAAGCTTATTATTTTGAAGTATACAGTATACCTAATTTGCAATTGAAGTTTATGTAACAAAATTTGACAGACATTTCTGTGTGTCTTGTTACATGATACCAGAATTTAATATTATTTCTTATTTTCTTCAACAAATATTTTTTACCTGAAACAGGAATTATTATTAATTAAAATTCTAATTGTAAGCACATTCCATCATATAACCTTAATAGTGGATGGTCACGAATGGTTTTCTGAGAAACAATTCATGTAACAAGACAGAAAAGTTTTGTCTATCATGTTACATGAAATGTAAACAAAATGGAAAATTTACATTAAAAATGATATTTTGAAGAAATGTTATATAAACACAATTTTATCACTAATGAAAATAAAGTGATAACAACAAAGATCACTTACTTTTAGGGTACTTATAAAGTGAGAAACGGAATCGAAACGAAACGAAACGAAATATAACGAAACGAAATACAACGAAACGCAACGAAATACAACGAAACGAAACGAAATATAACGAAACGAAACGAAATGTAAAAATGAAGAAACGAAACCCTCTTCAAAAGCATCAAATATATTGCCCCTCCCCAGCCCTTTTAGTTCAACAAAAGAAATTTTCCTCAATCATAATACAAATACTTCAAAATAAAACTATTATATAGAAAAGATATTTTCAAATTCAATTATACAAATGTCATGTGTAAAGAAGTCTTTCCAACGACCCTGTAATTGGGCAGGTCCATGATTTCAATACGGGTGGTGTAAAAGGGATTGAATTTGCCGTGCAGAAAGAGTCACGAACACAAATATTTAAATGGTGACGCCCCTCACAATAAAAATGATCTCCCCTTTCTCAAGTTTCTCGGATTTACCGAGTTTAATAAGACCGGTCGGTTAAAATGCTTTGTAAGTACTTATATTCGAAAAAAATTATTAGGACAGGAACTTGTTTTTCCCCAATAGTACCGACCGTGCAATGGCTTTATAGCCAGTCAAGGTCGTTAAAAACTCCCGTAGTAGCCAATAGTTATCCATTTCTGATATAAAGGCCAAAAGATTTTTTTCAACGGCTTTTTATAGTTCGTTCCTATATTGGACGGTCTTCAACAATGAGCAAAGCCCGTACCGTATAGTCAGCTATAAAATGCCCCGAAATGACAAATGTAAAACCATTCAAACGAGAAAACTAACGGCCTAATTAATGTACAAAAAATTAACGAAAAAAAACCAAATATGTAACACAGCAACAAACGGCAACCACTGAATTACAGGCTCCTGACTTGGGACAGGCACATACATATACACATACATGCATACTGTGGCGGGGTAAACATGTTAGCGAGATCCCAACCCTCCTCTAACGTGGGACAGTGATGTAACAGTAAAATATAGGAACGAACTATAAAAATCAATTGAAAAGGGCTTAACTCATCAGATGGATACAAATAGAAATACATAGACAAAAACCAGAGTGGAATCGTTTTCGAAATTCTTGCACAAAACAGGGTAAAACATTCATATCTTATTATATTAAGGGACGACATCAAAAGATCAATGTAAGATAAAAAAACTTAATTCAAATAGTTTGGGGGTGGGGGGTTGAACTGCTGCAAGATTTGGTTATCCGACATTGATTTTTACATATATATCCATATGGGTCAATCAATTTTTCCCAAATTAAGTTAATAGGGGGGTAGGGGGGTCAGTGAAAAAACTATTTGAATTAAGTTTTTTATCCTTCATTGAACTTTTGATGTCGTCCCTAATGTTCTCGTCCTGAATATTTATTTAACTTGCCACTGGACGTTAAAGACCATTTACATACATTAACCCTCAAACCCCTAAAATACTCTTAAAATAAATCATTTTTTTATTCACAATTTATTATGACCTGGGCTATTGAAATATTTTGCCATTTGCTATAAAGATATCAGATATCAGCTGGTTGCAATGACTCAACATCAAAATGTTTTTAAGTTCTGTTTCCTTAACTACTAACACTGTCGAAATAAAATGTACATGTATAAGGGTACTTACATTTTCTTTTCCTTCTCATTGGGCTCCATTTTGCGTAATAACGGTTGAATAAAAAATATTCCTTTTATATATACCCGGCTGGAGCCCGTGCAACATCTGGTGCTGAATGCGTTTTAGAAAACTTCAAAGACCTTTAATTTTTTTTCTCACGCTCACAACTTACCCATATATAAACTCAGGCATGATAAAGGGAGCCGACAGGATGAAAGACAATGCCTTTAAAAAGTATTTTTGGAACATCAAAGTGTTATATTGTACGTCAGAACGGGTAGCACGTCCACACGGGGTTGTAGAAAAGTATGCAGTCTTTCAATAAACAATAAATTAATTTACAATCCTCAATTAAGAGATCAAAGGAGTTTTTCTTTTCATCTTACATACTGTTTTAGCGTGGTTGTAACAATGATAACTACATCAACAGCACCACACAATTGCATAACATAAGGGTCAGATTCATTTCGTTGTATTTCGTTTCTTCATTTTTTCATTTCGTTTCGTTTCGTTATATTTCGTTTCGTTTCGTTGTATTTCGTTACGTTTCGTTGTATTTCGTTTCGTTTCGTTTCGATTCCGTTTCTCACTTTATAAGTACCCAATGATGCTTGTGGCCAAGTTTGGTTTAATTTGGCCCAGTAGTTTCAGAGGAGAAGATTTTTGTAAAAGTTAACGACGACGGACGCCAAGTGAGCTTATTTTGTTGTGATGTTATGCTATTGTTTCAGAAAAAGGGAGAAGGTTTGGATCCATTAAAACGTTTAATCCCACTGCAAATGTTTGCACCTGTCCTAAGTCAGGAATCTGATGTACAGTAGTTGTCGTTTGTTTATGTAATATACACGTGTTTCTCGTTTTGTTTATATAGATTAGACCGTTGGTTTTCCCGTTTGAATGGTTTTACACTAGTAATTTTGGGGCCCTTTATAGCTTGTTGTTCGGTGTGAGCCAAGGCTCCGTGTTGAAGGCCGTACTTTAACCTATAAGGGTTTACTTTTTAAATTGTTATTTGTATGGAGAGTTGTCTCATTGGCACTTACACCACATCTTCCTATATCTAATTAAATTATTTATTTTCTTTCACATTCAAGCTATACTCTGTATTTAAGGATTTTTTAGGTTCTTTATGTTTTTCTATTTCAAGGACCTTGCTCTGTTTCTGTATGTGATTCATTCTCATCTTTTTCTATTTCAAAGACTTTGCTGTCTGTTTTAAATCACTTTTTCATTTTCATGGAAAGGAAGATAACTTTGATCACACGATCGAAACATAAACCTAAATTGATTATAACAGGTATGAAATAGTTTAATAACATTATTAAAATACAAAAGTTTGTTCTGATACATTTGAGTATCAGTGAAGAGAAAAATAGGCGATAGGACAATCATAGATAGTAAACTGCATAGACAACCAGAAAGCGTGAGTGATGTTCAAGAACACCTTATTCAATGTACCCCAAATAGAGATGAAATGTCTTACATTTGTACTATTTAAATATAGAAATATGTGGTGTGAGTGCCAATGAGACCACTCTCAATCCAAATATTTGTCTACTTCTTATGTGTACTATTGTTTGTCTATTTGTCCTTTTTATTTATAGCCATAGCGTTATTTTTTTTTTCGATTAATGCGTGTAACTGTCCCTCTGGTATCTTTCTTCCCTCTTTTGTACTTAAAAAAAAAAATTGCCTCATCAAAAAACAAAAATTACATCTGTACAAGTTGAAGCCAAATGGAAAAACATAACAACAAAATATAGAGACACAATTGACCGCAATAATACTAGTAGTTAAATCCGTATTTTGTGTATTGAATTTGGTGTTTGATAAATTTTTTTTTACAAAGTACAATATAGCAAATAAACTTTTTGAATATCAAATATACCATTGACTTCTATCCCTGATAGATCACCTGGTTGATGATCTTATATTGGTTCATCTGGTTTGCTGGGTTGGTCTTCAGGTTTGTTTGCTTTTGGCTTTTCTTTACCTGGGGTTGACCCCGATTTTACTGCAATCTGAAAACTTAAGACCAGTAATTTGTATCTAAGTCTATTTAATTCAATATAGTATGAAATGTGGGTTATGGTGAGCAAATTGTTGCACAATAAAATACTCAGTACTATGAATGTTACAGAGTTTAGTTGTTGTATATATTATTCCTTAGTATATACATGTATGTACATTTAAGATATGAACCTCAATATAAAACTTGACAATTTTAATGTGTAAATATAGGACATGGTGACCAAACTTTTGTACATATTCAGTACTATAGCACATATAATAGCAAACATACTAGAATTTATAATGTATATGCTAGCTAATGATTGCCATTTCTTTTTAGTTAATTATACTTTTGAATAAACAACAGATGGTACAGCAAAGGAAATGGACATGCAAATTAAAAATCTTCATTATTTCCTGCATTACAAAATATAGAACTCTGTAAATATATCAATAACACCAAAATGTACATTTTTTTTTCGAACACTGACTTAGACAATTGCTGTATTTCTTCTGAACCAATTCGTGCCGATTTAAATTTCCTCGTTCATTAAACATGTTGAGTCCAAATTTTGATCAAATTGTTTCTTGTACATAGTAATTGTGTTATGTATTTGAAACTTATGTCTTTACAGAAAGTGGCTGCAATGGAGATGTTCCATATCTTATTGCATTCATTCCGTGTCATGAAGTTATAACTGGTATGAAGATAAAACAGCTTGAGTCTTTGATGTTTCACATTTGATTTTAATATGGTGATAACAAATTTAAAATGTACATCATGACACTCACCTTGTACCTCATTGACATAACTAGGCTGTGTGTCTGGTGTTATTTTCCAAATTTTTCAGTGAAACTTGCAGCAATTTGTATTGCCTATAGTGTGTCAATGAATAGGGTTAATTTTCTAGCTGGACCTATTTTCCTATCCAAAAGTATTTGAGTGTCGGTATATGTAAACATCTTTAGGGCAAGTCCAATCTACATGATCTATTTCAATCATTATAATCATACAATAAATATCACAAAAATCAAAACATTTGGTCACAATGAAGTCTTCCTTTTTAAGATGTGAAAGTCCAGGAAGAAAACGTTAACACCACACAAAATCTACATTACAGGGCATCTCATGCATCTTGCCCTCATAACAATGACAGATTTGTGGCCATTTAAACATAAGTTTATGGACCGCAACAGTTTCAGTTCTTCGGACTGCCCACTAGAAAATGAGGGTATATTGGATATCAACAGAAATGTTTAATGTTTACTTACGACAGACTACTGACCCCTGAAAGAGTTGCAAGGGTTCTCAACGTGCAAAAAAAAAGTGACACTCTCTTTAAACGAGGCATCGGATCTAACGTCTCGAATCGGACATGACTGCGAACTTGATACATCCTGCACAGCCAAACGGACGCCCCACTTCGGCAAACGTTTTACTGCCTTAGGGGAAAATCCGAGAAGTCTTTTTGTGATAAATTTTAATAATGTCTCCCCTACAATGAACTACCAAACATCCCCATGGAAGATCATTACATATCATGGAAACCTCATGATATGCTGCATCACTTTTACAAAAAATTTTAAGCAAGAACACTACCTGTGTTGATAAGTCTTTATCTTCAGAGATAAGATTTTTAGAAGTTTTACTTTTTTTTCTCTGCCTTATCTTCACCTAATACAACAGACACATTGACCTATTTTCAGATTTTAAGTCCAAAAGTTTTAACGAATGCTAATGCTAAATGGCTTTTTCTGAAATAGTATTTTTTAACTTTCTGAATTGTTTCATGTGATGAATTCATAATTTTCCCCTTCATTTTCAAGCTTTTTAAATATTGCATGGTCAATATATTCCAAAAGTGATTTGTTCCTAGTTTTAGTATGTTGTTTCTTCTTTAAAAGTCGTAACTTCATCCTTCAGATTTTTTTTTCACATTCACATAATTCTGTGCATTTGTTTAGTTTAGGCCCATACAGTTTAAAATTTGTTTGTAGCATCCTTTAATGTCAGTTCCAACCTCTGGGCCATGCAGTGTTAAGTTAACATAGATAGCTGATCATTTCTTAACAGTGCACCCTCACCATCTTTGCATCCAAACCATAATACTGGTTCCATCACATGCCAATGATACAGTTTTTATCAGAACATCAAATAAAAACTAATTTATGCAAGATTTATTGTACACTCTGACAGTTTACACTGTTACAAGAGGCACATCGTCTGACAAATACAACAAACAAAAAAGAATTATCTGATTGGTTAGAAGGTGTTTATCAACACTTTCCGGACTGTTGTGCGAATACACGGAGGTCATGTTTTATTGGTAGACAAAGCTAAAGTGTCCATAGAAAAAACCAAAACATAATTTTTGCACAAAAAATACCAAACAGAGAGAAAAGGGGCTTCATACCCCAAGCCGATGTGTATTTATAATCATTTTGATCTATTCTTCGAGTTATATATATATTTAAATAGTTTGTTTCTTTTATTAAATCAATTGATTATGGAGAAGATGCAACAAAAAGTACATTTAAATAGAGATCAGCAACCAATTTCCGATGACAGAAATTTATTTCTGTATACAGAATTACTTCCCTTTGAAAGTCACTTATGCGTTTGTAGACAATGTAGACAATATGACTTTCAACACAAGGTAATGGTTTAACAATGTTTTTTTTTAGAATATGTGGTTACAGAATGTGACATGCATAATTGACTTCAAATAAGGCGTGTTAATGTAGATGGACTCTTTATTTTCTTCTTCACAATACTAATTTAGTATGGGCTTTGCTCTTCGTTGAAGGTCATACAGTTTCAGACCTATATTTGTTATTTAAAATTCTTTATCATTTGGTCTATTGGAGAGTTTTATATTGGCACATCACACTTGCAATATTCTGTATACTATAAAAAAAAAACCAATTGCACAAACATGTGGAGTACACGGGCTATGGTACTGAGCTACATAGTCCATATGCTCGGGATCCAATCAGATAAATAATTTCTGGTCATATCCACACCACTTGAGTTTTGTGTAAACCACTGTCTTAGGAAATAACTCCTTCATATTGCCAAGTTCAGCACTCAATGGACTGTAAATATAATCCTTAGAGTCCTCAACACGAGTTATTACACCACACCCGGATGGTGTTGTTGAAACCACCAACTTAGTATTAGGTCTTTTCATGTTTCAAACAATAATTCCTACTCCTTTCGTTTCTAACCTTTTCACTATTTCAGCTTGCATTTCTTAGGTTGGTGTAGCAGACAATGCCAACATTTTGGCACTAGGAAACAATGACCGAAGCTTGATTAGTTCATAAAATTGTTCACGGAGACCATTTCCCAATTGTACCACACAATGTGCTTCATCAACCACAATATGAGTGATTCTATCTCTTAATTCACATTTAAGAAGTTGAAAAGCTTCTTTGTTAACAAATTGTTCTGGATGTCCGATCACATATTTGACGTTTAAAAGTATCTTAGCTCCACTGCTCTTATACAAAGGTTCATTAAAATGAATGAATGGCAAGGTCTCCATGCCGGTCTAACAGTTCATACAGACTCGAATTAAGGAGCGACACTACAATTACAACTCCGTTACTACAAAAAGGCAAAGCTTAAGAAATCAACGATTTACCATAATCAGTCGGCAACACACACCCGTTATCTCCAACTAAAGCACTTTTCAGACATTTAAGCTGAGATGATTTAAAAAAAAGAATTGTCTTTTAATCTGTAGATGTTGATTTGCGATACGACTTTCATGGAAAGTAGCAAATAATTGAATTTTTCCATGTTTGCAGCGGGGAGTGCAATATTATAGTACAGGCAATTTGATTAGCTGATTGAACACAAGTTGTTTTGACTAATCAAAACCTACAGTACATCGGATATCACCGGCTGTCTATGAACAAAGTGTAGTAGTCAGTCGAGAACCAGCTTAAAAGATCAAGTAGTTGTTTGGTATTTATGTGGACTTGTTCCTCCATTTCTGATGGTGCCTTCTGCATAATATACTATCTGAATTAATAAACCAAGACAATGATTAATCATATTTTTTAAGATAATACATTGGTGTATTATTTTTTGTATTGCATATACTGGTCAGAAGACCATTACAAATGTATTTTCTCAGGTTCGTAGTCGAAAGCAGGTAAAATACTAAAGGCTTGCATTTTTGGACATTATAAAAATAAGGAGATGTGGAATGAGTGCCAGACAACAATCCAGCCAAAGATCAAATGAAGTTGATGTAAGCAATTATAAGCAACTCTTAATTACTCTTCATAAGCATACATGTTTTTGCAGTGCTTTTTGAAGTGTAGATTTGTGAAGAAATATAATCATGAAAATGAAAGAAAAAAAAACTAGTTGAAATTGCTTATGATTTTTAGTTTGTGTTTTACAGGTTACCAAAAGTTTCGACAACCCAGCAAACACAACATTTTAAAAACATTTTTCAAATGTCATATGGATGTCTCTCACAAAATATTTCAAAAAGATATCATTTAAACATCGAACAAATGTTTAATTTATTGTTTTTGAAATGTTTATTTCTAACATCAACGTAAAATGTTTTTACAACATTTACGAATTATTATTTGCTACTATCTTTTATTCATGTTCTCAAACATTGCTCTAAAATATCCTGTAGAAATTTCTTTAATATAAAAAAATAATATTTTCTTCAATTGGTATTTTATAGTATTACAACATTTAAACTAAATATTTTCCAAATATCCCAAAAACAATCTGCAAAAAATGTTTTACAGAAAATATAGTTTTGCTATTTGCATAAAATGTTTTATAAAGTAAAATTAAAATGTTTTTCATTAAACATCTGAAAAACATCAGCTGAATAATTCCATAAAATATTTTTCATGCACATTATTTAATAGTCTTACTGATATTTTATTCAACATTTTACGGATATAAGAATAACATTTTATTTAAACTTTATTCAAAACCCCACAAACATGGTTTTGAATTAGCTCATTTTTTTCAGGATATAAGATATAGCACTTCATTTCACCAATATCACGACAAGCAAAAGATACATGTACTTTACCATTGTTACAGTAATCCTTGAATAATATCTAGAATGAGTCAGATTTTATACCTTCTTACAAATGTCTTATATTAAAATTCAAAAGATTCAACATTAAATTAATCAATAATGTATTGATAAACAATTATCTTTCTTTTGTTGTTTTTTTCATTTCGTTCGTGTATATTTCAGAAATTAAAAGAAATGAAAACTGGTAACTGTAGTAATTCCGTTTTAGTATCGTTTATTTGCATTACGGAAAACCGATCTTTTCCGGAATGGACTTTTGTTTTCACCGGAAATGATATTGCATAAATTTGAATTTTGAAACGAAGAGGAAAGTCAGAGAGCAAAGACTGTTTGTTACGCGGTATATACTCACTTGGTAAGAACGATTAATCTTTTTAGATGAAACTTGTGCATTCATTTTGTGTGTTTAATCATAATCGGAGCCAATACATATGTTTCTAGTGGTGCGTTTCAAGGTTTTAAAAAAAGGGGGGCCTGCATATCCAGAAATCAACGCCACTTTGCTTATTTGAATATTATACTAAAGAAATCGGATACGGGTCACGGAAATTACATTAAAATGATAGGGAATTTTGAAAAAATGTCTGTTTTACTTTTGATTTAAGTGATAGACAAAAAATGAATATACACAACAATATACACCATTTAAACGAAACAGAATGACTGTTGTTGCAAAAATACAGGTTCCTGAGCTCTATTTTAAAAATCGAAGCGAGAGGCTTTTAACATTGCAGTGTAAAATACAGTCTAAAATGGCTGAAACGTCAAATTTGCAAACTTCGTGTTGAAAATTGGCTTACAAGGTCATTACAAAAACAGGTTGCCGGGGTGAAATATGAAACTTGAATTTCCAAAGAATAAGCAAGTCCAAACCTTGTATGTGTAGTCGTTGAACTCTAGGTTCCCACGTAAAATTAAAATGTCACTATTTCAAGAAGAATAAACTCACGAAAGCACGAAAAATTCACTAAATTCGCGTTCATTGTTTTGATTTTGACCGC
Source organism: Mytilus edulis (assembly GCA_019925275.1). Lineage (NCBI taxonomy): Eukaryota > Metazoa > Mollusca > Bivalvia > Mytilida > Mytilidae > Mytilus > Mytilus edulis. The sequence continues at coordinate 34,077,497 of CM034354.1, forward strand.
CTGACAACTTTACGGAAATATCAAAGTGATTGTAAATAAGGACTCTGTGACGGGCAACTTATAATATCCGTGTTTTAAAGATTTTAATGATATCAAGCCAGTCCAGTTCAAAGTAATATCACGTGGTACAATTCTCATTTACAAATTATGAATATTAATTAGCAAAACCACTACTAATTTCTGGCTATGGTCAAAGGCAAGCAATTGTTTGGTCCTTTGGAGTGATTCTTGTAAATAGTCTATGCATTTATCTTATATATGAAGCTCCATAAATCTGCTAATGTTCCAGCATTTACGTACACATATTATAAAAATAAGGATATGTGGCTTGTGTGCAATTGTTTCTATCCAAGGGAAGAGACCCATTATACACATATATTTACAGGCACTTGTTTCTATCTATGGGAAGATCTACTATCACTTATATTTATGTGTCTATAGACTTCCCATGGATAGATGGTGTCGTGGGCCTCAATCCTTTTTGTTGTCTGGCGCGATATGGGGGGACTATGTGATTGAAGTCACGCTTTTAGCTATCCATTTTATTTTACTGCCATTTAACAAAAACATGTATGACAGACCACACTAACTGTTCGCCGCCGTCAAAAACATAAAAGGTATACAGTTCCGTAAAATACAATAAACAGGCTAAATTATGTCCTACATTTCCAGTATCCAGAAATACTAAATAGAAGTATATAACAATGGATAGAAACAAGTGCATGTGGCACTGGTTTGATTGCCAATACCCCTTATCGCTATTTGTCCGTCATTACTGGCCATGGACATCATAAAAGTTCCCTTAAATGTTGGTCATAATAGAAAATATTTGACACACATTATTGCTATTTGTCTGCCACTACTGGACAACACAAAACTGTCACACGAGCCCATAAAATTTTGATGTCATATTAAAATAAAAAAATATCTGACGCCAAAATGGAAAAGTGATTGTTGTTTGACGTAAAAAGTTCAAGCAGGACAGATTCTCAATTAAAGCGGTGTATTATTGTATGAAGTATGCTGACGTAAAAGAGTTCAAGCAAAAGCGATAAGGTGTGTGAGACAGCTATCCATCACAATTCAAATGACTTTGATAAAAGAAACTAGATATCATTGAGATGGGAGCCATCTCTGTGGGCCCCGCTGTCAATAACGTGGGGTAAATAAGTTGTATGGATAATCTGATATGAAGCATTATTTGAAGTTATTACATAGTCTCACTGTGATTTTAATCTAAGATTTTAAGTTAAAACTGATAAATATTCTCAACTTACTTTCATAGTATAATAGTGATATGACTGCATGATGTGAACTCATTGTTGACTACTCTAAGGTGACTTCTGGATATATGGATTGATGTTTGAACAATATGTTTAAAGGTGCTGCCCAATTGATATTTGTCACATAATTTTAGAATTATGCCTTCAATATATTATGACCCACCAAGTATAAAGTAACTCGATTCCGTCTCTCGAAAGTGTGAAATGACATTCACCAACTATATTTAACGGGGTAACACCGTCAGCTTGTAAAGCGGAATGGTTGCTCTTCTTGATTGTTACGCCGATGTAATCGCGGAAGAAGCTTTTATCATACTCACCTCAGCGCCCGTATCTAGTGTTAGCTCAAGCGGGAAATGTTTATAAAATGCCTTAAAGTAAGGGGACTGTTTAGTGCTCACCCGTCTTAAAGCAGATACAACTCTAAGCTTACTAGGACCTACATTATCATTAAAAAATGATACTTGTTCATTATCAACATAGTCCTCAGACTCACTATCACCTACTTCTGTACAATAAGATTGCCTTACTCTGGACATATATTGTTTGTCTTCATCAGGTAAATATTTACAAGTACTTAAAAAATGTTGGGATGACGACCTGCTTGCTTACATAAAATACAACACTTTATTTGACGACCAGTTCTAATACTACCTGTCTTTTTTGCACTTCTGTCAAAATGTTTGTCTTTTATTGACGCCCGTAAAACCTTGGCATCAGTGGCTGAATGAATTTCGTCAAGTAAACTATCAAGTGCCTGTGAAATTTCAGGTTTCAAAGAAGCTAATGTGTTTGACCGTAACTCAGTTCCATATCGCTGCTTCACTAGGTTGGGCAAGTCACGATTAATAAGTCTTAATCAAGTTAGTACAATCAGGTTTTCCAAAGAAGGCGATAGTTCTTCGTCGGCTTCTGGTACTTCTCTGTGGTGATGAATATTGCCTCCGGCACGAAGCATATTGTCTTCAATAAAACTAGCCAATCGCTGAAATAAGTCCTCAGGACGCTCGTCTGGTTCCAAAAAGATGCTATTAAAGTCAAGAAAGTGTCCACCAGTAGACTGAAATCCGTAGTGTAGACGAATTGACTGCCAAATAGAATTAATGGATGTCGAATTTTTAATTATAGTGTTTCTTGAAATAATCGGACAGTAATTTGCTATTTGCCCAACCATAAGGTCCAAATGTGTGCACTTTTGGGCTGCTGTTCGTCGGTTAGCTTCGGCAACCGCCTCGCCATCGTCAACAATGCCACGTAAAGGATTGGCGTTGGTTTTCTTCAGCCATGTATATCCATCTACAAGGAACGCTGCGAAGTTTTGATCAAGGGACAAGGTATATTGTAAGTTTTGTCTCCATGCTTCGAACGATGTTATTGTTTCAAGTTTTGAGAGTGACCATTGTTTTGGAGCACGTGTGCCTGCCATTCTGTAAAGATCAGTCAAGTCCAACAATAGAAAATGTTGTCGTGTTAGTCAGAATAAATGACAAATTTTCCTGCTCACCTTTTACTTTTAGAGTGGAATAATGTTCAAATTGTTGAGTTATTTGAGATGTGGGTTTCTTAAACCGCTGCCGCCACGCCAGTAAGCAGAGAAAACATAACACATGTGATCGTTAGAAAGGCACATTTAATAATGATCATGAGGCGGTAAACTGTAAAGGGAAATAACCCATCAATCATACATGTATAATCATGACACATGGAGTAAGGGAGATAATACAGATTAATACATGTGACAATCAATACAATACATTGGCGCATGCTGAACGAGTGAATGCTCTTACATCCACATTGGAATGAATTTAAATAACGGAATTAAAAGTTTTCAAATGTTTTTTGGCATCACAACCTTCCGATTGATGTTTAGACAAAAACAATGCATTTTTTTTTTTATCAAAGCCGGTATTTACCTTTACTCGTCCTTGGCGTTATACATTAGACATATCAGTATCGAGTATCTTATATTCTTTCACCTGTGTTTTGTTATAACAAACCATTATCACTTGTCAATTATCCGACGTCTTGGTCAAAATGTCAACATGTTCTCGCATTTTAATCAGTCAATCCCGATTTTTTCGATCAATCGGGCTTTTACCACGTTTACGTACGTACATAGTAAACAGGTAAAAGTAAAGCGGGAAATGTTCATTCATGAAAATTTCATGAATGAAAACGCAATCGCGCGTAGATTTCTTGTGATTTTCTCTTCAGCGCATGGCAGATCCGCGAAGTAGTGTTTGTGATACTCATTTTCAAAATGAAGTTTAATTCATCTGAATCGTCGGTAAACATTCATTTTTAGCTCACCTGGCCCGAAGGGCCACGTGAGCTTTTCTCATCACTTGGCGTCCGGCGTCGTTAACTTTTACAAAAATCTTCTCCTCTGAAACTGCTGGGCCAAATTAATCCAAACTTGGCCATAATCATCATTGGGGTATCTAGTTTAAAAATTGTGTGGCGTGACCCCGCCAACCAACCAAGATGGCCGCCACGGCTAAAAATAGAACATAGGGGTAAAATGCAGTTTTTGGCTTATAACTCAAAAACCAAAGCATTTACAGCAAATCTGACATTGGTAAAAATGTTCATCAGGTCAAGATCTATCTGCCCTGAAATTTTCAGATGAATCAGACAACCTGTTGTTGGGTTGCTGCCCCTAAATTGGTAATTTTAAGGAAATTTTGCTGTTTTTGGTTATTATCTTGAATATTATTATAGATAGAGATAAACTGTAAACAGCAATAATGTTCAGCAAAGTAAGATCTACAAATAAGTTAACATGACCGAAATGGTCAAATGACCCTTTTAGGAGTTATTGCCCTTTATAGTCAATTTTTAACCATTTTTTGTAGATCTTAGTAATCTTTTACAAAAATCTTCTCCTCTGAAATAACTTGGCCACAACTATCATTGGGGTATCTAGTTTAAAAAATGAGTGGCGTGACCCGGCCAACCACCCAAGATGGCCGCCACAACTAAAAATAGAACATAGGGGTAAAATGCAGTTTTTGGCTTATAACTCAAAAACCAAAGCATTTAGAGCAAATCTGACAGGGGTGAAATTATTCTTCAGAGATCCATCTGTCCTGAATTTTTCAGGTGAATCGGACAACCCGTTGTTGGGTTGCTGCCCCTGAATTGGCAATTTCAAGGAAATTTTGCTGTTTTTGGTTATTATCTTGAATATTATTATAGATAGAGATAAACTGTAAACAGCAATAATGTTCAGCAAATTAAGATCTACAAATAAGTTAACATGACCGAAATGGTCAGTTGACCCCTTTAGGAGTTATTGCCCTTTATAGTCAATTTTTAACATTTTTTTGTAAATCTTAGTTATCTTTTACAAAAATCTTCTCCTCTAATACTACGTGGCCAAATTAAACCAAACTTGGCCACAATCATCATTTGGGTATCTAGTTTTAAAAATGTGTGGAGTGACCCGGTCAACTAACCATGATGGCCGCCACGGTTAAAAATAGAACATAGGGGTAAAATTCAGTTTTTTGGCTTATAACTCAAAAACCAAAGCATTTAAAGCAAATCTGAGATGAAGTAAAATTGTTTATTAATATCTGCCCTGAAATTTTCAGATGAATCAGACAACCTGTTGTTGGGTTGCTGCCCCTGAACTGGTTATTTTAAGGAAATTTTGCTGTTTTCGGTTATTATCTTGAATATTATTATAGATAGAGATAAACTTTAAAATACAATAAATGTTGGCAAAGTAAGATCTATAAATAAGTCAACATGACCGAAATTGTCAGTTGGCCCCTTTAAGAGTTATTGCCCTTTATAGTCTAAGTTTTAATGATTGATTGATTGTTGGTTGCTTTACGCCGCATTAGCACAAAAAGGCTATATCGCGGCGAGAGCTAATTCGAATATTTTTACAATTTAAAGCATATTTTTAAAATAAGACAAAAGGTCCTTCAATACACTAAAATTCTTGACTAAAGCAAATTGATTATATACAAATAAAAATCAACAGTAAAATAACGTGATAAAAATTAAAATCGATTTAAATATAATAACATTTTTATATTTTATAATAAATTCCAATTTCTTTTAAAAAAGCAACAATATTTGTAAATGGAACATTATTAAATAAATCATACATATTATTGACATTGAAATGCTTCTTACGAATATCAGCAAAGTCAATACAATTAATTAAAACATGTTTAATAGTATACTTGCAGTTGCAAGGAACACATTGTGGTTCATCTTCATTTTTTAAAAGATACTCGTGTGTTATTCTAGTATGACCAATACGACATCTAGTAATAACACACTGATCTTTTCTGCACATAATATTATCAAAAGGTTTGCCTAAATTAGGTTTAATTTCATGCAATTTATTATCGTCTTTTTTACTCCATTTATTTTTCAATATATTAAAAACATATTCTCTAATATTAGATTTAAAATCAGTATATGGTATATCACAGTTAGATAGAGGGTCACCCAGGGCATTCTTCGCCTCAAGGTCTACAGCTGTGTTTCCAAGGATTCCAACATGACTCGGAACCCATAGAAATATTATTTCTTTCAGAAGAATTTTTAAATTCCTCATTACATATAAAATTTTCAGGATTGTTGGGTTTTTAATTTTAGTATTTCGTATAGCTTGTAAGCATGAAAGTGAATCCGAACATATAATAAATTTGGATTTATCTGAAGAAGCAATAAATTTCAAAGCCAAAATTATTGCTTCTGCTTCAGCAGTAAAGATGGATGCATCAGATGGCAAACGGAGGGTTGCAGCTCTGTCCCTGAAGACAGCAGCAGATGCAACTCTATCACCATCTTTTGATCCATCAGTATAGACAGTTGAAAAATCGAGATAATCGGCTTTAATTTCAGCATAGTATTGCTGAATTAAAAGAGGATTTGTTTTATTTTTATTGTGTTCACGGAGATCAAATATCATTTTTGGTTTGGGAAGTTCCCATGGAGGACATTTGCAAGTTTGAACTTGAGCAACAGATTTTAAATCAAAAGAAGCTAAATGTGGTTTTAAACGTAAACCTAACGGAGGAATTTTATTTTCATGTTTTGCAAAAATATCTTCATAAATCGGATTAAAAACACAGCTGTAGGCAGGATTATCTGAATGGGCTTTTAGTTTGACAGCATATTGAAGTCCAAGCTTCAAACGTCTGTCAGTGAGTGAGTGCTCATCAGCCTCTACATACAGACTCTCAACTGGTGAGGTTTTAAATGCGCCAAGACAGAGACGCAAACCTTGGTGATGCACAGCATCGAGAATCTGTATGTAGGACTTTCTTGCAGAGCCATACACTATAGAGCCATAATCTAGTTTAGATCTAACAAGAGATCTATATAAATTGAGTAAAATGTTGCGATCAGCACCCCAGTCAGTGCTGCCGACAACTTTTAAAATATCTAAAGCTTTTAAACATCTCGCTTTTAACATTTTGATATGGGGTAGAAAGGTTAACTTTTTATCGAAAATTAACCCAAGAAATTTGGTTTCATCAACCATTTTAATTGGGTTGCCGTACAAAGTTAGTTCTGGATCAAGATGCAATTTTCTTTTGTTACAAAAATGCATCCCGACCGTTTTTGAAGTGGAAAATTTAAAACCATTTTCCGAGGCCCATTTTTCAATTCTTCCAAGACATAATTGTAATTGTCTTTCAATGTTATTCATATTTTTGCCTCTGTAACATATTAAAAAATCATCAACGTACAATGAACCTTCAATATTACTTTTTAAAACTTCAACAAGGCTGTTGATTTTAAGACTAAATAATGTAACAGATAAAATACTGCCCTGAGGGACACCCATCTCTTGATCATAAAGATCAGACATGGTCGAATTAACTCTAACATTAAATTGTCTGTTAGAGAGAAAATTAGAAATAAAATTAGGCATATTGCCTTTCAACCCCATATCAAATAGATCTTTTAAAATACCATATTTCCATGCAGTATCATAGGCCTTCTCAAGGTCGAAAAAGACCGACACCACATGCTCATTTTTCGCAAAACCATTACGGACAAATGATTCGAATCGAACAAGATGATCAAGAGTACTGCGACCCTGTCGGAATCCACACTGAATATTGGCTAATAGCCCATTGGATTCCAGGAACCAAACAAGGCGATCATTGACCATCCGTTCGAGTGTTTTACAGACACAACTGGTAAGAGCAATTGGTCGATAATTAATAGGATCCGTATGATCTTTACTTGGTTTTGGAATAGGCACGACGGTTGCAAGCTTCCAGATTGATGGTAAATCACCAGATTCCCAGATGTTATTCATGAGCTGCAAGAGAGCTTCTAGCGAGGAATCTGGCAAGTGTTTTAAGAGTTGGTAGTGAATATTATCAGGCCCACAAGCTGTATCATGGGCTTTTGACAGAGATGTTTTAAGTTCTTCAAGAGAAAATAGTTTATTATAATTTTCACCATTTTTTGATTTAAAGTTTAATTTAATTTTTTCTTTTGTTTTTTAACTTTTTTAAAGTCTTCCCTGTAGTTGTTACAAGAAGAAGACTTTGCAAAAGTTTCACCAAGTTTGTTGGCAATATCCTTTTCAGATGTTAATAAATTATTGCCGTCTTTCAAATGTTTTACAGTGGCTTTAGAATTTTTACCTTTTATTTTATTTACCATATTCCAAACTTTTGTCATCGGAGTGCGAGATGTAATCCCCGAGACAAATTTTTTCCAGGATGTTCGTCGGGCTTGCCTACAAGTCGGCCGTGCCTTAGCGCGAAAAATACGGAAATTACTCAAGTTTTCCGTCGTTGGTTGTTGATTGAACCGTCTTTCAGATTTTTTACGGTCACCTATGGCTTGATCACATGCGTCATCAAACCATGGTTTACTGGGATGTTTTGGATTTGCCGAGGTCTTAGGAATAGTTCTGTCAGAAATTGACGTTAGAACTGTATTAAAAGTTAAAATTGGATCTTGCACAGTCTCAAACATCTTTGACTGAAGTTCCGTTCGACAGAGATTCTCAAACAAGGACCAGTCCGCCTTGTCAAGTTTCCAACGTGGTACTCTCTGTTGGGCAGAATTAAAAAAATGTTCAAGTACTATTGGAAAGTGATCACTTCCACATAGATCATCATGAACACGCCATGAATAATCCAGGAGCAGAGAGGGATCGCATATAGTGATATCAATAGAAGAATAAGACCCGTTTCCAGGATGAAGATACGTATTAGATCCATCATTAAAAATGCATAATCCTTCTTGAGAGACAAAGTCCTCAATGATCTTACCTTTGGCATTATGAGTCTTGCTACCCCATAATGGATTGTGGGCATTGAAGTCGCCCATAAGTATAAATGGTGAGGGTAATTGATCAGTGAGGTTTTTGAGTTTTGCTTTATCGATAATTGAATTAGGTGGAATATATATCGAACATAATGTAATTGTTTTGTCTAATGATAAACGAATTGCAACTGCTTGCAGATCCGTTGTGAGTTGGACTGTGCTATGAATGACGTTGTCCTTCACAAAAATGGATGATCCGCCTGCAGCACGTTCATCTACCTTAGAAAATGTGCTATACATGTTGTATCCTTTTAAAGATACGTTGTCACTTTCTAAGTTTTAACCATTTTTTCGTAAATCTTAGTAATCTTTTACAAAAATCTTCTCTGAAACTACTGGGCCAAGTTAATTATAGATAGAGATAATTGTAAGCAGCTAGAATGTTCAGTAAAGTAAGATGAACAAACACATCACCATCACCAAAACACAATTTTGTCATGAATCCATCTACGTCCTTTGTTTAATATTCACAAAAACCAAGGTGAGCGACACAGGCTCTTTAGAGCCTCTAGTTTATTTATTCAAGGTGTAATCTTTTCAGTCAAATGGGAAGTTACTCAAAATTTTAAAAGAATTTTCCAAGAACAGAATTCAAACACTAGTACTAGTACTAAATTATCTCGGAGAAGAACAAATTGCGATAATCTGTCACCATAAGTTTGAGGCCGACGCCTATGGAAAGTAACAATAGCAAGCTATAATAAACTTTCAAAAAATTGGTCGATCCAACAGGTTGATACAATAGAGGCCATTCAGGAATTATGGTCGGAGAAATTTGGACTGCCACCGGAAAAGGAGGGTATATGGATAGGGACAGAAATTTTGCCTGCAACAGGTCACCTACGGACCCCTCAAAGAGTTGTTGCAAGGGTTCTTAACGTGCAAAGAGCGTGGCACTCTCTTTACACGAGGCATCTTGAATATACAGATCTAACTGATGATTCAGGAGATGATGATACACATAAGCCAACTAAGGAAGAAGATATATACTCTTTTGACTCTATTTCTGATGCCGAGTCTATTCAGAACATTAAAATGATTAGGAAACAAAGAAAAAGGAATTACCTTAATAAAGACTGGAAAAGAAAAGGTAAAACATTGAAGCACATTCAGTCAAAGAAACGGAATATTGTACCTGTGGTGAAGAATAAAAAGAACAGATCTGGACCTTGGACATTACAGGACAAACAGCCAATTACAATAATAGTCAATCTCCAAGGGTTTCAAGTGTTATCAAAAGAAGCAGAAAAATAGAGGAAAACAGACGAGTGGTGGTGCAATATCATACTATCAGACTGAACAATCTTTTGTTAAGTAACAACTTAAAGAGGGTACAAATAGCAGCTGATGGGAATTGCTTCTTAAAAGCAGTTTTACATGGATTACAAGAAGGAAATTCTGAATTAAATGTTGAAAAGATGCGGAAAGATTTAGTTGAACACATTCAACATGAGAGAGCACATTACAACAATTTTTTAAGTTTTGATGAACAATTATCAGAAAAAGAGCAGACAAAACGTTATGATGACTATTTGCATGATCTCAATAATAATGGCCACTGGAATTCTGTTTTAGCAGATATGATGCATTTAGTATTATCAAACATGTACAGACACCCAATACGTGTCTATGCAAGTAAAGTTACAAATTTTATGTATGACATTTTACCAGATCTTGGCGAGTATAGTACATCAACAGATTTCATAAATGTAGCACTTTTCTCAATAACTGGTCAGAAGCATTATGAAGCAGTTGGAATGATGGATCACCAAATTCAACAACAAATGAAAACTTAAACACCATCCAGAGAAAACAAACTTAAATAAAACACCATCCAGAGAAAACATAAGTTCATCAGTTTCCAAGAGAAGAAGTATTGTCACTCCTAGAAAAAGAGCTAACTATGAAAGTCCGGCAAAGAAGCAACTTTTCTGAAAGATGAAAAGCAATCCACAAGCCTGGAAAAAAATAAATTGATTGATTGTTGGTTGCTGAACGTCCAGTGGCAAATAGTTCATGCATAATCAGGACGAGAACAAGTACACAATAAATACAATAGGTAGGTTGATATGATAGAGACCATCTGGGATGATGGTCGGGGAAATTTGGACTGCCACTGGAAAATGAGGGTATCTTGGATAGAGACAGAAATTTTGCCTTACAACAGGCCACCTACGGACCCCTCAAAAGAGTTGTTGCAAGGGTTCTTAATTTTCTAATATGTCTTATTTCACTCATTTTGATTGGTCTAGCTGTATGCTATTGTGTAATACCAGAGATTTACTCCCGCCCAGACCGTTGGTGTCAAAAAGTATTTTTAGCCCAAAAAGTCATATACGACATTTTAGAAGCCCAGCGACGATATCATAAATATTCGATGAATATATAAACATACAAATAACTTAGTTTTACATTTAAAAATACATTGTAGGCCTGAATCTTATTTCCTAATAACATATTCAAAGTATCGTACACATGATACATATACAAAGTTAGTGTTTAATATCTTGTAGTACTGAAATGTACAGAACTCATATCCTAGTAGCAGCTAGACAACATAATACATCGTAAATATCCGGCGAAATTGTACACTGCTTTCAACATATGCAATTTTATCTTACCTCCAATACGTTTCTCGGAATATGATTGGCTAAAAGCGACCTCGTGGAGACCTTGTATATTCTACAAATAACCAAAATGAAAAAAAAAGGATGCCAAGAAAAAAAAATGCAAGTGCCTTTACCTTCAAATGCATTTGGCCATTTTGTCGTCGACAAAAGTATCACAGAACTGTCAAAAGAATATGGGAATCATTACTATGAAAACCCTTAAAACTATAAACAGAAAGCAAGCAACTCGTTTGTGTTGAAAATGCTGTCAGCTGTAAGCCATAGATTTGAAAACAAGTCCAAACTATATATTGGGGTAAGGAAGAACGAGACAACAGATGGGATACCATGTTAAGCTTTGCACCATATGACGAAATGAAAAGCAAGACAACATACTTCCAAAGGCAAAATATTTCATTTAGAATGGATGTTTTAGAAAGAGACTACAAGGATATACTAATTTTAGAACCATTAGACATCACTGCCAAAAAGGTTCATAGAGTTAGGGATTGCTTTAAGGAGGCATCTGCACTGCATGAGTGGTGTTCAAATGGTATTTGTCGAATCGAAACCATACTTAAGGAGGTAAACCAGGTCTCAACGAGTCTGAGGATTTCTGGAGAAAACTCTACAGAACAAATGCATCTCTGGTTATGCAAAAAGTTGAAAAGTGTTTCAGTCACCTGAAAAAACTTTTTGACGCATGTGATCAATTAAAACAGCCAAGCTATTCTGCTATGGAAAAAGGAGCAATGCGTAGGTCACAGAAAAATCAGAAAAAAGAAAGATAAGGGCCGATAAGAAAATGGAATCTAGTGTCAAGAAACCTCGTCCTTCATATCAAGAAACAGTTGACAGGTTTTTCTGTAAAAAGGATGAAAATGTAATGGACGTTAACATGAATATTCAGTAGTCTGATATGTATATTCCTCCTATTAGTTGTCTTCAGTGGAAGAAAATGTTTTGACTTTATAGTTAAATAACTGTAGAATAGAACTATTTTATGGGTAGACTTCACATAGATAAATTCAGCCGTATTTGACGTGAAACTGTACTTATGTGTCCCGTCATACTTTGAACCACACCATTATTTTATTTATCATTTTTACTGTAAGTCTGTTTTTTGTTATATCTACTTTACGTGAGTCTGCATTTATGTATGCCGTCATACGACAAAATTATTTTTATGTCTACCTGTGCGAATTTCAAACGCGCAATTTTACACCAGTAATGAAAACCTTCTTTCATTTATGGGTAGACTTTACATAGATAAATTCAGCCGTATAAGAAAAGCAAAATGAGAATGTTAAATTTGATGTATGCCTTTTTGTGCTACTTTGTTACATTTGTTGTTTATGTAGTGATATTAAGATGATAACACAATATTGACTGTTGGCCAAGTTCGGATGGATATCTAGAGTAGATAGGATTGACATGGTCATATATAACGACTGCTATGATTGGATATAGCTTTCCCGCCATTAGAACTCAATGAGCCCTGGGTTGTGGCAGGGTAACTAGAGATCGACTCGATATCCCGAATGTTATGACGTTGATCCAATCAAATTTGAATGTAAACATATTCAGAGTAGGGGCCTTGTATTTCCGGTAATCTAGAGTCCTAACTCTTCAAAATTATTTACCGTTCATATGGAACTAGAGTCAGTACTCGAGTTCAATCCGAACTTGGCCTGTGTGACGTATCAAAAAAAAAATTATCACTTCATGTTCTGCATCTTGTTGTTTTATATAATTTCGTCAAATTTATTAACACGACCAAAGATTACAAAACAAAGTGAAGGCAATTCGCCACAAATACAGTATATATAAATGCAAGGGTAATACGCCCATCTAAAACTTAAACTAAAGCCCTGTGTCATTCAATGATAAGGACAGAAAAATGTTTCCCCCTATTCAAACACTAATAACATCAATATTAAAAGACCACCTCAGTTGCTGCTGTTCTAGTCCATTTGTAGTGTTCAAATATACTAACCTTATTAGAAGCTGTTTACCCTCTGTCTGTTTTACACAAAATGGTTATGAAATATTTGGGTAGAGTATAAGTCTGACAATTCCTTTTCATTTCTTTTTGTATTTATTTAAGAGCCTTATATGCAGATCCTCCAACTGGGACTTCACAATAAGAGCAGTACAAAGTTCTAAAACTGATTCTCCTGGACCAAATTGACACTGTGAGCTGCTGAATGAGCACAACCGGTAACATTTCTTTTAACGGTTACATTTGACGGTAAAGAACGCCGCAGGCTATGGTAAAATCCGTCAACAAAATTAGTGTTCATATTAAGTCTAGTTTTCTCTAGCATGTTTGGACTAAGACGCAGGTTGACCGTTTTTCTTATTAAGTCTATATTTTGCTGTGAGTGTGCAATTTTGAATGTGTTTGGTAGTAGTGACCTTCCTCTAAGCCATACTTTCTGTATTCCATTACATAACAGTGAATGCTTTTTACACAACAAATGTTTTCCTATGTAACAAATAACGATTGCGTCAACGACGTGTGAAATTTTACATTTGATTTTTAAAAAGTTTCCGCTGTAAGTTTTCCTTGCCTGAGCCAGCTGTACATTACATCTTTCTGTCAAAACAATTCAGTAGTTTTTGTCTCTTAACTTGAGTTCTTGCTGGCATGATCTGTAATAGGTTTTTTATCATTCTTGGTACGTTTTATGTATGTTCTCAGTCACATGCCTTGTATCCAGGCAATGTTCAGGCTGAGTACTTGGTGTACCTTCTTCGAACAAGTCTTGTGCAGCCCTGTATACAGATATGTCACCAGGTGCTCAACCTCCATGTTGTCTGCCTTTAGATCAAGATAACATTCTTTGGCCCAAGTTTTTATATGAAGTTCCCATTCTGTTCCATATACTGAAATCTTGTTCAAAGTAGGTTTTGTCCTTATCATAATTAGTGACAAAACATAGAAACTGTCAAACGATCGCTGATTTTGACTTAATACTGGTCCTGTCATTACTGGTTCTTGTTTCTTTGTTCAAGCATCAAGTTTCAACAAGACGTAAGTTTCACTGAAACGTTGGTGTGATATAACTATTCAATGAAAAGTTGTAATAAGTTGAACAGAACTAAATTTTAAATTAGCAACAAATTGAAACACAAATAGTCACATGAAATAATGGACAATTTGAAGTACCTTATATTTATTGCCTCCAGGTTGATGATGGGCATGCTTGAGGAAATCAATGATAGCATCATTGACTTCTGTTTCTGTTGATTTCTGTTGAAAATTGAGAGACGTTTCTGGAAGAACAAAGTGACGGTCATATTATTGATTGATTGTTGGTTGCTTAACGTCCAGTGGCAAATATTTCATGCATATTCAGGACGAGAACAAGTTCACAATAAATACAATAGGTAGGTTGATACGATAGAGGCCATCTGGGATGATGGTCGGGGAAATTTTGACTGCCACTGGAAAATGAGGGTATCTTGGATAGGGACAGAAATTTTGCCTTGCAACAGGCCACCTACGAACCCCCCAAAAGAGTTGTTGCAAGGGTTCTTAACGTGCAAAGAGCGTGGCACTCTCTTTACACCAGGCATCGGATTTAACGTCTGCCTGTTAGGGATGTAAATGTCACGGAGCTCTTCTAAGCCTTTAAAAACTAATTGTCCTGTATACATATTTATTATGTACAGGTTCACATAAATACACTTCCATTATAATATATTACATTGATAATATAAAGACATGTGCATTCTCTATCACTAACTATCTTCAATCCTCTCGAATCTCAACATTCATTAACTTTTGGTATTGTGGAGGCCTTCACTACCTTCATAACTCTCACGTTTAAAAAAGAAACATCTAAATCCAGGAAAGGACAGTTATTACCGAAAAAACTTTATGTATTTAAAGTGTAAGTTCCTTGGGATAAGCAGTATATTGAGAAATTCTTGATTATTAAACGAAAAAAAATCATCATTTGATATAAGTTTACCTTATATAAAATATAATACAAATTAACTATCAATCTTCTAATTCTCCAACGTGTACACGAAAACAGCTTCTATCTTCAAACATTTATAAACAATTGCTGGACGGAAGTAGGTTAAAAGGCAGTTATTCCTATTTCTCCATTTAATAAGACCTAAGTTGAATGCTGTTGAGGAAGTTTCTTCTCGTGGTGAGTCCGCGCGATATGCAATGTTCCTCTCTGATCCGAACTTCTTAGGCACAGTCGGTGGTATGTAGTTCATAACCCCTTCCCGTGATGGATCATCATCTTCAGGTGTTTCGAAAGATTGAAAGTCATTGACTCTGTATTTGGAAATATATTTTGTCCATTCCTTAATATGATTTAGAAATGATATTGTAATTATTCGTTCTTTCCTGTGTGGATGTTTGAAAAGTGATAACGATTCTAATTTTTTTACAAAACATCACCATGATTTATTATGTTATGGTCTATAATCTATCTGAAATCCCGAGTCTGACAACACAGTTGTGAAAAAGGAACAATCTTCCCTTTGAGTGTGAGGTCTCTTCTTATCTGTATTGTCATCAAAATACGATTCCTATGTCCTAAACCTTTCATTCCTGGTACAGCAATGAAAACGCAGCTCAGGGTCCAAACGTTTTCAAAATTCTTTTACTAGTTTGGCCCATTGGTTTTGGAATTCGGATAATGTGAATGTTTCGCTTTGCTGTCTTCTTGTCAAACTTAAAAACATTCAACATCATCAGCTGTAGCTGCCCTAGGGTGCTCAGGGTATCCAAGTTCTGTATTTTGTAGGCGTCGTACTTCCTCAATGTTTGATGTGATTTTTATCAAAAGTATCTCTTGTAAATCCTCTTATATTATCCATTGGTCTGAAATAATATAAAGTAGGTAAGAACACAGTATATAATACAATCAACACATATGTAATATAAGGAAGACCAAGGTTGCCGTCCCCTTTTACCTGCTCTATGGACGGGTTGTTGTCTCTTTGACACATTCCCCATTTCCATTCACAATTTTATTACAACAAAAACAAATATTACATATAAATGTATGCATGTAAAACAAGCAATAATCATGATATTGTTTATATGTTGTTTGTGGACTGCTATTATTTTCGTCAAGGTATTGCATTAGTTTTTATTTGGCCCTTTTCAGTTTTTATATTTCATCAAATCTGCAAGTTCAATAACACATGTAGATTCAATACTATAGATCATAAACTAAAATTAAAACTTTTTGATACTCTTATAAAACCCATAAGTACTTATGGATCTGAAATATGGATTAGTGACTACAATATAAAAGACTCAAATATTGATAAATTACCTTTTGAAAAAATTCATAATAAATTTTGTAAAAATATTTTAGGAGTTCACAAGAGAAGTTCAAATATGGCAGTAAAGTGTGAATTAGGAAGCGACCTACTTTGAATCATATACTAACCCTAGCCCTTAAATATTATGATCGACTTAAAAAGCTTCCATCTGACAGATTGCTTAGTGAAACATATAAATTAGATCATTCATTATATACTGATGGACACAGATCTTGGCACAAATTTATCTCTAACTCTATTGAAAAATATAATTTAACAGACAATAATCTCAATTTAAAGAACTTAAAGGAAAATATTAATAACCAACATTCTAATAACACTTTGCATAATCTAGAAAAATTACGTTCAATTGAACAAGACAATAAATTACATTTCTATGCCAATATTTATTCAGAAGAATTTAAATTGCAAAATTATCTATCTTATAAATGTTCTCCTAATATAACAAGAAATCTTCAAAATTAAGAATTAGTTCCCACCCTCTTTTGATTGAAAAGGGTAGATATTTCAGACCAAAAATTAAGAGAGAAAACAGAATATGCTCTAACTGCAATCAAATAGAAGATGAAAAACATTTCCTTATTTATTGCAAAAAATTTGAAAATTATAGAAAACAACTATTTAATAAACTAAATTTTAATTCACAAGATCTGTGCCCTGAAAAAGTTATGGAAACCATTATTAGTTTACTTAACCCACAAAATATTGATGACACAAAAAATATATGCCATTACATACAATTATGCTTTGAATCTTTGTAATTTTATTCATTTAACCTTGATTTGATATTTTGTCATACATAATATATATTTATTTATGTGATGTAATATCATGTGGGGGAAGACATCATTATACTTGTATTGATTTTCCTGATTTAATAAAAACTTGAAACACTAACATGCTGATAGTCTCACATATAAAAAATCAGCTCTAAATCTGGAGGGGTATAGAAAATAAAACTGTATAACAGTGATTTTCAATCATTTATCAAAGTCCAAAGCCCGTAATTTCAGCAAAAAATAGCAGAGCAGAACGAAACTTAAACTTGACCTGTAACTCATCATGGTTAACTCGCATACCAAAAATCAGCCCAATATCTGAAGGCGTTTAGAAAAAAGTGTATATTGAGATTTTCAACAATTTCTCAAAATACAAAGCCCGTAATTTCGGCAAAAAATAGTGGAGCGGAACGAAACTTAAACTTGACCTCTAACTCATCATGGTTAACTCGCATACCAAAAAATCAACCCAATATCTAAGGGCGTTAAGAAAAAAGTGCGTAAAACAGTGATTTTCAACAATTTCTGAAAGTCCAAAGCCCTTAATTTCGGCAAAAATTATTATTGTGAACTTGTTCTCGTCCTGAATATCCATGAAATAATTGCCACTGGACGTTAACCACACAACAATCAATCAATCTCACAGAGTAAGAGCATCAGGTACAGACGGGGAGGCAGAGATTGATTAAAGATTTATGTGGTTTTTGTTTGATCGTGAAGATACAAGGCTAAATTTCTGTCCCTATCCTATATACCCTCACGCACGTTAAGAATCCTTGCAACAACTCTTTGAGGGTCCGTAGGTGGCCTGTTTCGAATAGCCTCTATTATGAGAGCCTACCAAAGCTTGAGAACAGAAACGAAATATTCATAAAATTTTCCAATCATTCAAATTGTAAAGGGCTATACACAAGGGACGAAAGATTGATGGTTACAATAAATAGGATTTATTATAATTTTAAAATATAGAGGTATAAAAATCTTCCAGTATCTAGAATTTGTTGAAATATTTATATCTGTTTTACTTTCTGAAGGCTATCATCATTTTGTAACAGTTCATGCAGTTATTAATACTGAATAGATGTGTATTTAGCAAACATACTAGACTTTTTTATGAATATATGGCACACTCACTAATGAAGGTTCGTCTGATTATCCTATCAACTGTTTTTTCGTATCAGACAAATATGTAAATTATGATTCATGTAACAAAAAACACGAAGAACATACTTGGTGTTTTCAACTACCGCCTCTTTCTGAATCTTTCCACCTGTCATTTTGTTGAAAAACTTTTGTCCTATCGTCTCTCCAACCAAACAGCTTTCAGTTAACTGAGCCAGTGAGTTAATCTGGTACTGAATATCTCCTAAAATGAATATATGTTAGATCATGTGTTTTAAACACTAAATAGTAGCAAATGATATTGCCAATCAAAAATGGTGATACATGTTAGTCAACTACGCCAACGAGAAATAGCCCAAAAGTGAAAAAAAAACTTTCACACCATGTTTTGTACAATTGAAGGCAATCAGTATAGAGTTTGAGAAAATATTAGTGGTTATGAATTTTAACTTGACAAGTCCAGATTACAAGGGTAGGCAAATGTTATTATTGTTCTTAAAATAGCTTTTATATTTTTTTAAATTGATAACTTGTATTTCAACAAACATTTTTGTAAAGTAATATAACCAGTTGCTTATAAAAGAGAACGATTTTATGGTATTTTGTATTACCTTTTGTCAGCTGTGACAAGGCTGATGTTACAGGTGCACCTTTTGGTTGTCCACAATGCTAGTATAAAAAACATGTTATAGTTTGTGTTATGGGCTTTAGGACTAAATCTATTTCTGTGTTTTTCTGTGTTACTTATAATACAGGTCAGCAGTATTTATAATGAATATATTATGGCAAATGAAATTAAAATAGAAAATAATATGTTTTTTTTTATAAGCCAGAAATCAGAGGAACTTTCCAGAGCTATCAAACAATGGATAAGGAAGAAAAAAGAGAGCGCTTCTCAAACGGTCAAAGTGCACAGACCTATTGTTGTAAGGGAAAAGAAAGGGATTACTGAAATAGCAGTTAAAATATATTTGCTACTAATTAAACGAATAAATTAATTATTAATATCCCCAAAGGAATAAAAATAACAGACAATTCAGAAATCAGATGGCATGGTGACAACAGAGAAAGTGGATGGCTTGGAGGCAACAATAACAGCAAATGGCTTGATGACTAACAATGTCATGTGGCACAGTTTCAATATTTTCAATGTCTTGACTTCCTTGTTGACACTTCTTTTCGAAAGGAATTGTGCAGTAAAATTACAACAGAGTTGGCATTATCCCTGCCCACTCTTCCTATTTCCTAAACTAAATCCAGTATACTCCTCGGTGACCCATGTAGTATGATGCTATGACATACTACCACATCAATACCCATTTTAATGCAGTGGTTGAACATACAATTCTAATATCACTAGACATTTTACACATAGACTCTATTATTTTATTTTTATTTTTGTCCAACCAGAGACTTACACATTGGCACCTTACTTGTAGTGTTTTTATACAATTTTGAAACTTTATTTATGTTGTTGGCATACATCAATGTTTTTGAAAAATCCTGTCCTTAACGTTCAAACGATTCTATAATCAGAATTTTCACTTTTTTAATAACAAGTTTAATATTGCTCTTGTTTGGAGACACATTCAATCATATACCTCAATACTGGAATAAGCTGGGAGGGGCACATTAGCTTTTTTATACGAAAGCAAACATTTTTGGTCGTATATTGGTATCACGTTGGCGTCGTCGTCCAAAGACATTTGGTTTTCGCACTCTAACTTTAGATAAAGTAAATAGAAATCTATGACATTTAAACACAATGTGTATGACCATAATAGGAAGATTTTAGGTGTTTTGGTTCCAAAAGTTTAGGGATTAGGGGCCAAAAAGGGCCAAAATAAGCATTTTTCTTGGTTTTCGTGCTAAGAACTTTAGCTTAAGTAAACAAATTTATGATCACAAAAGGAAGGTTGGGATTATTGAACATGACAAAAAACCTCTTCCTCCCTACATAAAATTGAAACGATGTAGAGAATTCATAAAAATCCTGTCAAAATAAAAATAGTGAAAATAATTCTTTGGGTGCGTACCTTTTTGAGGCATTATTCTTGATATATCTTGTCGCATGTAGAATGTTTTTATCTTCAAATTGTTGTTATTAATTCTTGTTTTTTGTTTTCCTTATTGATTGAATCGTCTATTCCTGAGGTTTGTTTCTTTCTTTGTCTCTATCTGCTTTTTAAACATTGATCCAAGCGCTCTTCTTTTTTTAGGGGTATTTCTTAGTATTTAATTACTTTCACACATTTTTCAGGTGTTCCCGGCAACATTTGTCTCAGTTTGCAGGTTATGTTACTTTCTGTTTTCTTGCTGTGTTATTTTTGGGCTGTGGATCAGAATCTATGTCTTTTCTCATGAGTTATATTCTTTGTTTTTGCTTTCTTTCTCTATCCTTCTTTATAATGAAGTTTTTTTTAGTATGACATGTTGGCTCTTTCTTTTTGCTTCATCAATCTATTATATTCTTTTTTTGTACTGACATAATGTTGTGTACTCCTTAAACTAATACTGCTCTTTTATACAGGAAGTTTAACTATTAAAGTTGATGTACTCGTCTCATCATCTTGTGTATCCATTTTACGTTTTAAATAATTTTTTTGACGAATATTTTGCAACTGATTTGTTGAAGTTCTTTTTCATACTTCTGTAATGCCCACTCTGCAGGTTTTTCTTTTGCAGTTCTTTTTTTATTTTTTTCTCCTATTTTGACTTCTACATTTTTGTTTTTGTAAATACTGCTCATATTTTTCAGGGTTCTCTGTCTTGAATTTATTTCTATATTCTGTGGATTTATGCGGCATTTTGTAACTGAAAAAATGTTTATATATATATATATATATATGAATGCTGTCGATTATTATTAACCAGTAATTTAAGTACAATTATAGCTGAAAATGTTTGGCATCACCTAGAAGCCTGATAAAAAAGGAAATCTTGACATAAACAGTACTTCAAAGGGTGAGCTTTTTGCAAATTAATTAAGGTTAGGTTGGTGACTCATAGATGAATTTGTCTCTAAATCATTCACTACTTTTAGTTTTACCTTTAGATACTACTGTTTGTTCTTGGTTTTTTTGGGGGTTTTTTTTGGGAAGGGAGGGGGGTCTCTTTTTTTTTAAATTAATCTAGCTGTATCTACATTTACATTCTTGGATTTATCATTTGTTTATTGTCAGCATATATATATAAATATTTTCTGCTATTTTGCTTTGATATTCAATATTCATTTTTTTCTGTTTTGTAAGGAAACATGGCCCCATGGCTTAGAATAGAACATAACATTTTATCCTTGATGAAAGATTTAAGCAAAAAATTACAGGTGAGCGATTCAGGCTATTTTTTGTGGCTTACCTTGATACTAATGCATGCATATGCATGTATCAACACATCATATGATTATTTACATTCAATTATTCTATGGTCACAACTGAGTGATGCAAGTGAAAATTGTCTGTAGTATATCAAACTTGTCCTCCATTTTGTCATCTATAACAAAGTTTTAATTTGAAAAGAATTTCTTAACAGGTTACTAACATTTCTTACCGTTGGCATGGCTATATGCCTGAGATCTCTTCTCCGTATGCATAAAACATGAGACATCGATAAACATGTTTACCCTATATCCATGAGATCAAATTTCATTAGCTCATAAACAGATGTCTTTGTAAGACAACATGGTAAATGTAACTGTGAACTATCTGGCATTGCTGCTGCATAGGTATTGGTGAAATCTTTTAACCACTGGGTTTTTCTATCGAGGGATCCATGGTTCTTACCACTTGGGTTAATGACTCTGTTTCCATTTAAAAATAGATATATCAAATGATATTCAATAAATGATGCAGATAATATGCACATTCATAGATCTACAATCTTTATTGTTATAAGTTAAAGACCTTTAGTATATTGATTGTACCCTTTGTTTTCCTTTTTGAATTGTTCTACACTGGTCATTTTGGGGCCATTTGTAGCTTGCTGTTTGGTGTGGGCTGCTGCTATGAAGATTATGAGCGGTGCAACTTATCTCCTATGTATGGCTCTTTATCATCCTCATCATCAGCAATTTGAATAACTGGTTTAGGATCTATAAATCAGAACAATCTGGAACGAGGTACTACAGTTCTTACTCTTATGTGAGGTCTTATGTAAGGTAAAGGCACGTTAAATAAACTCATCAACCAAAGATGCGATAAGTCTTTAGAAAGGACACACTGATCTCTGTCGTGTAATTATGTATGTAGGTAAACTCGTGTTTTTTTAAGATTAGTAGTGAAAAATAGATATATCGTCGCTGTTATGCAAAAACCTCGTATCTCAATATTTTGCGGAAATCTTTTTATCGATTATTTAGAATTAAATATGTATGTTCCACTATATGCGAAAATATCTGACCTTCTAACCAATCATTAACCCGAGTTCTGTCATGTGACGAAAAAGTGAAGTTGGATTAGTGAGAAATATTGTTGTGCGAAAATATCGTATCTCAAAATAAAAACACTCGGCACGGCAGCTGACATAATTTCAGGTATAGTTTTATCAATTTAAAGTTTTCAAAGCTGATATAACTTAGAAATAATGAAACGCTTTAAAATTACAATATAATTTAACCTTTTTATGCATGTTTTGAAAGATAAACAAACAAAACAAAAAGTAGTAATACCAAACACAATTCTGTACGGTACAAACAGGTTCTTAAATGTTGCTGACAGACATGTTAACGTTATTTTCAATAAAAAATACAATTGTAGTGGTTATTTCATTCGGTAGATGTGTTTATATGAGTTGTAATTCGTTCATTTGAAGATTTTTTATTGTCCGACATTTTAGCTCCAATGTTGATTTGAGTTACGATGCTTTAGACCGAATCATAGATAATGATTGTTGCTTTGATAGGTGCAATAATACAGATAAATAAATAAAACTAACATAGGTGCAATAATACAGATAAATAAATAAAACTAACATAAGAAAAGCACCCCTTTTGAAAATATAAAAAAATGATTAGAAGACAAAGAATCTAAAATAAACTTTACAGATAAAAAATACGAAATTTATAGTCTTTTAAATGGAAACGAAAAAAAAAATGCATTTAATTCAAGATTTATTTAGTAAAAACAATATGTAAATAAATTAGTCGTGAGCTGAAAATAAAATGCTTGAAAAATACAAATAAATTTTCTTTCTCAGGTTTATCGAATAATGTCTAAACAAGATGTCACAGTCGGCAAATTCAGACTCTACTGAACACGAAGAAGAATGGACTTGTTTTATATGCAATCTTGAAGCAAATGATAGATTTTCTTTGGATACTGAACTACTAAGTGCTTCATGTGTTATATTGATTGAGTCAAATGGAACCAGATGGTTAAAATGTGCTGGATGTGATAGACGATACCACATGAATAGTGTCACAAATATACCTAAAAACATAACTGACGACGATTTTCCTGAAGGTGTTTATTTATGTGACGAATGTGGATGGTTTGCTAGTGGAGCTTATGATTCTGACAACAATTCAAATTGATCATGTCCAAATATGAATGGCAGAGAAACACTCCTTTAGACACTGATTATCGTGTGAATAAAGATACAAATATATTGCAAACATTTTTAAAGAGAGAACGTGGACATTATTCTTCAAAGGGACGGCATTTTGACTTCATTCCGACAATATATTACACTTGGTTTAAAGTAAATTCACCTCGATATCAGGTCATCGATAGAAACCCAAATAATTTTGACCAGTACCAAAGCATAGAGTGGAAATTTCACCCAAATTGCAAAAATGGATGCTAATAGATTATCACGAGGACAACAGTTAGTTGAACTTGCATTGAAAAACAAAGAAATCGAAGACAGACCTTTGGAATCTTCTCAGTCTATTTCTATGTTAAATGCATCAACGTTTCTTCGCATTCAAGGAGAAACACTTCAAAATTATCGTCAGATCAAAGAAAAAGACTTGGAATGTAATGAATCTGACAATTTTGATTCAGACAAAGAATTTTCTCAGCATGATTTAGATGATTCCACAAAAGACCCAGACTGGGGACCAGAAAAAGATTCAAATAATAATGATGCAATTGATTCAGAAAATGATGATTCAGACTTGGAACAGAACAATGTACAATCAGAGAAATCAGTTCTGGAGCCAGATAATAACATTATTCAAACAGATGATGCAGGTCTTGAAAACACAGGACACACTAGGACTAAAAGAAAGAAAAAAGCACCAGCCGAGTGGTTGAAGAATACAAATAAAAGACTAAGAATGGAAGGCAAACAATACAAAGGAGTCCTAAAAAATGAGAAAGGAATAAGAACCTACTGTATTGACCGAGAACAGAGAATAATGGCTCCTAGTGGATGTACCAACAAATGTAAGAAATCAGAGAAAAGAAAGTGTCAAATATTTGAAGAAAAAGAAAGAGAAGAAATATTTAACGGTTTCTGGCAACTCATATGGGAGGAAAAGAAAGTATTTGTTTGTAATCTAGTTGAGAAACATGATGTGAAACAAAGAACAACTGTTGGCGCAAGCAGAAGGAAATGTTCGTACTCATATTTCTTGACCAAAAACGGTTCAAAATTTCCTGTGTGCAAAAGCATGTTCCTAAGTACACTAGGTATCGGAGAAAAGATGATGTATGAATGGATTTTGAACTCAAAGAATGGAATTCCTCATAAGTCAAATGTCAAAAGACCTGCAAAACAGTATGACATTGACAGAAAACAATATGCAAAATCATTTTTAGAACGCCTGCCTAAACTTCCAAGTCACTATTGTCGTGCCTCTAGCTCTAAAGTATACCTGGAACCTGTCTTCCAATCAATCTCAGAATTGCATAGGGAATATAGAAAAGAGGCCCAGAAAGATGAGAGTCCTGTGATTAGTAGAAGTCTTTTCCACAACATACTAGTTCTTGTCCATTCGTTTTTGATGCGTTTTGTTATTTGATTTTGCCATGTGGTTATGGACTTTCCCAATTGATCTTCCTCTAAGTTCAGTATTTTTGTGATTTTACTTTTTCCACAACATACTTGACGAATTAAACATTTCATTGTTTCAGCCTAGAAAGGACCAATGTGACACTTGCTGTGGGTATGAAGCCGGAAACATCAATAAAGTGATGTATGACCAACACATAGTTAAGAAGGAAGCAGCCAGGGCTGAAAAGAATAAGGACAAAGAAGCAGCATTGACAAAAGATGACATGAAAGTCATTAGTTTAGATCTACAGGCTCTTTTAATGTGCCCTTTATTAAAAGCGAGCGCAATGTATTACAAGACAAAACTGTCCTGTCATAATTTTACAATATTTGACATGAAAACTAAAGATGTTATTTGTTATTTTTGGACAGAAGTCGAAGGTGACTTAACATCAAATTCATTTTCATCATGTGTTGTCGATTACATCATGAGTTTGGACAATAGCATTAAGACTTTAATTATTTACAGTGACGGTTGCACGTACCAAAATAGGAACGTTACTTTGTCCAATGCACTATTGAAAGTAGCCTATGATAAAAAAATTAATATTTTTCAAAAGTACCTAGAAAGGGGTCATACACAAATGGAGGTTGATAGCGTTCACAGTGTCATAGAACGTAAACTGAAAAACAAGCCAATTTATGTGCCGTAGAATTATGTAGATATCTTTAAAGTATCCCGCCTTGAACGTCCATATGACGTAAAATATCTCTCACATCAGTTTTTCAAGAAGTATTCTGATCTAAATTATTACAACTCTATTCGGCCGGGTTCTAAGGTTGGTGATAATGTTGTCACTGATATTCGTGCTCTTATGTACTTACCTGAAGGAGAAATTAAGTATAAACTGGCAATGTCTGGGGATTACTTAGAATTACCAAGACGGGCAAAAATTTCAGCACCTGGAGATACGGATCAAGTAGGTAATCTTCATGATTCTGCTTTGTGTATCAAAGCCTCGAAGTATAAGCACCTCCAAGAACTAAAAAGTGTTGTTCCTAGAGATTTCCATGCATTCTATGATAACTTACCACATGCATAACAATGTCTGATGTTTTATGTACATGTATAAAGAAGGATATTTTGTAGTCTGATGTTCTTTGACTTTCTCGCGTGTTAATTTCATAATAACAAAGAATACTAATTGACTTAGGAAAAGTCATTTTTTTTTTTAAAAATACATGGACATTTCCAATGTAATTTTTTATTATCATAATTTAGATACAATATCAAAGGATCGGTGTTGAAAAACTGTTTTGACAACAGATTTACTTTCTAATTCTTGTTTTTTATTGACAGTTTTATATTGTCTATTTTTTTTCTACTACAATTCTATATTCAGCATTAAGAATTGTGCATGTACGTTTGATTATGTTTGTATGTTTTTATTTACAGTTTAAAGAATAAACAGTAAGATTATGTGTTATTTATGTGTTTATTCAAACAATGCAAATTATAATTTGCATCACCCAAAGCAAAGGTCACCGCTGTTTTTTGTGGGGTTTGTGTTGCTCAGCTGTTAGTTTACTGTGGTGTGTTTTGTGGACTGCTGTTTGTTTTTCCATATTTTTTGCCAGGGTTTGTCAGTTTGGTTTACATATTTGAGCTTGGTTGTCTCTTTGGTAGCGTTCGTATCTCTTTTATTGTTGTCAGTAAAAAGCCATCCTTTTATATGAATAAAACATGACGCCTTTGAATCACTGATTTTCTTTTGAAATATAGTCCAGTTAATATTTCAAACATTATTAGGATTGATATTTTTCCCATATAAACGTCAAAATACCTTTTGTGTGTCAATGAATTATAAACTATCTTTAAATCTAAAGATTGTGTCCTCTATGTTGCTCTTTTTTATATTCAATATGAGTCTAAAATATCGTAGATTTTTTTGGTCCGAGGATGTATAAAGAAAAAAATATCGTATCTCAGCTGACAACCAATGAGATTGCAGCAGGGAAAAAAATTACATACATTATCAATACTTGATTTAATTTAAAATCACATTTCAAATTTAAGGTTTGTATAAATAAAAAGATCGATCTGAGTCAGTTTTTACTGCCTGGTGTAAAATTATCAAAACCTTATATACGAGGTTTTTGCATAACAGCGACGATATACTATAAAATTGAAAATGGAAATGGGGAATGTGTCAAAGAGACATCAATCCGACCACAGAAAAAACAATAGTAGAAGGTCACCAACAGGTCTTCAATGTAGCGAGAAATTCCCGCATCCGGAGGCGTCCTACAGCTGGCCCCTAAACTATTTTTTCTCAGTTTGATTGATAATTTACTATTTTTAGCCCTTCTAACGATACCACCTTGTTATGTCTGTAATGACCCTTTTTAAGGTGGCTGTTGTTGACATCTCCTGCCCACCATGTGATGATACTAAGTTGGAAAGTTTTGCACTGTGTCTGGAAGTAATCTATATTGATACATTATGTCTTCAACAAAAGAGGGACGAAAGATACCAAAGGGACAGTCAAACTCATAAATCCAAAACAAACTGACAACGCCATGGCTAAAAATGAAAAAGACAAACAGAACCAGATGCTCCGCAGGGCGTAGCTTTATACGACCGCAGAGGTTGAACCCTGAACGGTTGGGGCAAGTATGGACACAACATTCAAGCTGGATTCAGCTCTAAATTTGGATTGTGATTAAATAGTTGACACAGCATAGGTTTCTGACACAGAATGAATGTGTTCTAATGAACTTAAAATTTTTGTTTTCTCTTAGAGCAATTCACTATGCTGTTGAATATTAATCCTCTCAAAACAAGAATGTGTCCTCAGTACACGAATGCCCCACTCGCACTATCATTTTCCATGTTCAGTGGACCGTGAAATTGGGGTAAAAACTCTAATTTGGCATTAAAATTAGAAAGATCATATCATAGGGGACATGTGTACTAAGTTTGAAGTCGATTGGACTTAAACTTCATCAAAAACTACCTTGACAAAAAACTTTAACCTTAAGCGGGACAGACGGACGGACGAACGAACGAACGGACAGACGGACGGACGGACAGACCAGAAAACATAATGCCCCTCTACTATCGTAGGTGGGGCATAAAAATGTTTGAAGAAATTTTCTTTTTTATTTATGAAATTTCAAATGAGAAAAATTGAACCCAATTTTTTTAATCACATCCCCCTTTCCCTTATTCCAAAACTAATCTCAATTAAAATTTCTAATGGAGTTTGCAACAATAACTACTCATTTAAATACATCATAAAATATTAAGATGTAAAAAAAAACTGCTTGTTATCACTGAATGTTATTTATTATAATTTATCAGTTGGTAGTAAAAAGTGAATATACATTGTATATTGTATATAACAAAGATTTAAGTTGATTCTGGACAAAGAAAGATAACTCCAATTAAAAAAAAATCTTGCTATTGCACAATATTTTGCAATTAGATATTTCTTGCTTACTATTCTGAACAAAGAAAGATAACTCTAATTAAAAAAAAATTTGCTATTTCACAATATTGTGCAATTAGATATTTCTTGCCATTGTGCAATTGAAAAGACTTGCTATTGCACAATACTTAATATAATAATTTTAGATCCTGATTTGGACCAACTTGAAAACTGGGCCCATAATAAAAAAATCTAAGTACATTTTTGGATTCAGCATATCAAAGAACCCCAAGATTTCAATTTTTGTTGAAATCAGACTAAGTTTAATTTTGGACCCTTTGGACTTTAGTGTAGACCAATTTGAAAACAGGACCAAAAATGAAGAATCTACATACACAGTTAGATTTGGTATATCAAAGAACCCCATTTATTCAATTTTTGATGAAATCAAACAAAGTTTAATTTTGGACCCCGATTTGGACCAACTTGAAAACTGGGCCAATAATCAAGAATCTAAGTACATTTTTAGATTCAGCATATCAAAGAACCTAACTGATTCATTTTTTGTCAAAATCAAACTAAGTTTAATTTTGGACCCTTTGGACCTTAATGTAGACCAATTTGAAAACGGGACCAAAAGTTAAGAATCTACATACACAGTCATGACAGTTAGATTCGGCATATCAAAGAACCCCAATTATTCAATTTTGATGAAATCAAACAAAGTTTAATTTTGGACCCTTTGGGCCCCTTATTCTGTTGGGACCAAAACTCCCAAAATCAATACCAACCTTCCTTTTATGGTCATAAACCTTGTGTTTAAATTTCATAGATTTCTATTTACTTATACTAACGTTATGGTGCGAAAACCAAGAAAAATGCTTATTTGGGTCCCTTTTTGGACCCTAATTCCTAAACTGTTGAAACCTAAACTCCCAAAATCAATCCCAACCGTTCTTTTGTGGTCATAAACCTTGTGTCAAAATTTCATAGATTTCTATTAACTTAAACTAAAGTTATAGTGCGAAAACCAAGAAAATGCTTATTTGGGCCCTTTTTGGCCCCTAATTCCTAAAATGTTGGGACCAAAACTCCCAAAATCAATACCAACCTTCCTTTTGTGGTCATAAACCTTGTGTTAAAATTTCATAGATTTCCATTCACTTTTACTAAAGTTAGAGTGCGAAAACTAAAAGTATTCGGACGCCGGACGACGACGACGACGACGACGACGACGACGCCGACGCCAACGTGATAGCAATATACGACGAAAAATTTTTCAAATTTTGCGGTCGTATAAAAACAATAGTACACATGACACAACATAGAAAACTAAAGAATAAACAACACGGACCCCACCAAAAACTAGGGGTGATCTAAAGGTGCTCCAGACCTGCTCCACATGTGGCACCCGTCGTGTTGCTTATGTGATTACAAATCCGGTAAATAGTCTAATTCGGTAGGTCACATTCATGAAAGAGAAGGGGATTGTAGTTACGATGTAAGGAACATATCCGATATCATTTGTGAAACAGTTGTTACATAACGGTCAACCAACTCGTGATGTTGTCTCTCTTCACAGTAATTTTCTCCGGAGGAAGTAGAGCGGATTTGACTCTTTACTCTCTCCTCTAAATCAGCAATATCTGATAGGTAGAAAACATATTAATATTTAAAGTGGAAAAATTGATCTTTTTTAAAATTAAATAAATCAACCTAAATAAAAAGAAGATATTTCGCTCTGCTTCGTTTCTTTCTACCGTTAAAAAATTCTCACTGACAATCATTACATTTAATTATCTATCAATTCGGACCACGATCTATACCCATATCATCTGTAAATAGTTATCAAAGATAAGAGGATTAAAGTTAAATAAATACGCCAGACGCGCGTTTCATCTACATAAGACTCATCAGTGTCGGTAAGATCAACGTAGCTATAAATGTAAATGAAAATTTCACAATATTTTGCTTTCACTATTTCTGCTTTATTTTTTTCATTTTCAAGAAATTCATTTTCTTCCTTCAGTTCCTTAATTACTGATATTTGTTTTACTTGTACAATAGACCACTTTCGAGTTCATCCGTCACCGGAAAAAAACTCGTCAATTATACGCGCCTTTATGACGTCATTTACCAGATAGAGGGGGTCGCCTGTATCCCTGCACTATTTACGTTCATCAAGCGTCTTAGTGATCGTCACTGTGCAGGATAAACTAGAAACTGTTGCAACGGCCACTTCAGCAAATGTCGGTGGTAATTTTCGTGCCCAAAGGAGCAACCATAGACCTAGTGCAACAGATTTCTGTTTTAGCTGTCAGGAGCAAGGACATTGGAGGAGAAATTGTCCCAAAATTATCAAAGCTGCCCATGGTCAGCAGTGAAACAGACATAAATGATAAGTATTATTTAGATTCTCCACTGTTTTGTTTAGATAATGAAGACAGTAATTTAACTTTAGACTCCAAACTTTATGAATATGACAACAAAAGTTTTAAAAACAGATGTAGTGTAAAAGGTAGACTTAAAAGTCATATTTCATATTGGAAAAGTATTGGTGCTAGTGAATTTGTTTTAGATATTCTTGAAAATGGATTTTTCATTCCTTTCATTTCTACTCCTCTCAGAACAGTTCATAAAAACAATAAGTCAGCGTTAGACAATGAACTTTTTGTTACAGAAGCGATATCAGATCTTTTGAATAATAAATGTGTACTCAAGTTAAACTTAGGCCCCATGTAGTTAATCCGTTAAGTGTTGAATCGATGAGCGTTGCTTCTTGTTTATGACATAAACATAGTTTATGGTCCATGTGCGAGTTCCAGTTATTTATTTGATAAATATTTTATGTTCGTTTAAGTGAAACGAATTAGAACATAAAGATGAAAGATTTGACAGTCATTATAAGTCTTTTACAGACCAAGACAGTCGTACAACGACTGTTACTGGTATGGACAGTCGTTTTTTTTTCGTCAAGTATAGGGAACATGTATACTTAGTATCAAGTTGATTGGACATCAACTCTATAAAAAACTACCTTGACCAAAAGTTTTAACAAGCATTTGTGCATAAAATTTAGGGACATGGTTATCCAGTTTTAGTGGAATTATTTCGATTTTGGCTTAAAATTTACGCTAAAACGAAAGCATTTAGAGCAAATCGGACATTGGACAAGTTAAGATCGATCTGACCTGAAATTTTCAGACGAATCGGACAACCGATTGTTGGGTTGCTGCCTTTGAATTCTCTGAAACTGACATTATCACGATGCTTGATTTTTCGAATGATAACATATTTGTTACGTTCGGAGGACGTGTTTTTCAACAGAGTCGGCATTCTTATAGCAACAATTTCAAAATAACAAGTGCAATGACGCAATCTCATACGATATTTACACTTAACAATCGTCTTAAAATAGCGTATATCGTTATATATTTAAAGCACCATTCTCGCATCACAGTGCCACGCGCGTAAAAAAAACCTAGTATATTGTATAAAGAATGTCTGCTTGCGTCGTACATGTCATATTGTGATGATTTTGTTAATATAGCAAACATAAATGTTATTGTGGAAGTATTTCATAACGTTATCTGGACATAAATCAATTTCTATATAAATTGCGAAATTATTCCATTTGTTTTATATTAGGACGTACACCACAAAGTTGATATTCAAAGAAAGGATACAACACCTTACAATTAAGGTGACGGGAAAGTTTTTGTTTTTCGTGTTGATAATTATTTTGTTGACGATAGTCACTATTATTGATTGTAAACCCTGAACGAAGTCTGCTTCTGAATGCAAACAAATGGGAATGCCATTGATATCAAACAACCTACAAGTCCCTCTTGTAGCCGAACTTGACATAACGTTAATGAATAAGAAGTTAAACGCTTACATTTATGATGATATCGAATCTACCTTTTCTGATGGTGTTCTGGACATGGTTCATAGAGAGGAAGAACAAATTCAGACATCCATGTTAGAAGATTATTCGTCCAAACTTACCGGAACAAAAGAAGAATATGACAAAAAAGATGTCGAATATATAGTTCAAAATCTCGAGGACAAATAAGATTGATTGATTGTTGGTTGCTTAACGTCCATGTGAAATATTTCATGCATATTCAGGATGAGAACAAGTTTACAAGAAATACAATAGGTAGGTCTTGTCACAATAGAGGCCATCTGGGATGATGGTCGGGGAAATTTGGAATGCCACTGGAACATAAGGGAATATTGGATAGGGACAGAAATTTTGCCTTGCAACAGACCACCTACGGATCCCTCAAAGAGTTGTTGCAAGGGTTCTTAACGTGCAAAGAGCGTGACACTCTCTCTACACGAGACATTGGATTTAACGTCCCCATTCTAACCGGACGTGACTGCGACTTGATACAACCCGCACAGCCAGACGGACGCCCCCCTTCGGCAAGCGTTTTACTGCCGGTCGGGAGAAGACCAAGTGACCATATTTCTATTCCCCAGTCAGGACAAATAAGAAAATATACAGCTAGAAATCGCTTAAGTTAACAAAAATTTAAGTGAAAGTGAAACCGATTTTAATACAGAAATAACAAATTTGTTGAGTGGGTTTGAACACAGACAGGAAAAATTGAAATTGGCAATAATGTTAGCAAAGCTTCAAAACTCACAAGACAAAAACAATAAAAAAAACGATTTTTCTAGTGATCTTAAATCTCAGTTTGCGAATGTATCACTCAATTTCGAAGAAAAAAATGCTTTTTATTTGCAAACTCAAAGAAAGGAATCAGAAGTTATTCAACTTGTTTTCACATAAATTACGTTATTACTAAAAATTTGGTTGTTCTGTGACTGCATTTTAACTTGGGAAAAAAAATTCAAAAATCTTTATAATTGGATTAAATATATTACATTCGAGTAATTTTCAACTATGATCCTTTTCGAACGTCATTTTATTTTTGAAAAACACCATAACGAAATTTCTAAATTTTTCTAAAATGACCCGTTTAACTTGTATATTTTGTTCACACACTTCCCCATTTCATTTGTTTATGAACTAATAAGATCATAAAAAGCGTGAGCAGGTACTATATCTTGACCTATTCAATGGTTACCTAACTGTAATTGTAAGTGGAATGGCGGAAGGCATAGATTTCACGTTTTTATTAATAATATGTTTGAAATTACTTATTATACTCAATACCCCAAAATTGAGGGGGGAGTACTGTTATCCCTCTGTCCGTCCCATGAACATTTTTAGTTATAACTAATCATAAGTGTATGTTAACTTCGCTCAAAATATCCTGTTGGAAGGAGCTAAATAAAGTGAAAAGTTTTGTTCATTTTGCTCACTAATACACTCAACCCGATTTCAGGATTAATTTGGTCGCACACTTTAGCAATGGCTACTCTTTCACTAAAACGAGAACCTAGCTTTGGCTGTTTACATAATGAACATGAGCAATCCTAATTTACATAGGCATACTAGATTAAAAAGAAAAAAAATCAACATATAAATTTTGTAATCAGCATGGTGAAACAATCAATGGGAAAAAGACTATTTCTGGTTGTAATAAATGTGACAAACATATATGTAGTTTTGAATGTCATAAAAGAATCCATGCTGTCATTGATGTTGTTGTTATGGAGGAGTTAAGCTGTAACATGATTAACTCTTTCTTATTATTTAATTACTAAATCTGATCTTAATAATCCTAAACTGAAATAAAGAATAAATGTGTGTAAAGCAAACCATGATAATCAGTAATCATAATGAAATTTACATCAACAACAGTTTTTGTATATTTCCTGTTAAATATAAATGGTTTGTTTGGTAAAGTAGTCTGAGCTTTAATAATCTTTCAATTCACATACATTGTTAATTTGTAATTCGTGACCATAATATAAATGGTGTGGTCTTATCTCATTGTAACTGTAACTTATATAACATAGAAGTTAATAGAGAAAAGGAAACAGATATGAAAAGGAACAAAACAATTTGTTTTGAGCAAAGCTCAATTCAGTGACCAGTTTCTTTTCTCCATATCTGAACATGCATCTGAAAACACTGCGCACACGTCTTTTAGGGGTTGTCATTTTTGCTTACAAGTTTTTAAACGGTTATAGGCATTTTGATTCTTCCAAGTCCGTAGAAACCACTTTTGATGAATGTTTTCTCCCTGAAAAAAGTTATTATTAATTAGTCTATTAATATATCCGATTATGACAGAAAATGGGTTGACACATTATCTGATAACATCGACGTAGTCCGATTTTTGCAGATAACTTTCACTCGATGCTTCTATAACGGGAAGTCCTCGAGTTGATGTTAATATACTGTTACTCTCTTCCTTGCAAAAAAATGCGATGACTGGTTGTTATTTTTATGAAGAAGTGGTATCAGCTCTGTTTTCATTCCTAAAAGGCTAAAAGGAAAAAAAAACTCATCGTTCATCGGCAGTGCGTGGAAACAAAAGGACATGCGAAGAGCAGCTTAAAATGGTAGTTAGCGTTGTTAACGCAAAAGTTGCTTGTATATACCAATACTCCTCACTTACAAAGACCATTGTCAACAAAGTCGGAAGTCAAGGGAGACGACCCGAAAAATGAGAATGGCTGTGAAACAAGCATTGACGCTGGAAGTGTAAAAATAAATTTGAAATTCTCAGACTTTTTCTTGCGTTGTACATTTATTCTAACAGGAGAAACAAAATTATGAGAGTTGATGCATAATTTTTATTTTTTTAGTGGACAATTATTTACCTGTAAGAAACTGTTATGTTACCTTAAACTGTCCCAATATTTTCAAGAAAGATGTAGTGGACAGTTAAAGGTATCATATTGGTTTCTTACAGGTAAATGAAAGTCCAATCACTAAAATAAAGAGCAGGTATAACAATAGAATGACGTCACAATAATGTTTTAAGTAAAATTCACATTAAATGATCCTCTAAATCTCTCTCTATAGATACATAATTATTTACATTGCAGTTGCATCTAAGATTTTTAAAAAATTATAGAATTTAGACTGGTACATAAGAACATATTTTCCTATTGAATAGAACTAACCATGTTTTGTGTCTAATGTAAAAGAATCAAATTTAATTCCCAGGAGAAATTGATTGATTGATTGTTGGTTGCTTAACGTCCAGTGGCAAATATTTCATGCATATTCAGGACGAGAACAAGTTCACAATAAATACAATAGGTAGGTTGTTGTAATAGAGGCCATCTAGGATGATGGTCGGGGAAATTTGGACTGCCACTGGAAAATGAGGGTATATTGGATAGGGACAGAAATTTTGCCTTGCAACAGGCCACCTACGGACCCCTCAAAGAGTTGTTGAAAGGGTTCTTAACGTGCAAAGAGCGTGGCACTCTCTTTACACGAGGCATCGGATTTAACGTCCCCTTCTGACGGACGTGACTGCGAACTTGATACATCCCGCACAGCCAAACGGACGCCCCACTTTAGCAAGCGTTTTACTGCCGGTCGGGAGAAGACCAAGTGACCATATTTCTATACCCCAGTCACCCTTGGGGTTTCCCAGGAGAAAAAAAGACAGTATTATTTGATTAGGTTGTGATGGTTAGGTGCAAGTCTACGGTAGTACCATCAACATACCCTAAAGTAAAAAAATAAACAAAGATTCAATAAGCTTTTCCACACTCCATCAATTTTCAGTTTCCGTATTTTTTTAATCTGGTGAAGATTGTAAGCTTGTAATGGTAGGACTATGTCCCTGGTATCAGTTGACATAATTCTATTGACTTTGAATAACAATTAAATCCCAACAATGTACTATATCAAGTTAAAAAAAAGATAATTTAACAAAATCGTGTGATTGAGCTATGGTTGCTTCGCGTCCAGTTTCAAATATTTCAAGACAAGAAAAAATAAATATAATGGTAATAATGAAACAAAAATTACAGAATCATCCATAAATTAACTCATCTCAAACCATGTGAAGCTTCCAAGATATATATCAATGCTATTTATTTTTAATAAAATTTGATGTCCCAGTGTCTTCTAAAAATTTGAGGAAGTAAACACACTTTTTCGGTTACAAAGAAACAGAATTGTTCAATCAGAAATTTATGTTGCAGCAAAACATCCGGTCATATAATATTTAACAATTTGTTTTACCATGAATACACAAATTTAACTTAATATGTAAAATGGCGTAGGGGCAATCAGATTCAAACTGTCGATTAAAGCTTAATTATTTCAGAAACAATAGTATAATCATGAAGTTAGCCTTACATCAAATTGTATGGGTGTGTTCTAAAAACAATTAAAAAATTCGGACAAGGTTTGTAACTCAGAAAGCCATTGTGTTCCATAAAAGTGCAGTTCAGTGATATCATGTTGATATCTATGACAAAGGTAGATCGGGAGATAGGGTTCAGTTGAAGCTGACAAAACAGGATAGTCTGATAAACATCAGACAGAATTAAGAGTCACCAAAAGACTGTTTTCATGAGGTTAGATCTACAACTAGTTTATGTAACACTTACGTATTACAATTAATAGATAAATGCAACGCCTATTTGAAAATTGGGGTTTGGACATAGTTTAGAATTATTATAATGAGTATTGCGAAAAAAATCATAAATCCGATACCTTTGTTAACGGTAATTAGTGATCTATTTTTAATAGATACATTTCTCAACCAAAATTTCATTAAGAAGGGTTTTACTTATTATTTCACAGCAAACCGCTGCACAGCAAGTGATGGGTCTAACACTACCACAATATAATAACCAAGTCTCACGCTCCTATGTCAATATGGATCAACAACGGTATCAGACCCCGCAGAGACCCTTAACAAAACCAGCCTATGAAAGCTACAAGCTACGATTGTACCGAGTAATCAGAAAAGTGGGGACCAAAGAAACCATAAAAAAAACCCAAAGACAGAGCATTTCTCCACCATTGTCAGGATTTGATGAGACCACCCTTCACGAGCTAACTAATGATTTAATATATAGTGTTCATAGGAAGGTTCGAACTTCGAGATCATCTCAGATCTCAATAAGAACCAGATGCTCCGCAGGCGCAGCTTAATACGACCGCACAGGTTGAACCCTGAACAGCTAGGGCAAGTATGGACACAACATTCAAGCTGGATTCAGCTCTAAACTTGGATTGTGATTAAATAGTTGACACAGCATAGGTTTCCGACACAGAATGAATGTGGTCTAATGAACTAATTTTTTTTTTTTTTTTTGCCTTTGAGTAATTCAATATGCTGTTGAATATTAATCCTCTCAAAAAAAGGTTTGAAGAAATTTTCTTTTTATTTATGAAATTTCAAATGAGAAAAATCCCCCCCCCCCCCCAATATTTTTTTCACATCCCCTATCCTTTATTCCAAAACTGATCTCAATTCCAATTTCTAATGGAGTTTGTAACAATAATTACTCATTTAAATACATTATAAAATATTAAAATGTAAAAAAGTGCTTGTTATCACTGAATGGTAAAGATTGTTTTAATTTATCAGTTGGTAGTAAAAGTGAATATACATTGTATATTGTATAAAACAATGATTTAAGTTGATTCAACTACCTATTCTGGACAAAGAAAGATAACTCTAATTGAAAATAAATTTCTTGCTATTGCACAATATTGTGCAATTAGATATTTCTGTCTATAGATTTCTATTTACTTTTATTAAAGTCAGAGTGCGAAAACTAAAAGTATTCGGACGACGACGACGCCAACGTGATAGCAATATACGAAGAAGAATTTTTCAAATTTTGCGGTCGTATAAAAAGGATATGTTTTAATTATTTGTTTATTTCGCATATACCTCCTATTGAGTTGTGAACGTGATGTAAGTATTGTGAGACGCAAGTAATCTCTACTTCACATTTGTCGATCCCTTTGTAAATATGTAATATATAAATATGCATAAAATGAACACAAAGTTGCTCGATTAGAGCACCATGTCATTCGTAGTATGCCATGTGTTCAAGACAACAACACACGAAAATCCGATTTGTCACACAGGTAACTGGAAAATATTTTTGTCGTTGTAACTATGTGGTATTAAATCTGTAAATACATAATTAAAGCAAAATTGTAATTTTCTGCAGTCGCTTCACTGCAAATAGTTGACCATATGGGAAGAAGATCAAACAGTTCATCGGCATCATCAATCGCTATCATAATATTTAAAATGTATACATGTTCTCCCTTTCCCTGCAAGAGCAAACGTATTGTAATACAGGTAAATACAAATAATTTAGTCACTTTGCGTATGAACGGTATATGGTATGTGACTGAGCGAATAGGTGACATTAAATTTAAACCGATAAATGCACAGTTGGGAAAACCTCACAAATTTCTGGAATATAGAGAACTAAGCTGTTAACTCAAAGGAATTTAAATAGTGTAGGAAAATACGGTTCTTTAAAGATCAGTTAGGTTAGAAACTTACAACGACAAAATCATTTTCAGTGACTTTACGTCATTAGTACAGTCTGTGATCTTGAAAATAAATCCTTTCTCAAAAGTATATGACAATCGTGTGGAGTTTCTTTACACATACCATCTTTTCAATTGATCTAAAGACTAAGTTTACAAAAGTCCAGAAACAGTCATTAGATGCTTTACACATAGACCAAGATCCAATTTATAGCATGTACCTCTGTCAGTGTCCCATGTACAGTCAGGGACTTACTTAAACAAGTGATTTATCTAATCACTAAAACAAGTACCATTCTGAAAAGTAACAAAATTGACCTCCCTGTGAGTACACAAAAAAATCACCATTTTTAAAAATTAAAAAATCACTTATTTGAGTAATAATTTAAAAGAAATCACTCGTTTAAGTAACTTTTTAACAAATATCAATTAGTTTAGTAATATTTTATATCGCTAAAAACAAAACAAGGAAGGAACAAACACTCTGACAACTGACAATTATTTTTGGGCTGACTCATTGTTGAAGGCTGTGCAGTGACTTTTAAATGTGCATTTCTGTGTCGTTTGGTCTCTATTAAAGAGTTTTCTCCATGGCTTTTATACCACATCTTTTCTAGTTAATAAACATTAACATAAGTTCAATTTTAAATCACTTACTTGGCCTATGTAAATTTTTTGTTGTCATCTCGTTCTTATTGATCACCTCAAAACAGACAACAACAAAATCATTCAGATGGTAATCACTTTCCCCTGTTTTACTGTTTTTCATTGTTTGTATTCTGAAATATTTTGATAATATACATGTAATATGAAATAGATAAAATTCCGTGATCCAGCCATTTAAAAAAAAAAAAAGGGCCTGTCACCCAATTAAGCAACTTTTCTAGAAAAAATGCAGTAAAAAACAATATTTTTATCAGAACATCCTTCTTTTAATAATCATTAGCAATTAGCAACAATGTTACAACACATAGGAGAATGATTATAATAATATGAACATTTCTGCATAGTATGGTAAAATTCTGTTCAATGGTAGAAAATCAAAATATGTAGGAGTTTAAAGGACAAGCAATAAAAAGTAAATGAATAGCTTGCATAGCCTTTTGTCATGTTGGCTGGAGCGAAATAAAAATTTAATACCAACTATGATACTTACCATGTCAACCATATCCTCAAGATCTTCTATGTTTGGTATATTTCCATTTTCCCTAAAATTAAATAAAAGAAATGTCATCATGATCAAAACACAAACTAACTAACAAATAAACTAACAGATAGATTAAATCCAATAAAAACTAATATACAGAATCCTGCATCTAAGATTAACTGTTGCTCCTTGGACTGCCATGCTTTTATCATGTTTATAAAGCAGTAGGTCAGGTAACAAATTGGGTAATGGTTAATTATGGTCTCAATTTTCAAGTTCAAATGATTAAAGATTTAGGACAATTTTTAAACACTTCAGTAGATATAGGAAGATGTGGTGTGAGTGCCAATGTGACAACTTTCCGTCCAAATAACAATTTTATTAAAAGTAAACCGTTATAGGTTAATGTATGGCCTTCAACACGGAGCCTTGGCTCACAACGAACAACAAGCTATACAGGGCCCCAAATTTACTAGTGTCAAACCATTCAAATCGGAAAACCAACAGTCTAATCTATATAAAAA
The DNA here is from genome assembly GCA_019925275.1 of Mytilus edulis. NCBI lineage: Eukaryota > Metazoa > Mollusca > Bivalvia > Mytilida > Mytilidae > Mytilus > Mytilus edulis. The sequence continues at coordinate 34,118,390 of CM034354.1, forward strand.
AAATGAATGTCTACTTCAGTCGATTCAATTAGTTTATGTGAAAGATTTGAACTGCCTTAAAATAATTACCTATTTTCAGCAATGTCAATAATGGCATTGATGTCAAGGGAAATTGTGCTGTTATCTAAGGCAATAAAATTCCCACCTTCCTCCACTAATCCTGTTGCCTCTCCAAGGTCTAATAGCACTAAATCTTCTTCTGGTTCCTGAAAATTGAAAATATATATTTATAAACCAGCATTTGCATTTAACTTACCACACCATTCAACATGTTCAAGCGAAACCCATCCTCTTTTTTTCTTCCATTTTTCTGCAAGTTCTTTATAGTGTAAAATCAAACACTCGCATGGATGATTTAATTTCGTTTAACTTGTTTTAAGAAATTAATATCTTATTGTTGTCTCTGTTGTGTTGTAGTTCTTTTATATTTGTTACGTTTCCCTAAGTTTTAGTTTGTAACCTGGATTTTTATTTCTCTATCGATTTATGAATTTTGAACAGCGGTATACTACTGTTGCCCTTATTTAGTTGGATATGAAATTTTACATGGTTGATCCACATAACAAGTCTTTAGCATGTTCGGTAGAAAACGAAAAATTATAATATATGTCTATCTATAATTAGGATTGCTACTGATGCAGCATTATTGTTGCCTAAAATGCAATTATATTACCTCTTATTCAGTTCAATCTGATTAGCATTACTAGTGGTACATGAACTTGGACCAGGTATGCTGAAAAAGAAGAATTAAATGTAAATATCAGTTAGTTTTCTTGATTGAATTGTTTTACATTGTCTTTTGTGGATAGTTGTCTCATTGGCAATCATACCACATCTTCTTTTTTATACCATCATGATCATATTAACTGTTTAATTATTGCATATCAACATGTTGAATGTCTTATACAGATAAAACCTAGTTTTGCACCTCTGAAATTATTTTTTGGGGAAAATTGACAAATTGCGGCTCTTGAACTGAATTGTACTGTGGGTATTGTTATGTGTTTACTTTTTTACATTGGCTAGCATGTTTGCACCTGTCCCAAGTCGGGGGCCTCTGGCCTTTGTTAGTCTTGCATTATTGGTGACCTTCTGCTGTTCTATGGTTGGGTTGTTGTCTCTTTGACATTCTCAATTTTATTGAAAGCAACATGTTGATCACACCTGTTGAATTAAATATATCATTATGAATTTTGGTATAATTACCTCTGTGTGATTTCAGTTGAGTTTCCCTTCTCAACTGAAATATCCTGTAGTCTTGTCAACTGTTCTTGAGCAATTTCCTTGGACTTTCCTTGAAGGAAGGAATATGTATATTTCTCTGGTGTCATTTTCATTGGTGAAATTATGCTTTCCGGCATAAAAGTTTTATACCTGCAGAAGACCTGAGGACGGCCATCAGTCAGTGCTGATCCTCTCACAAATTTGTTGAGGATATTTCCAAATCCCATTTATTTAAATTTTTGAGTTTTCTGTTCCTGAATCAATACCAATACCTCCACTGGTTCGACTGTTAAGGTTTTGAGTTTGGCTACTGCCTTTTTAGTCTGTTAATTGCCCTAGTTTTAGCCTGTCTTTCTGCATTTGTTATTAAATTAAATGTTCTTTTTTGGTTTATTTTGACCGGGTTTTAGTTTTGTTGCCAAATTTTAATTATTCAAATTGTTATATGGAATCACATCAGAGTCGCTGGAGCTCATCCTAATTTCGTCTAAAAAAAGGAGAAAAACAGTTATTGTCATAATCACAACAATTAAATGCAAAATATCAAAAGTGTAATGTTACTCTACAAATGTTTGTAAGGATTTAATTTTAAATTGAAATATAGTGAAATGTCATAACATACGAAATGTTTGATGTAAAATTGTGTAAATTAACATGGTACACTGCAAATAAGTTAAATGCTCCATGTCGAAGGCTGTACTATTACCTAAAGTTGATTACTTTTACTGCATGTTGGTTTGGATAGAGAGTTTAGTCATTGGCACTCATACCACATCTTATTCATTCAAGTTAAAAATTAATCAAATTAGAAAATCTGTCATTTAGCATGTTTAGTAGTTTCAAACATTATAAGTTTAATTCATATATATTACTATTATTAATAAAATTTAACTTTTTGCTTTCTGTATCATGTTTATAGCAAGAAGTATGCCTTTGGAGAAATCATCTAGCTGTAAATTAGACATTTGCTGAATAATAGATAATCTGTCATTTAGTAGTTTGACCGGTAAGAACCGATTTTGGCCTCAAATTTCAGGTTTATCTGTTTAAACACTTAGAGGTCTGTTTTATTTGAATCAATTCGTTCCTGGGGAAAATTTTACCTGATTGAGTCATTAAAAACGCACCGATTCAAGCTCAAATATGATAAATCTACCAAATATGCTGAAAAATGTCACTTTTCAGATGGTTTTTGTCAAAAATAAAAGTGGCCTCATCCGTGTTCATCCTCAACCTTTATATATGTTATGTAATTTCATAAAATACAAGTAACATTTCAATATTAAGGATGAACACGAATGCGGCCACTTTCGTCTTACAAAAAACCCACTTAAGCATTGTTAACTGTAAGGCCACACCAATTTAATTTCTTGTTCTACGGATTTTTGGATTCCAAAATTTGGGGCGAGCGAGCGATTTGAAAGTTTTGATAAAAAAATATTTAATTTGCAAATTTTTGAGGCGAAGCTTGAAAAGTATAAGCGAGCGATTATAATTTGTTTTGTAAACATAAAATAGTAGGTTTTGACAATATTAAAACTTGATTTATCACTTGTACTTTGACATTTCTTTAATTTCTGAAGTATTGTTTCCCTATTCAACAAGAATTAATTAAATCTGGTCTATGTATGACAATGAGACAATTCTCCATCCAAGTCATATTCAGTTTGGGGGCAACCCTTAATGTTATAAATTTATCCCTTTTACATGTTTATGAGGGATCAATATAAGTTATAATATATTTGTTTGTACAAAAGGGCTCATATTTTCTCAAAGAACTATATATCTAGCCGTGAACCTAACTAAGGATAAGGCAGTTCTTTTTTGCTGATGATAAATAAAAAATCCCAATTAACGAACCAGGTAAATTACATGCATTTGATATAATAACTCTTTCATTCATGGTTGCAAAGCACAACAGAGCGAACTAAAATAAATGGTCTTCTATTATTATTCGAAACATTTTATGGGAGTTAATATATTTGTTTCTTTTAACTTAGAAACAATCACTTAAGCCTTCCGGTATACGTAATTATAAAGCCTATCACATATGCCAGAAAACCTAATCATACAAGCTCCTACAAAAAGACTATTTATTACATCCGTGTTCCTTTAAGATTTTAGCCCTTTAACATTACCCTTATGGTCCATCGCACTTTAGCGTGATAAACCATCGTACTTTAGCGAACAAACAGCCGTCGCACTTTAGCGTAAGACACCATCGTACTTTAGCGAACAAACCGCCGTCGCACATTAGCGTAAGACACCATCGTACTTTAACGAATAAACAGCCGTCGCACGTTACCGTAAGACACCATCGTACTTTAGCGAACAAACAGCCGTCGCACTTTACCGTAAGACACCATCGTACTTTAGCGCAGACCATAGCACTTTAGAGTCCTACATATATTTGAGGATAAATGTTAATGGAATGTATGATTTTATCAAATATTAATATCATCCTTATTTAGAAAATAATGCAGTGTCTTCTTGGTTATTTCTAAACTGGTCTCGACTTAGCGTACTCACATGATGCATGGGTTACCTTTATATTTGGTATTACCAGAAACAAAATCAAAAGCCCCCCCCCCCCCCCTTTCCGAAAATCAAATGTAAAGCATGCTGTCTTTAAAATCACCAGTTTGATTGATAAGGTTTGCTTTATCAAATACAGTTATAAACGCTTTCAACTTGAAATCAAATATAGTAAGATAAGTGATGCTAGTAGAACACAGCAGAGATACACAAAAAATGCTAGACCATGCTTAGATGTAATGTGCAACACGATTTTTCCTTGAGGAGGTGAATTTCTAAGTCGGCTTCATTGATAGAAGAGCGAGAAGGTGACATTAGAGGTACTGGTAGAAATTTACAAAAGGGCAGATAATTGGGACTTTCAGAGGCATATATTGTCAAAAAATTATTGCTGACCAACGCAGTGTTGATGATGTGAATACGGTAAAACTGCAGACTATATATATATCAACAAGAATTTAATTTGATTTCTTGAAATCAGTTTTTATTGAACAAGTTACTTATTATAGCTTATAATGATAACCTTTTATTTGAGGTTAATTGATTTATGATATTTAAAAAAAATATATCTGTAAATATTGTCGAAAAAACTATTTTTTAAAACATAAAAAAGAAATGGCATTTTATTTAGCCGATTCCAGATGTAACTAAGTACAATCTTTTTTAGTCGTGGAACAATGTATGCAAACTGTCTTTTTTATTCTGATTTGTCCGCTTACATTAAAATCAGTTTTACATTAACAGTTTTGTTAGTTAAAAACTTGCTGCCTTAAAACATAATTGCTAATTCCCTAATTTAGTTTTCTTGTGTTGTTGGTAGAAATCCAGTATAGTTTGAGTAGTTATTTAAATTTCCAAAACTTTACCCACAGAGTGAATATTTGTGGACGCCGCCGACGACGACGGAATGTAGGATCGCTTTTTTGACTATAGTCGAAGGCTCGAAAAAAAGGACGCACCAACACTAAATAAAATTGAGAATTGAAATGGGAAATGTGTCAAAGAGAAAACAAGCCGACCAATGAGCAAACAACAACCAAAGACTGCCAATGGATCTTCAACGCCGCGAGAAACTCCCGCAGCCGGAGGGGTGCTTTAGCTGGCCCATTAACAAAATTGTATACAAAATTCCTCCGTGAATATGTATAGAATTTTCTACAGTTTGACATAATAGCTTACATGTTGATAGGTAACGAAATCACTGTAAATGGTAATAATATCTCATATTTAAAGGCTTTCCATCCAAAACGATATGGTTTGATACGAACATACCTAAGACCTTTTAGTCATTTCCTGTGTCAATTGATAGTTTTATCTGAAAATGTTAATGGTGTATATTCCTAATGCCAGTGATGATATCTGTCACTGATTGGGTTAGTGCTGAATTTGAACCATAAGTGTCTAGAATGGCGTGCTCAATTACATATTAATGTCTTGGTGAGAGTCCAGGCTTTCCCTTTCTGCCATAAAAATTATTACCATGAAGGTTGTCGTGTCTGTATTGTTGTGTGTTGCATTTTTTATTTCCATATTTGCAGCTAGTGCAATTTACTACAAAACCTTCTTTTTGTTATATTGTTAACTTGTTCTCCTGAACATACATGCGAGTTATGCCACTGGACGTTAATCATTCAACAATCTATCAATCATAAACTGATAGTTCAACTTTGTCTTATATTTATTTCAGTGTGGACTAACTGACATTCTCTGAACAAGTTCCATTTCCTTTGCAGCCTTTTTCCATCACTTTGCGTCCTTCGTCTGTCGTCGTCCTTAGTAAACATTCTTTTTCAGAGAGAGCATTGAAGCTTCCTTAGTAAACAATGTCAATTTCGATTTACTAAAAACAGTCACAAACTTATACAGTTTATACAGTTAATCTCAAGACAATACTTCAAAATGTCAACTTCTGTCATTAATGTCTAAGAACATGTCAAAATTTGAACTTCTAAAATGTATTCCAAGTTTAACCACTTATAGAGAAGACCAAGCTAGGTTTTGAAAGTGGTTTTACACCAACAGTCGAAAATTCATTCAAGGGAATGGAAAAAAAGACAGTCCCAACTTCTGTCAAGAGCAACCTCATTTACAAAAATGAAGGTTTATGTAGCTACCAAGATAAAATTTCCGCTAAGGGTAACGAGTCTTTTGATCAACTAATGCAACTTATATAATTCCTCAAAGAACATTGAATGGTAATAGAACAATCGAAGAAAATGGGGTGTTCATTTTAATTATTATTAATAGAGAATAGGTATTTATGAAGAAAAAATAAACTCCTTCGTCAGTCTTTAGACATTTATAAACCAGGAGGAAGTCTTGTGGATAGGAAGCAATTTTAAAATTTAAATAGAGGATCAGCGCGGGACAGGAATTTAAAAAATTCCGGATACAGTCATCTTCCAAGGACACATTTAAACCATACGGGAATGATCCAACCTATAATTTTGGCAGAGATGATTTGGGTGGGTTCAATGATAGGTATAGTAATTCATTCATAGTGTAGATTTGTTTTGTTAGTAAGTCTGTATATTTTACAATTTAGAATCATGTTTTACCTTTGTATTTAATTTGAGTATTTAGTATTTAACAAGATTAGAAAAAAAAAACATTCTTGCCCTTAATCGGTAATATCCAAGTTGTCTGATTGACATTTTTGCATGTGTTGCTTAATTACCAAAAGTCTTCACATCTTAGATGCGTGAGATATTTTGCTTTGAATTCATAAAAAAAATACATCTTATTGGCAGTTTATTAACACATTGATAATAAACCCTTTTCCATATTTTCCTTATGGGCACATGGTTTCTTAATTTCACTCTTTTTCTTTTTGCACAAATTTATATGCAGTATATGATCATTGTCGGAAAATAAAACATTTATTTTCTAGGTATGTACTGTAGAAAAATGTGTTTACGAGCAATTTTCCAGTTCAGCAGGGACAACAAAATAGTTTACATACAAATTACAGATATAGTTTCATGCTGCAATTAACATCCGATAATTGAAACTTCAATTATAATTTTTTTTTTAAACAAATTGACATTTATAATTTAAATGCAGACCGCGAAGAGGACTCCTGGTGAACTGTTAAGCAAAAAAAAACAAACCACAATACCGTTTGCTCAATATTGAAGCGGGGTAACAAGATATTCTATTTGTATAAATACAAAACAAATTAATCCAAAAAATCTTGTTTTTTGCAAACAAGTTAGCTAATAGTTTTGTTGTCCCTTATATGATCTACCAGCCTTCTTTTTTTCTTTAAATGCGGTACGAAGAAAACATACAGGGCATATTACTAGTATTATCACTTAAAATTAATTCATCTTATCATTGTTATTTTGATTGTTAAAAGGCATTTGGAGAAAGTATGCGTTGATTTTTTTAAAATTGATTATGAATTAATTCTATTTTCCAAATACCTGATTTCATGCCCAAAAGAGGTAATTTTTACTTCAGACATGTACCAAATTCCAGTTCCAGAGAAATTGAGAAACAGCATGAACATAATATTTTAAATTATTACCGAAAAACATGAAATTGAAACATAAAGCAAGGGTTACATTCAATTATTTGCAAAAACAGTTTGGTGAGGATGAAAATAGAAGAGGGGTTTTCTCCAAAAGTCTTGGCTACGTGGTATGGTTTTCGGGAATCAAAACAGCAATACAAAATGCATCAGATGCAGTGAAAGGTACGACGATTATGTTTCCCAAATAAAACTTTCTTGTCAACAATTCATAGCAATAATAACTGACATACAATATTTTTATACTTTAGAAATTAAGAAACACACGTTCATCTCATTGCTTACCCATATATACGGTGTGAAATTGAAAGCTATCACAAATATATTATGTATATATGCGTGTATGCATCTTGGAAGACAATATCACAATTCAATTTGTCAGCAGAAAAAAAGTTTCTGCTTCTTATATCATTTACTAACTAACGTGGTCTGAAATATTCAACATACCCAACATCATAGGGCGCATGTAAAATTAAACAGAGAAGACATGTTCAGCACCAATAGCATGTTCAGATATTCAAGCCTGGATATTTCATTTGATGATACAGCTTATACCAGACTAGGCATAGACGGTAAGTCAACTTTCTTTATATCACTAGTGAGCCAAGGCAGGTTCAGGCGGGTGTGCACCTCGTTGGGCACCTAAAATATGCTGTTAATTTTTTTTGGAAAATCTAATTCTTCGTCAAACAAAATGAAATCCAAAAGAATTAATAATCTTTTCCTGTCCTAAGCATATTTTGTAAGTCGGATTGCGGGATACAAAGGCTGGACAAATACTCACCTTGACGGATGAAAGCAAACAAAGAAAGCTAGCACAAAGTGACTTTGAAACGAGAGAGGTGTACCAGTCACCTTGCTCATGGAAAGCCGAAATAATACAGGGTAGATTGTATAAATATTATTTATTTATTGTAGGAGACTGATATTTTCTGGATGCTGGAATATGGCATTAGAGGATAGAGAAACCAATATATTTTTAAAATTTTGTCGAAATTTCGATGTTCTGTGAGTGCCCTATAGTAACCCCTCTGTCCGCTCGTCTGTCTACCCTTCCCTTGTCATACGATACCACAAATTTGCATTCACCGATTTAAATAAAATTTATACACACTATTTCACAACAGTAGAGGAGGGTCTATAGCATATTACCCCATGAACATCAAAGGTAATAGTTTTTACAAGAATAGGGAATGCTTTCTACAGAGAAGAATGTGCGAAAGAGTTTATCCCTTGGTTACTGTTATGTTTTGACATAACGTTAAATCTTTTTATACAAATATTATCATTCGAGAACTGACGGATGAACACTTTTTTGAATCTGGGATTCTAATATACATCTTTGTACTTGAATTTAAATAAAAACAAAAACACAAAACAGATAAGGGAGCTACCATTTGATTTTTATGGGGGGGCTAGGATGAAATTTGAAAAAATAGGCAGGACAGGAGTTTTGAGTAAAAAAAAAAGGCAGGATGAGACACTTACAAAAAAAAAAAAAAGTCAGGACGACAATTTAGGTAAAAAAAAGTCAGGATAAACTAAAAAAAAAAGTCAGACCCGAACAGAGTGAAAAATAAAAAGGCAGGTATCTGTATTACATTTTGTCAAGTCGGGTCATTTATTGGTTTTTCTTATCGTTGGGAGGCAAAACGGCGCACCCTATGTTCACTGACTTACAACAATGTCCTAGGGTCTCTGAGTGATCTTCATACCTTAAAAATCATACCTCATTTCCTTTTGATAACTTTGTATGTATATGTAGGAATCAAATTTATGGCGTATATATGACGTAATGTCGTTCCAAAACTATGGCAGATTTAAAATCGTCTATTTTGTCCATTTGCAAATTAATAGCAGAACATCTAACATGGTTGGGGGGGGGGGGACCGCACAAATAATATTTATATGATTTAACTTCGAATCGTTTGCATAAATAAAGTGTTGACCAAGCCTCTCCTCATAGGAAATGTCTTTTAAAGGATAATTTAGTGACCAAAAATCATTCATGAGATCACGAAAAAATCTCACAGCATTTATGAATCTATTCAAAGAGTTGTTTATCCAGTCGTAAGGATAAACGTGCAGCTATTATTTGTTCTTTACGTTGACTGTAAAACTGCTATATATCTACCAATAACAGAAAGAACTAGACGCCAAATACCATCAACTTATCTAAATTCAAGATGGCAAATTGACCTAAAGCGATGGAGTGTTTTAGGTCAATTCCCTTGCCTCTGCAACTTCGTACTTTATTTGGCTTTTTTAACTGTTTTGGATTCGAGCGTCACCGATGAGTCTTTAGTAGACAAAACACGCGTCTGGTGTATATATAAAATTGAGTCCTGGTATCTATGATGAGTTTTTTTTAAATAAAGCATTTTGTATTGTTTAAATACAAGGTTTCAATATAATAATAAGCATAGACTTTTAGGTGTCAAGTATATGTATAGTGTAAAAAAATATGGAATTGTAACTTGTACATACATATTTTTATCTGATTCTGTAACTGTAGAAAGGAAAACACCGCGCAAATTGTACCGTTATCGATCATATTTTGCTGCGTAAACGCTTTTGAAACAGCAGTTTGACTTAGCTTACAAACATCAAAATATCATAAATAAAGGCAACAGTAGTATACCGCTGTTCAATAGTTATCAAAGGTACCAGGATTATAATTTAGTACGCCAGACGCGCGTTTCGTCTACATAAGACTCATCAGTGACGCTCATATCAAAATATTTATAAAGCCAAACAAGTTCAAACTCATAAATCCATGGACAAAAAACAAAATCGGAGTAACAAACTAAAACTGAGGGAAACGCATAAATATAAGAGGAGAACAACGACACAACACTACAATGTAACACACACAAAAACGGACCAAGCATCAGACAAAATCCCACGAGAATAACAAATATAACATCAAAACCAAATACAAGAATTTGGGATAGTGACACGTATTATCGCAATGTCAATTTACACTCAAAAATAAGAGAAAACAAACGACGCAACGTTAAATTGTAACACACACAGAAACGAACTATAATATAACAATGGCCATATTCCTGACTTGGTACAGGACATTTTTAAAGGATAAAATGGTGGGTTGAACCTGGTTTTGTGGCATGCCAAACCTCGCACTTTGATGGCAATGTTAAATATAACATTGATTTATTGATTGTTGGTTGCTTAACGTCCAGTGGCAAATATTTCATACATATTCAGGACGAAAACAAGTTCACAATAAATACAATAGGTAGGTATTGTCATAATAGAGGCCATTTGGGATGAAGGTCGGGTAAGTTTGGACTGCCACTGGAAAATGAGGGTATACTGGATAAGGACAGAAATTTGGCCTTGCAACAGACCACCTACGGGCCCTCAAAGAGTTGTTGCAAGAGTTCTTAACGTGCAAAGAGCGTGGCACTCTCTTTACACGAGACATCGGATTTAACGTCCCCATTCTGACCGGACGTGACTGCGAACTTAATACATCCCGCACAGCCAAACGGACGCCCAACTTCGGCAAGCGTTTCACTGCTGGTCGGGAGATGACCAAGTGACCATATTTCTATTCCCCAGTCACCCTTGGGGGACAATATATAACATTGAAATGACAACATAATATTACAGGACTACAATACAAATAAATAGGAGAACGTATTAGATAAAGAAATAATAACGTCATACGGTATCGTGTTAAATCGTACCTAGAAAATCTATTTATAAAGCGAATGGTCCCAAAGTCGGACAAATTATCCAAATTAGGGTCTTCACAGGCAAATGAGAGCAGCGTCAACAATATAATAGCTTTAAAAGCTCCAAAAACTACAACATTTTTCCTGATCTTCCAGCCTGACTGCTGTACTGCAGAAGAATGAGGGATATCATTATATTTCAGAGGTAATAAAATTATTTAAACCTTGTACTTTATTCAGTTCTAGCACACATGACCTTCATTTGAAGATACCTTCTTACAGGAGATGATGCCTTTAATTTTTCTTTTTCATTTTTGAGGAAACTAAACCTAAATTAAAGTTGATAGAGAGTACCTTTGGTTAATAAAAATAGTTCAACCAAACTTTTGGCAATTCTATGATGAATGTTCGAGGGATTCCGCTGATATTGAACATGGAAAATGAACAGGGCAGTAATTTCTGATATAAATAGACATCTTTATTCGAAAGAAAAAATGAAAAGCAGCACGATATAGAATTTATACTCGTTATATGAAATTTATGCATTAGCATAGTAAAACTTATTTGTCTGTCTTTTTAGGAAGACAGCATAAACGCAGCATCCAGTTTTGGAAATGTGAACCAGAAGCTGTAACACTGGTTAAATACAGACTTTGGCCGTCAACCACAAAGTTTCCTAAACTGGCATTTCACATGGAACTACTGAAGTGGTTATATGGACTTCTCATAGAGTGTCATGTGTCTTACAAAGGTTTTTATGAGGCTTTGAAATTTAGAAGTTCTAAATATTAAAGAAATTATGTAAACTTTCAGGTTTGTTTTTAAACGTGTCCCGCGTTTTACTCTATAATACTGTAAATCAGATGATCTTAAAGGGACATTAGCTGTCAAATATATGTTCTGACATAAACTGTTAAATTGGCAGTGCATTATTTGACGTGTGAACATCAGCGTGCTCATATATGCCTTTTATTTTTTATTTGTGCAAAATGACGTCAAAAACATTGCTTACGTTTTTTTAAAAGGTAAAATCACAAAAATACTGAACTTTAGAGGGAAATCAATTCAAGTCCATAATCACATGGCAAAATCAAATAACAAAACGCATCAAAAACGAATGGACATGCATGGGGTGAAATCGAATACAAAGAAAATTAAAGTTGAAAATGGAATGGGTGATGAAAATATTATGTGAATAAGAGAGTGCGTACCAAGCAGGAAAAAGAAAGCTTGTGTCTCTGTTAATACCTCAGGATTGTTGGGATGCCATTAAAATCCTTGTAGATGAAAAGTTCGAGTAGATGCAGGCATTTGGAAAGGAAATACATTTTTATTTCCCACAACTGCAGGTAAAGATGAGCATATAATTGTGTGTAGTTGTGTAAAAAGCCAGACTTAGCAAGGACATCACTGCACCTGATATGCGACACAGGGCTGCAACTTTATATTCTGTAATGGACATCCCAGAAAAAGAACGCCGATTATTTTATTTACACCTGCATATGGGATATATATTTCCCAACTTATTCGATATTCAAGAGCTTGCAGCTCCTACTCAGAATAAAACAGAATATGAATAATCTGTTAAATATATTATTTTTTCTCAGATTATATAGATATGTTGCGTACAGACGGTTCACTGGTTGGATATTCTTCGTAAAAAAAAAGAAGAAAAGCGATACCAGCATGTGCAGTAATAAAAATTCGGGAGGTATTCCCGTCTGTGGACTTTACTGGGTTCAAATATGCCAGGCCATGATAATTTGAAAATATTAGTTGTGGTAACAATCCCCGAGCCCTCTTTTTGAAAGCCCATACATTTATTTTCATGACGATCGGAGCTGTAACTTACCAACAATCTTGAAGTATGTGTTCAAACGCTCATTCTTTGTAAAAAATCTTTATATTGTGTCAATCAGGAAACAGAAGTTAAGGTAAACAAATATGGCTGACTCGATCGGCTGCCGAGACATACGGGGTCGTTTTAGCAAACAAAATAAGCAGATTGACGTCTCTTCGTCTCTTCGCTTTGTGGAAAACATTGAGATAGAACACAAAGTGTGGAAACCATGTGTGTGATTTGGGTGCAACTGGATGTGAAATGTGTTGTCCCGGCATAGGCAAATTGGTGTGAAGTAGGAAAGTAAATACATCGCGCACTTGGTCCTGTGGGAGAAGATTGGTAGAATGGGTGGGTCCACTTCTTCTGACCGATGACTTTGTGAAAGGGGTAATGAAGTGTGGTTTGTCTGGGTATCTGTATGTTCAATGCAGCTCATGCATGGAGTTGAACCGTGTGCCTTATGGCTTCCAGCATAGAGACCCCAGTAAACCAAAGGCCAAGGGATGTCAAGCTTCAGTGTCAACACAAAAGGTATCAATATAAGTTATAATATATTTGTTTGTACAAAAGGGCTCATATTTTCTAAAAGAACTATATATCTATCTGGTATTAAATAGTCAAAACATGTCCAATAATTTTGTAATATTCCTGGACTTTAACCATGCTAAATTAACACATTTACTTTAACAGTTTAATATTATTCAAAATAAGTGGACCCCTCTTTCATGTCTTTTAGAAAAAGTTGTTTAAAATATGATGCAACTCTCCTCTTTTTTACTACGAAATTATAAGTTTTCAAAGGTTTTGTATAGAAGAACTATACAAATCCTTGGTATTTCTATTTTCTTTTTTACATCAGTAAAATGACCACTTGTCTGAGGGAGGGTTGTTCTCAACCTTTTAATAACAAACACAGGTCAAAGTACAGCCTTTTACACAGGGCTTTGATACCGACCAAACAGCAAGCTATGAAGGACCCCAAAATTATTAGCGTACACAATTCGAACAGGAAAACCAACGATCAAATTTATATATCCAAACGGGAAAATACCAATGAAAAACATCAACAAACGATACCTGCTGAACGACAGGCCCCTGAATCAATCAGGACGGGAGCATAAACATGCAGCGGCTATAGATAGTTTTGTTTCGCCAGCATACAATATAATTGCAGTTGAAGGCAAATCCTTCAGAAGTTCTTTGTATTTTATTCTATTAACAACGAACATTTTTTGATAGGGAATATAAGTAAGGGGGAAAGAAACCAATTCTTGTTATTTACAGGTAATAGCGCTGTTATAAATTTATATCGGAGCACTCACACTTTGATAAATATGTTTCATGGTTAAACAAATATTCTCACAGATATTTACACAGTGTGATGGGGTGCTTTTATGTTTAAAATCGTTATATACAGTTTAGCCTGTGATTTTAAAAAACAAATGTTGATATCTTTTTATAATATTTACAACAAAAAACGGTGCGGGAAATGGACATTATTACATTTCCGGATGCGGGAATATAAAAAAAAAATCTGTTTTGAAAAAATAGGTGCAGGCGGGTCCGTCGAACAAGGAATCAAATTGGTGTGGCCTAAACGATTCTTTAAGTCTGATGCATTTCTCATGTCTTTATAATATCTTGGTGATGCATATCAAACATGTCAAATGAAAAAGAAATATACATTTATATATAATGAAAAAAGTAGAGGCTTGGATGATAATGTTTTTTTTAATTTTCTTATATAAAACTTTCAATTAAGATGGTCCCAAATAATTTTAGTCTTCTGATTGTTTTGATAAATTCAAATACAATAAATCATGTTTAAGCTAAAGTTATATTATGTCTGTACTACATTTATTGATACGGGCCACATAATTTATATAATACTCCATAAATAGATAATCTGTATGTGTATCTGGTAGTTGTAGTTGCAATTTAATTTTTATCCTGCCTTCCATTCCGAAGTGCAATCCCTTTTTTTTTTAAAAACCAGATAAACAGAAATTTACTGGATGATCCCTTCCCTTCCCTTTCATAACCTTCCCTCATAAAGCAAACCTTCTGTACAGGATTGTGCCTGTTTTTGCCTTGATGGCACTCTCTAACTTCATTTCCTAGGACAATAAACGGGACACCATCTGCTTGTATTTGTGAAACATTTTGTTTTTCTTCCCACCGTATTCTACGACCATCTAAAGTTGATACATCTGTTTAAATAAAAAAGAAAAACAATAGTTCAATTATATTTTACTTAACAATTATATCTGTTAGAAATATAATTTCTATATAAATCATCAGTTACAAATGAAGGATTAAAAACTAGTAAAGCCAGCACCAAAGGGAAAGCATACAAGAATGTGTTAAAAGAGGGACGAAAGATACCAAAGGGACAGTCAAACTCATAAATCTAAAACAAACTGACAACGCCATGGCTAAAAATAAAAAAGACAAACAAAAAACAATATCTGACCACCTAAATACAGTATAAAAACACCATTTACCAAAACCATGCATCAGTAATTGTCATAGACATCTGACCTATATACAGTATAAAAAAAACATTTATCAAAACCATGCCTCGGTAGTTGTCATAGACATCTGATGACCTAAATACAGTATAAAAACATTATTTATCAAAACCATGCATCGGTAGTTGTCATAGAAATCTGACCACCTTAATATAGTATAAAAACACCATTTATCAAAACCATGCCTCGGTAGTTGTCATAGACATCTGACCTCCTCTATGCAGTATAAAAACACCAATTATCAAAACCATGCCTCGGTAGTTGTCATAGACATCTGACCACCTAAATACAGTATAAAAACATTATTCATCAAAACCATGCCTCGGTAGTTGTCATTGACATCTGACCACCTAAATATAGTATAAAAACATTATTTATCAAAACCATGCCTCGGTAGTTGTCATAGACATCTGACCTCCTATATGCAGTATCAAAACACCAATTATCAAAACCATGCCTCGGTAGTTGTCATAGACATCTAACCTCCTATATAGAGTATAAAAACACCATTTATCAAAACCATGCCTCGGTAGTTGTCATAGACATCTGACCACCTAACTAGAGTATAAAAACATTATTTATTAAAACCATGCCTCGGTAGTTGTCATAGACATCTGACCTCCTATAATGCAGTATAAAAACACCAATTATCAAAACCATGCCTCGGTAGTTGTCATAGACATCTAACCTCCTATATAGAGTATAAAAACACCATTTATCAAAACCATGCATCGGTAGTTGTCATAGACATCTGACCTCTTATATGCAGTATAAAAACACCAATTATCAAAACCATGCCTCGGTAGTTGTCATAGACATCTGACCACCTAAATACAGTATAAAAACACCATTTATCAAAACCATGCCTCGGTAGTTGTCATAGACATCTAACCTCCTCTATGCAGTATAAAAACGCCAGCTTTTTAATTCATACAATCAGAGTTTCTGTTACCAATTAAATCACAAAAAACTATTGATTAGCAGTTAGTTTAGTATAATTTTGTCAAAATAATCCCCAATATTTTATAGATATATTATTGACTTGCAAGGCTCATGGTTCAGCACATGTCTGAATACAAGCCTTTTTAGAAAGTAACACTCAATTGGACTTTGTTAACGCATATATACCAACAAAATCTATTAATTGAGATGGGAATTTCCACGAAGAATAAAAAAAAAAGTATTTTTAACGCTTTCACAAAGTTTGCTTCTCCTGGGTAGTTGGAATCATTTTCTTAACACTTCAGATATTTCAAATTCTTAGACTCATCAGTGACGCTCGAATAAAAAACTGATTAAAAGGCCAATTTAAGTACGAAGTTATAGAGCATTGAGGACCAACAATTCGAAAAGATATATGTCTACAATCTATACTGATAAATTAATCTGTCATTATCATACTTTTAATTCTTAAAATGAGGGAGATATTTACTTGCTTGTTTGTAAATTTATATGTTATATATAAATATTTCTGGAGTCTCCTAAATATACTGAAAACAACACGTTTAATGATTTCTTGCATCCGAGGCGCTTTTCTGGATTTACCTTCATCATGAACGCTCAAAGTCAAACATTTGAAATCCGAAGATATATAAGTACCGAAAATCGTTGAAGAGTTTTATGTCAAAAGTACCTAAAATAAATAGCCAAACTTATCTAAAGCCAACTTTGCCTGAGGGAGTTGAAACCTTACTTTCATAATGATTTTAAAATTTATAAACGGACAACTTTAGTAAAGTTTGTTAAATCATGTAGCATTGACTACTGAGCTGATGATACCCTCGGGGACTGATAGTCCACAAACAGAGGTATCGACCCAGTGATGAAAAATATTCAAAACAACACGTTAAATAATTTTTAGAGTCCAAAGTGCTTTTCTTGATTTACCTTCATCAGGGTCAAGGTTTTGAGGTTTTCTTTAATCTGATAACTACTTATCATTTTTAATATAATGCAGTTCTGGCAAATAGATGAAAGGACTGGCAAAACTTTCTTACTGCACGTAAATTTCACAAAAATTTAAACACTTAGCCACACCTATCCCAACTAAACTGTAGATCATATGGGATCTAGAACGGTAAGTAGTTACTGTCCAACTAGTGACACCAGATGCTGTTTATATAAGTTTTTAAAAATTACAGAACTGGCAGAACGTTTTAAACGAGACACAAATTAAACATACAATTGATAGTCAGTGAATTAACCAAATAAAATAGCTTTCAAACATCTGGGGTTCCTTATAACATGTTTTGATTCGAGCGTAGATTTTCGTTGTTTCCCTTTCCCTTCACTGTGTGTGGTATTTCCATCTGCTCCCTGCTCCATTGTACTCTTTAGATAATGTATTTTTACTTTCTTTTTCAGTTTCCTTCTTTTCTTTGATTGATTGATTGATTGTTGGTTGCTTAACGTCCAGTGGCAAATATTTCATGCATATTCAGGACGAGAACAAGTTCACAATAAAAACAATAGGTAGGTTGATTCAATAGAGGCCATCTGGGATGATGGTCGGAGAAATTTAGACTGCCACTGAAAAATGGGGGTATATTGGATAGGGACAGAAATTTTGCCTTGCAGCAGGCCACCTACGGACCCCTCAAAGAGTTGTTGCAAGGGTTCTTAACGTGCAAAGAGCGTGGCACTTTCTTTACACGAGGCATCGGATTTAACGTCCCCCTTCTGACCGGACGTGACTGCTAACTTGATACATCCCGCACAGCCAAACGGACGCCCCACTTCGGCAAGCGTTTTACTGCCGGTCGGGAGAAGACCAAGTGACCATATTTCTACACCCCAGTCACCCTTGGGGTTTCTTTTCTTTGAAGTTTCTATTTTATCTTAACTTGGAGTGATTCTTTCTTTTTCAATTGTATCAAGAAGGTATGCAGGTCTGCTGCTTGCTTTCGTACCGTGCATTTGATCAACAGATACTTTGTCCCTAATATTTAGTTTCCGATCCTGACCCTCGGCAAAACATTTTTGAATTTTGGATCCTCATTGCTCTTCAATTTTGTACTTGTTATGCTTTATAAATATTTTGAAAATGATTATAATGTAGACGAAAATAAGTATTTGCACCTGCACTATCAAGTAATTCCTTCCACAGCTATTCAGATTGACATAAGACTCATCAATCACCCGGGTGCTAGTGGTAGAGTCTTAACAATTCACTATGAGGGGTCCGGTGATTATACAGATGAAGTAGGCCAAGCAAATAGAAAACCTTTTTTCACAGACCACTTGAAAGACGAGAGAGAAATTGTACGTCAGTAGAGTCCTTTGCCAGAAATAAATCAACATTTTCAACACAGACCCAACCAGTTATATATTTTTTTTTAGAAGATAACAGTTTAGACCATTCTTCAATCGACACATTTATGAGAACAATTAGTTGAAATAAAGACATGACGTCTGTACCTACACAGACCTGAATAGTACAAATAGATGCAACTGACGCTGAATTGAAGGATGACACCAGATTGACGCATTCACTTACTTTACAAGATCTTCCAAAGACGAAAGGCGATTCCCAATCTGAAGAAACCGAAATTCGTACAGCATCACCAATAGTAGTGGAAGCACCACTAGAGCAGATTGAAAAATGAAATGTCATGGCAAAAGTGAGGATACATACTGCAAGAAAAGAAGACGAAAATGATAGCATACAAGAGAAATATAATGTTGAGCAAAAGGAGAAAAATTATGCCACACAAAAGACAAAAAAAAAAACCAATGTCGAACAAGAAGATCCTCTAGTCTAATCTTTTTGAACCTGAACCATCAAACAAGGTAACGATAGTTGTGTCTGACACATCAGACCTAGACAAGTTTTTGTCTGATATCAAAGACTCATTTAACAGGCCTTCAGGATGGGGAACAAGAGAACATTCAAATATTTCCACAGCTACCATATTCCATATTTGAAAAACAATAACATACATTATCCTTACTTTTCAAAGATGTTGAGAGCAGCCAATTAAATTTGCTTCTGGAAGCCATGTTTTCCAACTGATAACGAGGATTCTTTGAATTGCTTTGCTGCAGAGGACCTTCTATTAATAATAATTCCTGCTAATTTGGATTTATCTTGAATTACAGTATTGTATTTGAAGAGTTGCTGCCATAAATTGGGGGGTTGACAGTTGCAAATGCAGTTTTACCTGGCGACGCGAAGCGGAGCTGGGTAAAACTACTATTTGAGACTGTCTAATCCCCAATTGACAGACTCTTCAAATACAAAATTGTTATATCTATTCAAATCCATATTATAGCGTACAAAATGCTACGTTTTAGCCTTTTTTATGTAAAAATAAGAAAAAGTAAATAAGTTCCAAAAAAATTGGTTGTCTTTGCCATATAACATGTATAACAATATGATGTCATAACAATGCCTTCAATTTCAAACGTAAAGACAAGTCGTTTTTGATTAGGCCACTTCAATTTTGGATACATTTTAACAAAATGCAGTTTTAAAAGTAAGCACAGTATTACATTATGTTGTTTTTTTTTGTAAAATATAACTCTTAACAAATTCAAGATTTCAAAAAGGCGGATAAAAGTGATAGCAAAAGCTAGCATGGCTTTTTAGGTCAGGTGAGCTAAAAAAGCTACAGACTCTATTTTAAAGTGCAATATCTACAAAACAGAATGTTTTAGTATAAAGTATGGCTTGTTTTAGTATAAAGTATGGCTATCTTAAACATTCAACTCTGCATGACAACAATGAAAATGCATAAAAAAATCTCCACAATTCATGGACAACATCAAAAGTTAAAAAACTCTATGAAGGTTGCAAAAAAAAACTCTATGAAATAATTTTTTAATCCTAATACTGAACTTTTGATTTTGTCCCTTAAAACATGATTAACAAATTTCATATACATATAGTCAAGTATTTCCTATCAGATGCCAACAGTGAACAGTAGCTCAAATTACTTTTTTTGTAGGAAACAAACTTTGTAACAATTCCTCTTTACTTTTTCTCGACATTTCTATTTTCTTTATTTCTTGATCAACTGACACAAGAAAGTCCCCTCGTAATGCTCTTGCTGAATTACTTTTCAGTTTAAAATGATCGTAGAGTAGGTACTTCAATTGTTTAATCGACCTTATGGTGTTTCCTTAAAGCTATCAACAACTTTTTTCCTTTCTTCTTTAAACTTTTCTTTTACATCTAAATCTTGAACATAGTCACGAATGTTTTGAACAGATACTCCAATCAAATTGCTCACACCCTCAATATTATTGTCCAGCTCATCAGGATTATTTTCTCTCAAGTACTTTATATTTATTGATGGTAGAAAAAAAATCAGGAGTAGTTAAAAATTCTGGTACACTTCCCAACTGACATAAATCATCCACAATTTTAACTGCCTCCTCGTATGGCAAGAAAAGAAATTCAGGCAGTCTGCTTATGTCTAATAAAGGTTGAATTTCATACTGACGGACAGGTTTTCCTCGCCATTCCTCATTTGGTCTTCTAGTAGCAAAGCTGTAATGACATAAAGTCGATATTTCAGGATTAGTCATGTAATTGAAGATATGAAATGCAGATTTTGTGATGTTTAAATCAAAACGAGTCCTTAACCAATCCAAATACCTCAATACAACTCCTAAGACAGAATTCTCCTTTTCTTGTAACAGCATAAATCTTCAGAGATGTTGAAATAAGAACGAGTCCTTAAGCAATCCAAACATCTCAATATTATCTCTAGGACACACTCTTCTATTTTTGTAATAGTATATATCTTCAGAGAATCAGTGACTTATCGTATCATTAAATACATACATAGTTTATTTTCATGTATTTAAATATTTGAAATAGTCGGTCAATATTACTATTAGTTTCGTTTTGAATCAAACTATGTAGGCAAGTATCTATTTATTATTACTTCAATAGTAAAATCATACACGCATATATTGGTAAGAAATAATTGATTTGATGATGTAATTTCACCTGGTGTTTCGGTTTAGGTTTTATATTACCTAGGCATTATCCTCATCAGGTACCCTAGCCTTACAGCAACATGATAAAAATAAACGAAAATTATGGGGCACGACACTCAGTGAATCATCTTTCTGTTTTCTTTATATTAAATTGCGAATATTGTGATATAGTTCAATCTACTACATTCTTTTTAAGTTTAGAAGATGTTAAATATTCTTGTCTTGTGTTTCTGGTATGCAATAATGGGTGATTTCATCACGAGACTTGATGTGTCTGTTTTTCATAGACATTATCTTAAGGTTCTCACGTTAATCTGTTAACGTTTGGTAGTAAGTTCAAATTGACCTGTTAGCAGGCAATATAATGAATAAGTGGATTCGGTATTACTGATCACTGTCTCTGTTGGAGAGATAAGTGTTGCAGTATTTGGTACAATAATTAAACTCTATTGGAGAGATTAATATGTAATTTAATTGACTGGATAATTAATCCCTATTGGAGAGATTAATGTATTACAAAAATTAACGGTACCAATTTTCTTGCACCAGATGCGCATTTCGACAATACATGTCTCTTCAGTGATGCTCGTAGCCAAAATATTTGAAATCCAAAGCTTAAATAAAAGATGAAGAGCTATAATCCAAAAGGTCCAAAAAGTATAGCCAAATCCGTGAAAGGAATCAGAGCTTTGCATGAGGGAGATACATTCCTTAATTTATAATAATTTCTATTATTTTGTAACAGTAAATTTTAATAACACAAAAAATCCGTATTTTCATGCCAGTACCGAAGTACTGGCTACTGGGGTGGTGATACCCTCGGGGACTAATAGTCAACCAGCAGAGGCATCGACCCAGTGGTAGTAATAAAATTAACGGTACCAATTTTCTTGCACCAGATGCGCATTTCGACAATACATGTCTCTTCAGTGATGCTCGTGGCCAAAATATTTGAAATCCAAAGCTTAAATAAAAGATGAAGAGCTGTAATCCAAAAGGTATAATATGCGAAATATTAAATCTCTATTGGAGAGATTAATGTATGCATATATGTTGCAGTTAACAGTTCCGACTTTAAAGGTATTCTGAATGAAATAATTATTAAGAAACGGAATGTCATCGAAACCGTCATGCGCAAACATTCTGCATTCTTATTGGTTTTTAATGTTCGGCGACACATTGAATTCCCAAATATATCTGTTAGAACCGCCCTGTAGTTGTAAGATTAGATGATTGATACATACATATTATTTGTGTAAAAATGTATGAATCGATTTGAGAAAAATATCAATAAATCAAAGCCATTATCAGCTCTACATTAATTGCGATAGATATTTTACTCTCAATACAGTTCACAACAAAAATTGTCCCTTTGTTTGTTAGCAATACGGCATATTCTTGCTTAGACATTATACACAGGAAGCTAGATTGTCGTGCATTCTTATTTCTACTGAACTCTCCCTTGGAAACATTTTATTGTTTCAGACAGTTTTTTTACTAACTGTTATCTAAACAGCTCTAAATTTGTCGTTTTTGTTATGCAAGGTGGTCATTTGTACTTAGATATTATCTACGTGAATGACACACAAGAAACAGAAAGCTGATTCACCAAAAAAATGTCCGGAAATCATCAAATGTATAAGTTTATCTGCATTAAAGTTTTGTTACGGAAATTATGTTAAATAAAAACGAAAGAAGAATTTGTTTTAAGGATACAGATGCCCCAAATGACGAACAGCATTGAAGATGCTAAATTCCAAAAAGTTGTGCCAAATACGGCAAAGGTAATCTATACAGGAAAATAATAAAATGATCACATTATTGATATTCATGTCAACACCGAAGAATTGACTTCTGAGCTTGTAATACATTCGGGGACGAAACTTCCACCAGCAGTGGCAACCACCCAGTGGTGTACACAGTTAACACAGGTATCAGGTTTATAATTTAGAACGCCAGACGCGCGTTTCGTCTACATAAGACTCATCAGTGACGCTCATATCAAAATATTTAAGCCAAACAAGTACAATGCTGAAGGCCATTGAGGATCCAAAATTCCAAAAAGTTGTGCCAAATACGGCTAGATTAACTTTACCTGGGATACCAAACAAATCCATCCTTAGTTTTTCTTAAAAATCCAAAGTTTTTTAACAGGAAATTTATAAAAATCAACATATAATTGATATCAAGTCGACACCGAAGTGTCCGCGGACTACTCGACAGTTTTTGATGTAGATGATTAAATGTGGATAAATTTATACTGTCACCAGGACCATATATATTGTTTGATATACTGTTCCCAGCTGTCACAAAGACTCGCATTGTATTGGATTTTCACATTAAAAGGAGTATGTTCGGTAAGGTCCTAAAATGGCCCCCATTTTTAGCGTCAATTTCAAATTCGGATTTATTGACCAATATCTCAATAAATTATAGCTTATACAGTGACTAGATAGGAAATAAGCCATTTTGTTGAAAATTTTACGTTTTTGCGTTTCATTATGACGTCACAAGTTGTACGAAAAAATCATTGAAAATGGGTAAATTTTCCATAGATTATTAAACAGGAAACATAGAGCGCATACGTCGACAACAAAGATCTTTTAATATTACGTTTGTGAAGACATTTCACATGTTTTATTTGAATATTAAGTTTGTCGACGCCTTTGCTCTATCTTTCCTGGTCCTTAAATTGGTTGAAATCCAGCTGTTTTTGTCAAATTTCACCAAAACCCTTTATTTTGACCTATTTGGGATGTAAAAATCAACATGTTAGAATAAAATTTTGACAAAAACAGTTCTGTTAAACTTTCTCACGTGTTTTTAAGGCAACTTTAAACATTTATTGTCTTGTAACTATAAAGTTTATAATTGGGGCCAAATATGGCCCTTACCGAACTTACTCCTTTGTCAGAAAGTAATTTCCAGTTTCCTATGAATTTCTCCAGAATTTTTCAACATTGTATCTCTTTACTACGTTGTAGGTTGAAAACAGTAACCATGATTTTTTATTTTGATTGACAGACCTGTGTATAAGTTACTCGCAAGTTCAGTGGTTTTGGTTTTATTAAAAACATATTTGATGTCAAATGGTGAACAATGATGGCAAGTGATAGGCAATAGCCCACATGGACATTCTACCCAAGTGAGCTTAAACAGGTGAGCCAATATTTATAGATTGGTCACTTGGGCTCTTTCTGACGACGAGAGTATTTCAAAGTTATACTGTCTATATAACAAACCTTAAAATCTGCTTTCAGGTATCGTTTTGCCTCTAAAAACTTTGTTTTCAAGTTATTCTCATCCATAAATATTTCCTCCAATGTTTGAAATGCACGGGATCCTTCCATTACATAGTTGTCAAGGCCCTCAACACTTTGTCTTACTGATGCAGCACATTCTGATAGAATTTTATACAGTGTGCTCTTACCTGAAAATTATTATGTTAATGATATATGTAAATGATGTTTCACCTTAAAAGTAACATTGATTATAAAACACATTATATATATATATAATTGATTATGTTAAGCGACATGTCTCAAGTATACCTTTCAGAACCACCAATGGCAGTAAAAGCTAGCATTAGCAGGATTCAGATTTGTTATTATGTCATTATTTTTATGCCCTGCATACAAAAGTATGAGGGCATATTAGTTAAGGTATGTCTGCCCTTTCGTCTGTCCATCCAAAACTCATGTTTACATTGTACAAAGGGGTGATTTGTAAAATTTGAGGCTGGTTAACAGGATATCTTCCAAAATCATAGTTTTGTTTTTGTTTGTTAAATAAAGTTTTAACCCTATCGAGTTGATCATGGCTAAAAATTCCTCATATCAACTTCCATTCAGTGAACACAACATTTTGGCTGAAATGATGCCAAGTAGGTCATTTTTTAAACTACATGTACATCAATGTAAGTGCATAAAATAATTATAATGTATTCTTTAATTTGATTTAGGCAAAAATTGTATCAAAACAAAAATAATTTGCAATATTGCACTTTCATTGTGTTGATCATTAAAGACAAACCATAACCTTACCTAACGGGATAATATTGTCTTCTTCGCATAGCTGCAAATATTGGCTGATGAGTGAGCTAGATGAAAGACTTCTGATAACATTGGGTATATTGATAATTTTACCAGAGTCCAGCTTAAGAGTTCTTTGTCCATATGGCAGGTCTTTAATTATGTGACTTGAAGTGATAAAGTCAATGAAATGATCGAGACTGTTGGCATTTATTCTCTCCCTTTTCTCACTATCATTTTCTATGTTCAGTGGACCGTGAAAATGGGATAACATCTCTAATTTTGCATTACAATTAGAAAGATCATATCATAGGGGACATGTTTACTAAGTTTCAAGTTTCAAATTTTTTAGTAAACTACCTCGACCAAAAACTTTATTCTGAACAGGGACGAACGGACAGACGGACGCACAGACCAGAAAACATTTATAATGTGTCACGTGTACTATTGTTTGTCTTTTTCTTTTTTAGCCATGGCGTTGTTAGTTTGTTTTAGATTTATGAGTTTGACTATCCCTTTGGTATTTTTCGTCCCTCTTTTAAAGAATATAACTATGCGTAAGCCCTATTTTAGTATTGGTTTTGTCATCTGATGAAGTCACGCCGATTCTAAGATGCACGTTTTCTCTGCTTTTCACAAGCTCAGCTTCATACCAAATGCATGTCATGTCTAAAGCATCATACTAAATGCACAACAGTTTTTAATCCCGCCAAAAAAAGAAAAGAAACATCCAATTCTTTTTCGAGCGAATGTGTATATTATCTTTTAATACGTTTTTGTATCTTATATGTGTCTAACATAATGCTAACTTGTTTACCGAATTTTAAACTCTAAATTTGAATCCAGCATGGTCTTCAGTGTTTTTATCCCGTACCAGCTCGGATCTTTCAGCCCAACATTGTCCGGCAATCCCTCAATCTCTACATCCACTTTTCCATCCTTGACATCTTTGTATGGGCATTTTGTTGAAGTTGATGTTTTTGCCTTGATAATATAAAAAAATGAAGTAAGGAATCGATATACTAAAGTAAGAAAAAGAAAAAAAGCATTTACTTTACTAATAAAATTGTTTGATATTTAAAAAGTGATTCTTTGTAGAAACTAGAAGATATTAATGAACATTTAGCAACAGGACAACTTTCACTAAAAGCTAAATATGTTCCTTCTTTGTTGAGTCTAAGTTTGAGTTAAATAATGAGACGTCTCATTAAAAACTTACAAAACATAATTTTTTTATAAAAATGGGTTTCCTTTCAAGGTCTAACTCATCAAATGAGAAACCACAGTTGTATTGAATATCAGAGAGAATTCCCTAATCAAATGGTAATATCAAATGATGTTACTCACCAAACGAATGGACAACGGGTGTCATGTTCCTGATTTTGTCCAGGCATTCTCAAAGAGGGACGATTGATTGTTGGTTGCTTAACTTCCTGTTGAAAATATTTCTCAATTTGGAAGCTAAAATCATCTCTTTTGTCGTAAAATTTAGTTTTCAACCAAAATTTTAGATATGACGAGATGTATTGGTTACCTTTCTAGAAAGATCAAATGCTATGTTTATGTGTCCAACTTCACCTGACACGAACAAAATCAGACTTCTATAAACATGACGTTTATTCAATGTTAATTCAACGTTGTTGTGTATGCTGGGCAGTTTGTTTTAGATTTAAGAGTTTGACTGTCCCTTTGGTATCTTTCGTCCCTCTTTTAAATCCACAAAATATTACTGAATGTACATGTATACAAATTTGTCAGAGATACATTTGACATAAGAAACAATTCATAAAAGTATGGTTACAATTGTATAACATGTGAAACATTGAAATTTTGTTTTGTATGATATCATATGATGTGTAATGGCGAATACTTATGTTATATTACTTATCTAATCTGAATCTGAAAATTTGGAGTTATCTCCCATTGTTTTGACCAACTTTTTGTGAATGAGGTAAGTGGTCCATATTATTTCTTACAGTCAAACATTTTAATTGAAAGGTGGCAAATAAGGTGTTCTTCAACTTAATTGTTTGTTTACTTCTGAAAATCATAACAAGATAGGCCCATTTTCTTGTTGGTTTTTTTTTTTATAAAAAGGAGTAGGTCCGGTAAGGACTCATTTTGGCCTCAAATTTCAGTTTCATCTGACGAAAGATTTTGACCACTTTTTAAACACTTAAGTGTCCATTTCACTTGATTCAATTAGTTTATGTGAAAGATTTTAACTGATAAAGTCATTAAAAACGATCCGATTGAAGCTCAAATATGAAAAATCTCTCAAATATGGCAAAAAACGTCACTTTTCAGATTGTTTTTGTCAAAAATGAAAGTGGCCGCATCCGTGTTCATCCACAACCTTTACATATGTTATGTAGTATCATAAAATACAACTTACATTGCAATATTAAGGATGAACACGAATGCGGCCACTTTCGTTTTACACGGAAACCATCTAAAACTTAACTAAAATGATAGAATTTTGAAGATTTCATTAATTTAGCATGACTTAATGGTGCTCCAACCCGATATATGTGCATTCATAAACGCTTCATATCAGATTATCCATACAACTTATTTACCCCACGTTATTGACAGCGGGGCCCACAGAGATGGCTCCCATCTCAATGATATCTAGTTTCTTTTATCAAAGTCATTTGAATTGTGATGGATAGCTGTCTCACACACCTTATCGCTTTTGCTTGAACTCTTTTACGTCAGCATACTTCATACAATAATACACCGCTTTAATAGAGAATCTGTCCTGCTTGAACTTTTTACGTCAAACAACAATCACTTTTCCATTTTGGCGTCAGATATTTTTTTATTTTAATATGACATCAAAATTTTATGGGCTCGTGTGACAGTTTTGTGTTGTCCAGTAGTGGCAGACAAATAGCAATAATGTGTGTCAAATATTTTCTATTATGACCAACATTTAAGGGAACTTTTATGATGTCCATGGCCAGTAATGACGGACAAATAGCGATAAGGGGTATTGGCAATCAAACCAGTGCCACATGCACTTGTTTCTATCCATTGTTATATACTTCTATTTAGTATTTCTGGATACTGGAAATGTAGGACATAATTTAGCCTGTTTATTGTATTTTACGGAACTGTATACCTTTTATGTTTTTGACGGCGGCGAACAGTTAGTGTGGTCTGTCATACATGTTTTTGTTAAATGGCAGTAAAATAAAATGGATAGCTAAAAGCGTGACTTCAATCACATAGTCCCCCCATATCGCGCCAGACAACAAAAAGGATTGAGGCCCACGACACCATCTATCCATGGGAAGTCTATAGACACATAAATATAAGTGATAGTAGATCTTCCCATAGATAGAAACAAGTGCCTGTAAATATATGTGTATAATGGGTCTCTTCCCTTGGATAGAAACAATTGCACACAAGCCACATATCCTTATTTTTATAATATGTGTACGTAAATGCTGGAACATTAGCAGATTTATGGAGCTTCATATATAAGATAAATGCATAGACTATTTACAAGAATCACTCCAAAGGACCAAACAATTGCTTGCCTTTGACCATAGCCAGAAATTAGTAGTGGTTTTGCTAATTAATATTCATAATTTGTAAATGAGAATTGTACCACGTGATATTACTTTGAACTGGACTGGCTTGATATCATTAAAATCTTTAAAACACGGATATTATAAGTTGCCCGTCACAGAGTCCTTATTTACAATCACTTTGATATTTCCGTAAAGTTGTCAGGCGGTCAAAATCAAAACAATGAACGCGAATTTAGTGAATTTTTCGTGCTTTCGTGAGTTTATTCTTCTTGAAATAGTGACATTTTAATTTTACGTGGGAACCTAGAGTTCAACGACTACACATACAAGGTTTGGACTTGCTTATTCTTTGGAAATTCAAGTTTCATATTTCACCCCGGCAACCTGTTTTTGTAATGACCTTGTAAGCCAATTTTCAACACGAAGTTTGCAAATTTGACGTTTCAGCCATTTTAGACTGTATTTTACACTGCAATGTTAAAAGCCTCTCGCTTCGATTTTTAAAATAGCTCAGGAACCTGTATTTTTGCAACAACAGTCATTCTGTTTCGTTTAAATGGTGTATATTGTTGTGTATATTCATTTTTTGTCTATCACTTAAATCAAAAGTAAAACAGACATTTTTTCAAAATTCCCTATCATTTTAATGTAATTTCCGTGACCCGTATCCGATTTCTTTAGTATAATATTCAAATAAGCAAAGTGGCGTTGATTTCTGGATATGCAGGCCCCCCTTTTTTTAAAACCTTGAAACGCACCACTAGAAACATATGTATTGGCTCCGATTATGATTAAACACACAAAATGAATGCACAAGTTTCATCTAAAAAGATTAATCGTTCTTACCAAGTGAGTATATACCGCGTAACAAACAGTCTTTGCTCTCTGACTTTCCTCTTCGTTTCAAAATTCAAATTTATGCAATATCATTTCCGGTGAAAACAAAAGTCCATTCCGGAAAAGATCGGTTTTCCGTAATGCAAATAAACGATACTAAAACGGAATTACTACAGTTACCAGTTTTCATTTCTTTTAATTTCTGAAATATACACGAACGAAATGAAAAAAACAACAAAAGAAAGATAATTGTTTATCAATACATTATTGATTAATTTAATGTTGAATCTTTTGAATTTTAATATAAGACATTTGTAAGAAGGAATAAAATCTGACTCATTCTAGATATTATTCAAGGATTACTGTAACAATGGTAAAGTACATGTATCTTTTGCTTGTCGTGATATTGGTGAAATGAAGTGCTATATCTTATATCCTGAAAAAAATGAGCTAATTCAAAACCATGTTTGTGGGGTTTTGAATAAAGTTTAAATAAAATGTTATTCTTATATCCGTAAAATGTTGAATAAAATATCAGTAAGACTATTAAATAATGTGCATGAAAAATATTTTATGGAATTATTCAGATGATGTTTTTCAGATGTTTAATGAAAAACATTTTAATTTTACTTTATAAAACATTTTATGCAAATAGCAAAACTATATTTTCTGTAAAACATTTTTTGCAGATTGTTTTTGGGATATTTGGAAAATATTTAGTTTAAATGTTGTAATACTATAAAATACCAATTGAAGAAAATATTATTTTTTTATATTAAAGAAATTTCTACAGGATATTTTAGAGCAATGTTTGAGAACATGAATAAAAGATAGTAGCAAATAATAATTCGTAAATGTTGTAAAAACATTTTACGTTGATGTTAGAAATAAACATTTCAAAAACAATAAATTAAACATTTGTTCGATGTTTAAATGATATCTTTTTGAAATATTTTGTGAGAGACATCCATATGACATTTGAAAAATGTTTTTAAAATGTTGTGTTTGCTGGGTTGTCGAAACTTTTGGTAACTGTTTTAGAAATCGACAATATTCTATAGAGAATTATATTGACAGTAAAAACAGACCTGTCATTGGTTGAATAATATTTTTTCTACATTTGCCTAAAATTTGATATTTTTATTGATAATTTAAGGAATCGACCATATTCTATAAATAATTATATTGACAGTAAAAACAGACCTGCCATTGGTTTAATAATATTTTTTCTACATTGCCTATAAATTTGATAACATTTTTGATAATTTTAGAAATCGACCATATTCTATAGACAATTATATAAACAGTAAAAACAGACCTGTCATTGGTTCAACAATATTTTTTCTACATTTGCCTATATATTTGATAACGTTTTTGATAATTTGAGAAATCGAACATATTCTATAGAGAAATTATATTGACAGTTAAAACAGACCTGTCATTGGTTTCATAATATTTTTTCTACATTTGCCTAAAATTTGATAATTTTTTTAATAATTTAAGAAATCGACCATATTCTATAGATAATTATATTGACAGTAAAACAGACCTGCCATAAGTTTAATAATATTATTTTCTACATTGCCTATAAATTTGATAACTTTTTTGATAATTTTAGAAATCGACCATATTGTATAAGTAATTGTATTGACAGTAAAAACAGACCTGTCATTAGTTTAATAAAAAAATTTCTACATTTGCCTTTAAATTTGATATCTTTTTTGATAATTTTAGAAATCGACCATATTCTATAGGTAATTATATTGACAGTAAAAACAGACCTGTCATTGTTTAAATAATACCTTTTTCTACATTGCCTATAAATTTGATAAATTTTTTGATAAAATTTTAGAAATCAACCATATTCTATAGATAGTTATATTGATAGTAAAAACAGACCTGTCATTGGTTAAACAATATTTTTTCTACATTTGCCTATAAATTTGATAACGCTTTTGATAATTTTACAAATTTATCATATTCTATAGAGAATTATATTGACAGTAAAAACAGACCTGCCATTGGTTTAATAATACTTTTTCTACATTGCCTATAAATTTGATAACTTTTTTGATAATTTTAGAAATCGACCATATTCTTTAGAGAATTATATTGACAGTAAAAACAGACCTGTCATTGGTTTAATAATATTTTTTCTACATTTGCCTAAAATTTGATATTTTTATTGATAATTTAAGAAATCGACCATATTCTATAGATAATTATATTGACAGTAAAAACAGACCTGCCATTGGTTTAATAATACTTTTTTCTACATTGCCTATAAATTTGATAACATTTTTGATAATTTAGAAATCGAACATATTCTATAGAGAATTATATTGAAAACTAAAACAGACCTGTCATTGGTTTGATATTATTTTTTCTACATTTGTCTGAAATTTGATTTTTTTTTGATAATTTAAGAAATCGACCATATTCTATAGATAATTATATTGACACTTAGAACAGACCTGTCATTGGTTTTGATAATATTTTTTCTACATTTGCCTATAAATTTCATAACTTTTTTGATAGTTTTAGAAATCGACCGAATTCTATTGATAATTATATTGACAGTAAAAACAGACCTGTCATTGGTTCAATAATATTTTTTCTACATTTGCCTATAAATTTGATAACGTTTTTGATAATTTTAAAAATCGACCATATTCTATAGATAATTATATTGACAGTAAAAACAGACCTGTCATTGGTTCAACAATATTTTTTCTACATTTGCCTATAAATTTGATAACGTTTTTGATAATTTAACAAATCGAGCATATTCGATAGATAATTATTTTGACAGTAAAAACAGACCTGTAATTGTTTAAATGCTACCTTTTTCCATATTGCCTATAAATTTGATAACTTTTTTGATAATATTAGAAATCGACCATATTCTATAGAGAATTATATTGACAGTAAAAACAGACCTGTCATTGGTTTAATAATATTTTTTCTACATTTGCCTATAAATTTGATAACGTTTTTGATAATTTAACAAATCGAGCATATTCGATAGATAATTATTTTGACACTAAAAACAGACCTGTAATTGTTTAAATACTACCTTTTTCCATATTGCCTATAAATTTGATAACTTTTTTGATAATTTAAGAAATCGACCATATACTATAGAGAATTATATTGACAGTAAAAACAGACCTGTCATTGGTTTAATAATATTTTTTCTACATTTGCCTAAAATTTGATATTTTTATTGATAATTTAAGAAATCGACCATATTCTATAGATAATTATATTGACAGTAAAAACAGACTTGCCATTGGCTTAATAACACTGTTTTCAACATTGCCTATAAATTTGATACTTTTTTGATAATTTTAGAAACCGACCATATTCTATAGAGAATTATATTGAGGGTAAAAACAGACCTGTCATTGGTTTTATAATATTTTTTCTACATATGCCTAAATTTTATATTTTTTTTGATAATTTAAGAAATCGACCATATTCTATAAATAATTATTGACAGTAAAAACAGACCTGCCATTGGTTTAATACTATTTTTTTCTACATTGCCTATAAATTTGATAACGTTTTTGATAATTTTAGAAACGACCATATTCTATAGATAATTATATTGATAGTAAAAACAGACCTGTCATTGTTAAACAATATTTTTCCACATTTGCCTATAAATTTGATAACCTTTTGATAATTTAAATCACATATTCTATGAAATTATATTGACAGTAAAAACAGACTGCCATTGTTTAATATATTTTCTACATTGCCTAAAATTTGATATTTTTTGATAATTTAGAAATCGACCATATTCTATAGAAATTATATTGACAGTAAAACAACCTGCCATGGTTTAATAATATTTTTTCTACATTGCCTATAAATTTGATAACTTTTTATAATTTAGAAATCGACCATATTCTATAGAAAATTTATGACAGTAAAACAGACTGCATTGGTTAAATATTTTTTCTACATTTGCCTTTAAATTTGATAACTTTTTTGATAATTTTAAAATCACATATTCTATAGAAATTATATTGACAGTAAAACAGACCTGTAATTGTTAAATAAATTTTTCTACATTGCCTATAAATTTGATAATTTTTTATATTTTAGAAATCACCATATTCATGATAATTATATGACAGTAAACAACCTGTCATTGGTTAATATATTTTTTCTACATTTCCTAAATTTATATTTTGATAATTTAGAAATCACCATATTGTAAGAAATTATATGACAGTAAAACAGACCTGCATTGGTTAAAATATTTTTTCTCATTGCCTTAAATTTGATAACGTTTTTGATATTTAAAATCGACATATTCTATAGATAATTATTGACAGTAAAAACAGACCTGCATTGGTTAAAAATTTTTCAACATTGCCATAAATTTGATAACTTTTTGATATTTTAGAAACGACCATATTCTATGAAATTATATTGACAGTAAAAACAGACCTGTCATTGGTTAATTATTTTTTTTCTACATTTACCTAAAATTTGATATTTTTTTGATAATTTAAAATGACCATATTCTATAGATAATTATATGACAGTAAAAACAAACCTGCATGGTTAAAATATTTTTCTACATTGCCTTAAATTTGATACATTTTGATAATTGAAATCGACCATATTCTATAGAAATTATATTGACAGTTAAACAGACCTGTCATTGGTTCAACAATATTTTTCTACATTTGCCTATAATTTGATAACGTTTTTTAAAATCGACATATTCATAGATAATTATTTGACAGTAAAAACAGACCTGTATTGGTTAACAATATTTTTTCATTTGCCTTAAATTTGATAACTTTTTTGATAATTTTAAAATCGACATATTCATAGTAAATATATTGACAGTAAAAACAGACCTGTAATTGTTTAAATAATATTTTTCTACATTGCCTATAAATTTGATAACTTTTTTATAATTTAAATCGACATATTCATAGAAATTATATTGACATAAAACAGACCTGTATTGTTTATAAAATTTTCACATTGCCTATAAATTTGATAACTTTTTTGATATTTAAAATCGACCATATTCTATAGAAATTATATGACAGTAAAAAAGACCTGTCATTGTTAAAATATTTTTTCTACATTGCCTAAAATTTGATATGTTTTAATAATTTAAAATCACATATTCATAGATAATTATATTGACAGTAAAAACAACTGCATTGGTTAATAAATTTTTCACATTGCCTAAAATTTAATATTTTTTGATAATTTAGAAACAACCATATTCTAAAGAAATTATATTGACAGTAAAACAGACTGCATTGGTTTATAATATTTTTTTCTACATTGCCTAAATTTATAATTTTTGATAATTTAGAAATCGACCAATTCTATAGATAATTATATTGACAGTAAAAACAGACCTGTCATTGGTTAAATATTTTTTCTACATTGCTATAAATTTGATAACTTTTTTGATATTTTAGAAATCGACCATATCTATTGATAATTATTGAAGTAAAAACAGACCTGTCATTGGTTAAATATTTTTTCTACATTCCTATAAATTTGATAACTTTTTGATAATTTTAGAAATGACCATATTCTATAGATAATTATATGACAGTAAAAACAGACTCATTGGTTAAAATATTTTTTCCATGCCTTAAATTTGATAAGTTTGATAATTTAAAATCGACATATCTATAGATAATTGTTGAATAAAAACAGACCTCATTGGTTTAATAATATTTTTTCTACATTGCCTATAATTTGATTTTTGATAATTTAGAAAACGACCATATTCTATGATATTATATTGAAGTAAAAACAGACCTGCCATTGGTTAAATATTTTTTCTACATTTGCCTATAAATTTGATAACGTTTTTGATAATTTTAGAAATCGACCATATTCTATAGATAATTATATTGACAGTAAAAACAGACCTGTCATTGTTCAATATATTTTTTCTACATTTGCCTAAAATTTGATATTTTTTGATAATTTAAGAAATCGACCATATTCTATAGATAATTATATTGACAGTAAAAACAACCTGCCATTGGTTTAATAATATTTTTTCTACATTGCCTATAAATTTGATACATTTTTTATAATTTTAGAAATCGACCATATTCTATAGAAAATTATATTGACAGTTAAAACAGACCTGTCATTGGTTTAATAAATTTTTTTCTACATTTGCCTATAAATTTGATAACTTTTTTGATAATTTTAGAAATCGACCATATTCTATAGATAATTATATGACAGTAAAAACAGACCTGTCATTGGTTCAACAATATTTTTTTCTACATTTGCCTATAAATTTGATAACGTTTTTGATAATTTTACAAATCATCATATTCATAGATAATTATATTGACAGTAAAAACAGACCTGTCATTGGTTAAATAATATTTTTTCTACATTTGCCTATAAATTTGATAACTTTTTATATAATTTCAGAAATCACCATATTCTAAGACTAATTATATTGACAGTAAAACAGACCTGCATTGGTTTAATAATATTTTTTTCTACATTGCCTATAAATTTGATAACGTTTTTGATAATTTTAGAAATCGACCATATTCTATAGATAATTATATTGACAGTAAAAACAGACCTGTCATTGGTTCAACAATATTTTTTCTACATTTGCCATAAATTTGATAACGTTTTTGATATTTTAGAAATCGACCATATTCTATAGATAATTATATTGACAGTAAAAACAGACCTGCCATTGGCTAATAATATTTTTTTCTACATTGCCTATAAATTTGATAACTTTTTGATAATTTTAGAAATCTGACCATATTCTATAGATAATTATATTGACAGTAAAAACAGACCTGTCATTGGTTCAAAATATTTTTTCTACATTGCCTAAATTTGATAACGTTTTTTAATAATTTTACAAATCGATCATATTCTATAGATAATTATTGACAGTAAAAACAGACCTGCCATTGGTTTAATAATATTTTTTCTACATTGCCTATAAATTTGATAACGTTTTTGATAATTTTAGAAAATCGACCATATTCTATAGATAATTATATTGACAGTAAAAACAGACCTGTCATTGGTTTAACAATATTTTTTCCTACATTTGCCTAAAATTTGATACTTTTTGATAATTTCAGAAATCGACCATATTCTATAGATAATTATATTGACAGTAAAAACAGACCTGTCATTGGTTTAATAATATTTTTTCTAACATTGCCTAAAATTTGATAACGTTTTTTGATAATTTTAGAAATCGACCATATTCTATAGATAATTATATTGACAGTAAAAACAGACCTGTAATTGTTTAAATAATACCTTTTTTCTACATTGCCTATAAATTTGATAACTTTTTGATAATATTAGAAATCGACCATATTCTATAGAGAATTATATTGACAGTAAAAACAGACCTGTCATCGGTTTAATTATATTTTTTTCAACATTGCCTAAAAATTTGATAACGTTTTTGATAATTTTAAAAATCGACCATACTCTATAGATAATTATATTGACAGTAAAAACAGACCTGTCATGGTTCAACAATATTTTTTCTCTATTCGCCTGTAAATTTGATAACGTTTTTGATTATTTTACAAATCGATCATATTCTATAGATAATTAGATTGACAGTAAAAACAGACCTGCCATTGGCTTAATAATACTTTTTTCAACATTGCCTATAAATTTGATAACTTTTTTGATAATTTTAGAAATCGACCATATTCTATAGAGAATTATATTGACAGTAAAAACAGACCTGTCATTGGTTTAATAATATTTTTTCTACATTTGCCTAAAATTTGATATTTTTATTGATAATTTAAGAAATCGACCATATTCTATAGATAATTATATTGACAGTAAAAACTAATTGAAAAGCATGTTTTAGATATTTTCAAAATGGCGGAGAAGAAACTAGATACAGTAGAGTTAACGGGAAAGAGAGGTAATTTCACCTTGTACCTTTCAAATGAGGAGGTAAGACACTTATTTAGTTGTAAAGTGTTTGAACTGAATAATAAAATTGAGAATGGAAATGGGGAATGTGTCAAAGAGACAACAACCCGACCATAGAAAAAAACAACAGCAGAAGGTCACCAACAGGTCTTCAATGAAGTGAGAAATTCCCGCACCCGGAGGCGTCCTTAAGTACGATAAAAGAATTCAAATTTGTGTCATGTATGACCAGCCATTTATCATAATTATTGAAGTTATTTTGTCTCTATTTGTTTTTGTAATGATGTTCACCATGTACATGTGAATAACTATTACACAGCATGTTTACTATTAATTTATGTTATATTAAAGAAAACCAGAGAAGTTTTTTATATTGATTTTCCTGTATCATAACTAACATGATTAAGTACCATGTGTTATATAAAGGTATCTCTTATCTTCAATCATTTTCTCTGATGAAAGCTGTATTATATACTAAATTATTACATTTATAAGGACATTATTTTATTTCCAATTTACAGCTGTTTAGTTATTATTATATTTTAAAATAACATTGTAAAACAAACATAGTGCTGGCTGTAACATGCTTTTATATATATTTTACACAGGCACTCGTCTCAGAATTTTCCCCCCTATATACCTTTATATAACACATGGTACTTAACTTGAATTTTAGAAAACGACCTTCCGTTAAATGCCGCTTTATAGGCTGTCAACCCCACTAAAACTTGTTATATCGTAAATCTAAATTGATTCATCTTTTCAATGTTGTATAACATGCCTACATTTGTTGTCGGAATCATCCGTAGCAATCCTACCAAAGTATGTCAATCGTTATAATTTTGCAAACCGCTGAAAAATTGGCAATAAACGCGTCACGTCTCCTTGTATATCTGTTTCCGATTGGTCAATTCTATGGGAAAGTCTAAATGATTCTCGGAGTTAACTGATCTTGTTTCATTTCATATATAAAGTCAAGAGAGAGTCTGCATGACATTGACGTCATGGGAATATTTGTAACTTATTAGACATACCACAGACAACACTTGTTTTTTTTTTACGGTATATTATGCAATTTTACTAATTGTATGATAAGTTCTATTCATACGAAAACTAACAGTTTTTTCTGAAACAATTTTTATAATTTATCATTTACTGCAAGACATGTATTGCCAATTGTGTGTAGGTTGACGAAATAATTACTATTGGCATACTTGGGTATGATTGCTACGGATGATTCCGACAACAACAGTGACCAATAAAGAAGAATTTGAAAATCAACAGAACAGTAAACGTACAGAATCTGAAAATGAAATAATCAATAAAGAAGAATCTGAAATTCAAAAGAACAGTAGAGAACAATCAGAAAATATAGAGAACAAGAACGAAGAATCTAAAAATATAGAGAACCTTACAGAAACTGAAAAAGTAGAGAAATGTGGAGAATTTGAAATTGCAGGGAATATAGCAGAAAAATCTGAAATTGCAGGGAATAAAGCAGAAAAATCTGAAATTGCAGGGAATAAAGCAGAAAAATCTGAAATTGCAGGGAATAAAGCAGAAAAATCTGAAAATGAACAGAAAATTGAGGGAAAAAAAAATGTAGACAAATATAGAGAAAAATATAGAAGGATCTGAAAGTGTAGAGAAAACAGAAAAAAAAATTAAAAAACAAAGGGAAAAGGAAATCAAAATTAAAAAGGCAAAGCAGATGGATGAAGAATCTTGTAAAGTTGAGAATGCAAATGAAGTTGGAGAAACTATTAGCAATCCTTCTGAAATTGAGAGTCAGGACTGTAGTGACACAAATTGGAAAGATGCCCCAGATCTGTCTAAATATGTGGGAAAATATGTAGTCATCAAGTATGACAAGAAACCATACCAACGCGTTGTAGAGGATACTGGAGGGCGCGAAATGTATGTACGATGTATGCATCGAGTTGATAAAAAAGATAATAACTGGTTTTTTTTGGCCTAGAACAATCAAAGACAAGTGTTTGTATGAGTTTGATGATGTATAAGCAGTTATCCCGGAACCAACAAAAAAGAGGGATCATATTCACACTACAAAATTGACCACGACATATGGAATTAAATAACAGATGAACTGAAACAAAAGAAATTAATGTCCCATGGGATTGTGTGACTTTTTTAAGAATAATATATCTAAAACAAATCTTTTTACAGTATTGTGTAGTGTAGTTTTGTAAATATATAGACTGAAATAACATTGGAAGACACTTTAAGACAATGAAATGTCCGTCATGTAACAAGTTGTTTTCCCATGGGATTGCGTGACTACAACGACCCTTTTTAAGTCTCATATATAAAACATATCTTTTACAGTATTGTGTAGTGTAGTTTGGAAACAAATAGACTGAAACAACATTAAAAGACACTTTAAGACAATCAGATGTCCGTCCTGTAACAAAACAGTCCATCCAATAACAATGATGTCCTTCCTGTAACAAAACAGTCCATCCAATAACAATGATGTCCTTCCT
This sequence comes from Mytilus edulis, assembly GCA_019925275.1. Classification (NCBI taxonomy): domain Eukaryota; kingdom Metazoa; phylum Mollusca; class Bivalvia; order Mytilida; family Mytilidae; genus Mytilus; species Mytilus edulis. The sequence goes on from CM034354.1 coordinate 34,158,569, forward strand.
GTAACAAGCTTTCTTTTACAATTTAGGAGAAACTATATATATATTATAAGATGAAATTATTTATATCACATACCACAGTTAATTATTTTCAGCTTCAAATAACTAAATTAGCTATGAAATTTCAGTTTTATACTCGTATCAATCCTTTTTTGAAACATAATTATGAAATGAAAATTTCAATGCATCAAATGAAAAAAAAACAAGCATAATCTAATGTAAATAATTTTTTTTAAGAACATGCCAGCAGTGGTAGATTGGGTCTGAAGAGGAAAAAAGATAGCTTAAACAAACCTGCGGTGTAAAGGACCTCAAAATAACCAATGTGTAACAATTCAATGTGATGCCAGACGTCAGTTGACAACCAATCATCTTTTTCAGAGATACATGTGTAGGAAAATTCAATGAACTTGATTGAAGGCCTTGAGTTAAAACTTTTTCCTGCTGTTTGCTGCATGGTCTCCATCATTTTCCCTGTTTTCATTCTTTGTTATATTGAAAAAATGTTTTTATATAATGTCAAGTGATTTATTCAATTTTATATAATGTAAAGTGAATATTTGTAATGTTCCATTTCAAAACGGGTACACAAATAATGTGTGCATGGTTTATTTTATCAAATAATTTGATAACAAAATTATGGACGTTCAGTCAGTTGTTTTCAATCCATTTTTAAATGTATTTTTATCTATGTTATCGCAGAATATGTGAATTACCACTACCAATCAAACAAATGGGAAAGTGTGTCGACTGTGACATTCAATACAACAATGACAAACAAAATTGGCAACGCAAGAAGAAAATCACCAAAACTTTCATCTTTTTTAATAAAGATCGCTATTTGATTACTGGATTTATGTTAAAGTTCTAAAGGGGATTGGTAAAATCAACATACTTCAATATTATTATCCGCCTTTTCATAATTGGACATTTATGTCAAATGAATAAAGATATGTGTAAAGTGAATTTGTAGAATATTATCAATAACATGCTTACTGGAAAGAAGTGGGAATGAGAATTGCAGATCTGCATTTGGATAAAAATAATGACATTAGGTTGATTGGTGGTTGATTTGATTCTTGGTGTTTAACACCGTTTTTTTAGCACCGCAGGTTGGTGATACAGTGCTGCTCAAATTACAAATTAAAATTTGCATATGCATGACAGTAAAAAGGTGTATCATACATGTAATCATACATCCATAATTGGTATCCATATACTGTACCTACACCTATTTTCAACCTTTTGAAGAATCCGATAGCATTCCATTGCAGTGAAGAAGGCCATATTAGGATGGTTAACTTGGCAGTTCTCATGAATATTCATTATTTGACAGCTGTTATTATAGCAGTTCTCATGAATATTATAATAATGGAAAGAAGATGCAGATTCTCAATAAAAGCAAGGTAAAATCTGGCATTTTTAATTATTGAAATTCATGGAACAAATAAAACCATCTTTTAAAAAGAAATGAGATATGAAGTTTATTGATCTGCTAGACAATTATAATTTATTTATAATGATCTTCAGGATTAAATATATTGCTATTATTTAGTATGTTTGAGAGGTGAGACCTGAGTTTGATTTGTATCATCCGCTATTATTATACATACAGCATGTACATGTATGCATACAATTTGATCTCTCAGAAATATGAGATTGTATGGAACTTAATTTATGAACAAAAATCATAAAATCAATTTTTCATCAACACCAATAGATATAGGAAGATGTGGTGTGAGTGCCATTATGGGTCAATGTACGGCCTTCAACACGGAGTCTTGGCTCACAACGAACAACAAGCTAGAAAGGGCTCCAAAATCACTAGTGTAAAACCATTCAAACGATCTATATAAAAAAAGAGAAACGAGAAACACGTATAAATTACATAAACAAACGACAACTACTGTACATCAGATGCATGTAAATATATAATTAACTTTTCTCTGTGCATGTCATATTCTTTAACCAGTGTAATTTTTCTGATAAAATGGTTGGAAATTTTGAAATTTTTTTAAAGACTCAAAGCATATACTTTGTCAAAATTTAAAGAAAATCAAACGAGGCAAATTAATTTTACTGAAAGTGTTGGGTAACACATTTTTTACAGCATATGTTTGTAATTTCAATTGTTTATTATTTCTTTTTTTTCAGCTATAGAGAGTAAAGAGGAGAAGTTCAAATCAGTCGAGAAGAGAAAATATTTAAATAAGCACCAGGAAAGAAATTGTAAAATAAATGCACTTTACAAAAACTTGTCACTAAATTACAAAAGAAACAAATCTATGAACCAGTTGACACCCTGTCCCTCGTTAGGAGGAAGGGGAGTACAGTTATCAAAGCCGGTAATGTGTAAAAGAGACCCCCTGTTCAAAACAACACACAGCCACCAAAGTATGATTGTTCCTTTAAACGTTTACCATTTCCATGTTGCATGAAATGAATGCTTTACGTTATTATAAACATCTATGCAAAATGCTGTGGCATGGTTTGAATTGAGAATTAACAATGTACACATGATTAATATATTCATGTTAGCAATTTAAGAATTCCACACTAGATATGTATCATTTTATTTGTATTTTTTACAGTTATATTTTGACCAGTCTAAATGCGAATGACCTATTAAAACTTAAATTTGGATGATCTTTTCTTAACTACCAGTGCATCTTATGTCATACTACCATTAGCATACACATGCAACACCAACAGACCAATCACCAGCAATGAACCAAGCACAACCAATGGACCAAGCACCAGCAATGGACTAAGCACCAGCAATGAACCAAGCACCAGCAATGAACTAAGCACCAGAAATGAACTAAGCACCAGCAATAAACCAAGCACACGCAATGGACCAAGCACCAGCAATGGACCAAGCACCAGCAATGGACCAAGCACCAGCAATGGACTAAGCACCAGCAATGAACCAAGCACCAGTAATGAACCAAGCACCAGCAATGGACCAAGCACCAGCAATGGACCAAGCACCAGCAATGAACCAAGCACCAGCAATGAATCAAGCACAAGCAATGGACCAAGCACCAGCAATAATTTCGATCAACAGCCAAGAGGGCTCTGTATGCCGAGTCAAGAAAGATTGAAGGTAATAAACCAAACAATACAAACGGTGAAACGACTCTTAACAGATAAATTTCAAGGTGTTTAAAAAATGTAGCAGCCCACTAAATTGCTGGAAATTGACAACAGAGTTTTTAATCTGATTACTTTGCTTCAACAATAGAAAGGCTTATAGTAATTTTAAAACTATTGTTTGTATCGAAACACCATTTATTTGTGGTTTCTACTTCTTTAACAAGTTAAAGTGTAAATATCACTAATCTAATATGAGGAAGGCGCTACCTTTAATGCCAGCTTTATACTAAGACTATACTATATCCTATATATCGATTGGTTGTTGGTTGTTTAACGTCCAGTGGCAAATATTTCATGCATTTTCAGGACGAATGTCCTAAGCTACATTAACATATAGTTTTTGTATAAAATAAAATTATAAGTTCAGATTGAAAATGTTTAGGGAATGATCATTGAACTTCAAAAGGCAGGAGGGGGTTATGGTATTTTTCCTAAAAAATATTTTCTAATTCCCAAATTGATGAAAAAAAAATCTGATAAAGCAGAGGACAAAAAAAATATTTTAAATCCAGATCTTCACCAAAAATGATTTTATCTTTCAGAAATGCAAAATAAATTTAACTTTTATATATCTAAAAATATTTAAAACTTCCCAAACAGCACAGGTAAGTCTGTACACAGTTTGTTTTTTTAGGTGATAATAGGTTGTATTTGCCAATTTGTTATGATGAATCTAAATACTAGTGTTCAATTTTGACTAAATAATTTTAATTGATAGCGATGAAGGGGTTCAGTGAAAAAATCTGACTCAAACAAAAAAGCATTCGTATTCCTGATCATCTTCAGTTTGTTAGTTCTACATCAATTTCATGTCCTAATTCAGAGTCAGTTTTATGACATTTCTTGCATATTTTTTTTTGTTAGCTGACTTTTCAAGTTTTTATATGACAGCAAAATAAATTTGAGAATGGAAATGGGAAATACAAGTATGTCAAAAATTTGCTTTCGAGTCATGCTCAATCATGTCATAGTTGTTTTCAAGAAGACACATTTGGTTTCAAGACAATAACTTTAGTATAAGTGAATGGATCTCCATGAAATTGTACTAAAAGGTTCAATACACATTGAAAAGGAATATTAGAATTGATTTTGGGGTTATGGTACAACATTTTTGGGGTTATTTTTTTATCAAAATTTTGTGTTTTTCTTTAAAAATTTACCATATGGATTATACTCATCTAGTATATATAGATGCAACACATACTGATTTGGCAGAAGATGCACACAAAATAGGATGTTTTAATTATTTTATCTGTAATTTTTGCATTTTTCCTATGATGTGTACTTCTTCATAATGTCGACATGAGTATCATGATAAAGAAAATATATTTGGTAAGTATATTCACAATTGACATGCGCCAGTGCGAGGCAAAAGGATCTTCTTTCCCTTTAATTCCCAAAATTGCACATGACTTTTTTTTCACAGAGTTAGGGACGACATCAAAAGATCAATGTAAGATAAAAATTTAATTCAAATAGTTTGGGGGTGGGGGTCGAACTGCTGCAAGATTTGGTTATCCGACATTGATTTTTACATATATCCATATGGGTAAATCAATTTTTCCCAAATAATGTTAATAGGGGGGTAGGGGGGTCAGTGAAAAAACTATTTGAATTAAGTTTTTTATCCTTCATTGAACTTTTGATGTCGTCCCTTATTTGATAAATAAAACACTTGTCCTTGTTTAAAACTTTCAGTAATAAAAATTAAGTTTAGCCTTTTTGAATGTTTCACTGATGGTGTGAAAATTTTAACAGAAAATGTACAAAACACTAGTCTTGATGAAATTGTAGCAGCATTATCTGCAAAATTATTGATAACTTTCCTCACTATATATTCACAAGGATATAACTAACATATTGTCCATGCTATTCTGATCGGAGTTTTTATTCATACATTTACTGGCATGGCTGGTGCTGTTCCAAGTTGTCTTATTTTTCTGTTTCTTTTGAAGTATTTGTTTAACCTGTTCAGTCACTATAAATGGTTACAATTCTTATTTAGACGCAACACATAAATAGTGACCAAAAAGGTACCGCTTTCACATGAGAGAAGCTGGGGAAAAAATAAATGTACACATTTCCAATATTTTTGTAGGACTTAATACTATCAATATCATATGAAATTAAGGAGATATGTAGTTATAGAGACTTCTGCTGAATAGAAATGTTTGGGTTCACTTGATACCTGTTTTCAAATTAGTCCATATTGAAGTTTGAAGGGTCCCAAATTAAAATATGTTAAAGTGATCTATGTGACATAATCAGTGAAAAGATTTGTTGAGAGTTTGCCAAAGGAAGTCATGAAAATAAATGTGTAGCTGTGAAGTTGCTAACATGAGAGTACCCAAATTGCACCTATATTGTCAGTTTTTTAACCAACTTTTTTTAAGAACCAGACAGATTGTGAATTATGGGGGGGGGGCGTAATTAAAAGTTTTGAATTAGTCTGTGGGCTTACATGACTTACCGTGATCACATTCAACAGTATAAATAACGTCATTATCACTGTTCTTTAATGTGGGGAATTATGTAGCAGGTGAACATAAGTAGTCATGGTCAACCAGTGCACCGGAGTTTACCCCACATGCCGCATGGCCATTATAAAAAAATCCTTAAATGTATTGCTTGCAGAGGTTTTTTCTGTGTTCCCATGGCTGGACGGAACTTTTACGCTAAATATGTTATCATTAAGTATGATTTTGTGACTTTTAAATGAAGTACCTGTGATTACTAAGGAACTTTGTTTTGACCTCACTGATAATGGAAAATGAAGCAGACGAAACATGGCGTCAGATGTTGTGACGTCCAAACTTCGGTAATTTCCGTGGTACAATAAAATTAAAATTAACTTCACAAGTTAACAAAATTTCTGAATTGTTGTTTTTGTAAACATATACAAATTCGTGTTGTATTTCACATAGAAATTATTACTATCTGTCCCGTTTTTTCAAGTTCGCGTTGAAACGTTAAATTCGGCAGCCATTAAAAAAAATAATCGTACGAGATTTAACGAGAGTGACGAAACTTTTCAGATGGGTCGTGTAGAGAGAGTTATCGTTCTTTATTCCAAAACGATGCTTCTACCATAAGTGCCAGCTAAAGCTGGCATATTAACACCATCCAATCATTTTTTTTCAGTAATCAGAACACCAGAGGAGGAGTAAGAGGAAAGGGTAGAGTAAAATCCCCGACAGGTAGAAAAAAGTCATTGGCCATTAGAGGTAGAGAAACAACATCCAACCCCCATCAGCAAAGAAAAAAAGATATATTTATACACTGGTTACTTGGTTGATGGACACCCATCCGCCTTTCTTCAGCGTCACGCCAACTAACTCCGCAAATGTATGAGTAATTTGTTTTTAGTATCTACCGTTGTGAGTCCTCAATGTCACCATCTCTTTCTGAACTTTTTTGATACAGCTATCCATAGTAGATGTATATAAGAAAAAACATCGGGTCAAACTTTCAACTGTCTTAAGATGTAGTCCCTTTCCATTAACTGCTTTTTGCAAATGAGAATCTCTTTAGTGTCATATCCACCAATAGTAAGAAATAAAGGCGAAATTCTACAGTTATCCCACTCATAACTTTCAACACGTGACAGAAGGCGGCTTAATTTTTCTACATTCTTTACGTTATTTTCTGACGTCGAAAATCATTTGAGCACCAGCACTCAATATTATTGAACATCAAAAAGTAAAAAAGAAAAGTACACACACATGCATATATCGAATATGAATAATAATTTAATAACATCGTTGAGTTTTACAACTATCATAATATCGTCACTCAACTAAAAGATAATTATATTATAATACATTTAATAAATAAATTTATTTCAACATATCAACAAATAAAAGAGACTTTTCCTGTTCATACTTAGACACAATTTTTGACAGTTAACTGTGCATTCAACAATTTTGTTTTAATGTTTAAACAACATCATATATATGTCCTTAAAATAATTATATTTTCCTGCAATTGGGTGTCCTACTATACAGATACAGCCCTACATATATCGCTTTGCTGTATCTATAAAAAAAGAAGATGTGGTATGATTGTCAATGAGACAACTCTCCACAAAAGACCAAAATGACACAAACATTAATAACTATAGGTCTGTGTCTGTATACTATACAGATATCGCTTAAAAGCTCCGCCCACTGCCTGACTGAGTATTGTTTGAAACTGTGTGACCTCAGAATGTGTACTCCAGTTGCATTCCAATGACGATGACAATTGTCGATTTCAACTTGTATGTGTATGATTGTGTTACAAAATCAACCATATCAATTTCAGCATGAATGTGTAGTGAATGTCAAGTCTGAAGCGTAGGACAACGTGTACACTTCTGTTTCAAATTTGACAATGTTTTGTTATTTGTTTTTACTATTGAAATTAGTTGTTATGTTAAAATAGATAATTATTCACCTTGAGCGATGTATTATTGTTGACCATTCGATATTATTTATTTTGAGAAACCGTCTTCAGCGTAATGTGTGATTTTGATATTACAACGCTGGCCTCAAAGGAGTACAAATCGAAAATAAATATTAAATATGTTTTTTGTGTCTTTACAAACACAAACAATATACAGAATTATTGCAGGATAAAGACTATAACTGTTTAGTGTCTTTAAATATCAGCTGTATTTGTACGAGGCTAGGAAACAAGGTGTTGTATTTGTACGATGTTCGAAACAGGTGAAGTAGCTCGCTTAAAGCTCGAAAATACCTTGTTTCCTAGCCTTGTACACATGCAGCTGATATTTAAAGACACTAAACAGTTATTGTCTATATATATGTATAGTAGATAAGACAAACAGCTAGTTCATATTTAAATACATTTTTATTATTTTTCAATTTTAACAGATATAGTTTTAACACTATTAATAATATCTTTCCTATTATTTACAATCTCTCAACACACACAAACAGATAGTGATACCGTCTAACGACCCTCACAGATTAAACCGTGCTTAAGCAATCTATATACATCAACTTAACTACAGGCAAACGTCTCACTACCTATTTAACTTTAAAGTTGTTACACCATCAAAAAGTCGTAAAAATCCAGTTAACATTTGATTTGATTTATTAGACGATCAATGGTTGAATTTCACTTATTACTGTTGATCTTAAAGAAGTTCAACGGTCGTTTCCGAGAGATACATAATTTAGCAAAAATATTAAACTAAGACGGAATTGTTACTATACAGATCACATCAATAATATTTTATAATAATAAGCTCTGTCTTTGCGGGTGAAATGAAAGCAGTAGATATTAATAAAACATGTGATTCAGGATGTTCACGATCAAATTCAACTGCAGGCAATAGTCACTTGTTCTAATGTAAGAACTAAAATGAAGTCAGTGAAATAGTTACATTCGTCACATCCAACACTTCCAAAACGTGGATGGGGAGTTGTCTCATTGGCACTCACACAACATTTTCCTATATCTAGGATAGGTTTGTACTCCGTAAACGAACTCTCCGTGTTCACTAATACACAAAAAATATAACAAACGCATCAAAAAAGAAAAAAAATCTCGTGAAATTACCATTGTTACTTGATATGATTTAAGAAGCTTGTATGATAGTTGGTCTTTAATTCTTTATGTTCTGCATTTTCATGGTCATTGGTCTTGACTGATAAGTTATTTCGCCATTTGCATTTAATATATATTTCCGGGACAATATCATCAGTCACAATATAGTGAAATATATATTGTAGATTTACGAAAGAGATAAATTTTAAGGTTATGTTAAAAAGAAAATATGAGATAGAATATCATATTGTAAAAGATATGGCATTCTGATTGAATTAATTTTTAAATGTGTGTCACTAGATAACTGCAGAAGTGTTATAAGTTTGTTACAGAACTTGATTATTATGGACTATTTTGAAGTTAAATGGGCGTTTTCTAAAAGAAATGTATATGATATACATAAAATAACAAAAATATTAAATGATGACGGAATTACGTCTCTTTAGATCACATCAACTTTATTGTATGATCATTAGCTCTTTGTTAACAGGCTGGGATGAAATCAACATAAATTAATGAATCTTTTGATTCGAGAAGAGTAGCCCAACAAATTACACTGCATATGTTCATCCATTCCAGTCTGATCTGCCCGGAAGTCACTATACACTTTCGTATTGTCATCAGTCAGGGGCATTACTTAAACAAGTAACAATTAAAATTACCTATACAAGTGATGTTGAAAACGAGGCTATTTTACATATTACTTATATAAGTAACTTTTCTGAATATTATTTTTATAGTTGTCCAAAAATACAGATTTTACTAGCTTTAACTAATTTTCACAGTCGTCGGATTATTTTTCCCATAAAATATAATTCTTCTGAAACACTAATTAACTTTCTGACTCACTTATCTTTCATACCGACGCTTCTGGGTCAAAGATTGGTCTCTTGGGACTATTAAATTATCATTTTCCACCAAAATCTTGAAGGTAGACTGATATAAATAGATAGATACTTGTGAATTAGTTAAGACTTAAAGTTATTTATAATTTGTAACCAAAATCAATTACATTTGTTCCTTAGATAAGTGTTATTACTATTTTTTTCAAAAATGTATAAAATAACTTATTTAAGTAATATTTTTGTCATTATTTTTAAAGTATTCCTTTATCTCTTGACACCTCTCAAATCTGACAAATTCTGTATTTTTAAAATGATATAAAAATTCATGAAAAATACATTAAGTCTATGTTTCTATTGAAAATTAAAATAACTATATTAAGTAATTTTATTATTTTTAAAAACAAAAATTACTTTAAATAAGTAACTTAAAAAATGACTTGTTTAAGTAACGCCCCTGACTGGTCATTGTGCACAGTAATAATCTTCTTCTAAACTGTCACATTGTTAAACAGATTATTATCCTGGTCTACCACCACTAAATTGTTGGGTTACCACCTCACATATCCTTAAAAGAACTAATTGAAATTGGTCTTCAATAAGATGAAAGATATGTGTCTTCGTAATATGATCTATTTGATTTGAATGAAGTACATTTCACAAGTACATGTTGGTAAAGTATGGACCAGGCTATTATCATGTATTCTTGACTTCAAAAATAAAATAGTTGAAATGGTCTCATGTTAAAATGTCCTTTGTTTTGACATTAAAATTATCTAATAAAAAAACCCGATAAAATAACGATTACAATATCATGTTTCTATATTTCCTCCATGTACCGTACATTTTCTGACAACTCTATAATGAACTTTATTCAAAAGTTGGATCGAGAACATCCGAGTCTTTAAATGGGGAAAGTGGTTCATGATCAGCACTACTGTTAGATACTTTTTTCTGTGATTTGAGTAGGGATTTTACCTATTTTTGGTATGTGTGCTCTGGTCTTCCCCAACAAAAGTCATCTAACATGGGTGGTTTTACATAAAACATGTGAGATGCAGCATTATGTATGTAATCTGTCTGTGTACCTGTTATATTAAGAGAAAAAAGTCATATTTTTTTAGGAACAAAAATTAACCATACATGAGGGGCAAAACCCTGAGTTAACATAAATCTGAAAAGATCACTTCAAATGGATAATGGCTAAATTTTAACCTCATATAAAACAGGACAAACAAACACACAGAAAAAGTAATGCCCCTCCTCTATTATATCATTGTCATACAAACACAATCAAAAATTAACATTAGAGATGTTTGTTGTAATGTTCGAAATATTTTGCTTTTATAACATATTTAAAACAAAAAAGGTCATCCTGAATGAAGTAATTCTGAGATATATACCACTAGATTCAAGGCCATGAAACTGTAGAATTGTTTTAAATCTGATATTCGTTATTATATACGAAATATTTTGCTTTTTTATAATATTTGAAACATAAATGTCATCCTGAATGAATTTATTCTGAGATATATACCACTAGATTCAAGACCATGAAACTGTAGAACTGTTATAAATCTGTTTCAACACTTGATGATTATGGACTATTGTGAAGTGAAATGGTCGCTCCCTAAATAGAATGTATACGATATACATAAAAGAATAAAAATATTAATGGTGGGATTGCTCCTTTACATATCACATCAAAATTATTTTATGATAATGAGCTCTTTGTTAGCGGGCTGTGATGAAATCAACAGAAATTAATGCATGAATCTTTTGATTCACGAAAAAAACATCAATATTAATCTTAATACAATAAACACCTATGGATGCAATCACAGAGGCTTGTCTGAAAATCGGTAAGACGAACTGGGTTTCGAAGTTGGCCACTTTGCCGAAGTTACAATTGCCCCTTCCGTATGGTTTATAACCTCCGATTGTTGTTATCTCCTGTTTAGATACTTTGGATGTTACTAGAATATCTTTGAGGTTTTGGGTCTGCGGATAGCCATAACGGGAGGTGATTGAAAATCTCTTTAAAGGAAGGATAATTTACAATAAGACACCAGTTATGTTATATTATACGCAGGTGAATGAAAATAATTTCGTTGTTAAGTATACTTCTTCTTCTGTCTGTATAATCTTCCGTTTAGGAATACCAGGAAATTTCTTGCATGTAAATAAAACTAATTACATAGTCTGTATTTATCTATTATTCATTATTTTATTATACAGCGTTTATAACAGTGCATTTTATAATACAAAAATTACCCTAAGCGCTTTACAACATATACACAAGGACTTAAGTTTTTAGCTGAACAGTTGAACTACGTGTTATTGTGTTTTTCACCCAAAATGTAGAGTAATGCCCCAAACAAAATAATTACCCTCCTTTCTTAAATAATTCAAATTACATGAAGGACATGAACATTATTAACCAAATTAACTCTATCAATGTAGGAATCATTTAAATTTAAGAAAATCTTTATTTCATTAAAATCCATCAACAAACTTTTAAAGTTTTAAGGTGTACAGTGTGGTTTCTCCAATGATTCTCTACATATTTTTTTTTTATCGCAACAAGGATTGTTAAGAAGTTACCTATCCCTCTATATACGTCCACATATATAAGTATTAACAATAAAGTATAAAAACCCATGTTAAGAAATCTTAAAATACATACAAATAAACCTTGCACTGTTTTTCTTTGATTTATATGTCGATTTTGATCTACTCGCCTGTCCTGTTAAATGGTTTTCATGCTGATCATCACTCGGAAAGAAAATATAAAATCTGCCTTCCTTCTTTAAATTTACTCTCTGTTTAATTTCTTCACCATCTCTCTTCTCTGCCACTCAGATACCATTCCTTCAACCTTTATTATAACAGAGTGTTGTCATAACTGCTCTTATTTTCATTAAAATGCCTGTGGCTCTGATTTATTACTATTTTATTTTCTGTTAATATATTTTGTGATAGTCCTTTTAATGAGTAAACAAGTAGTGTAATAATCTGAGACAGTTAAACTAATGGTCAAGACTACACATGTAGGTTATGAGAATGTGAGGATTAACATGTCTCAACAAGGTAAATATATGAGATTTTGAATGTCAAATTTGTACCACGCTGTAGTTTCTGTTGTTCAATAATCATAAGATCCTCTTGGTATTTCTTAATGTTTATGTTAAGAATCACCATTAAAAAGTAACAAAGATATATCTTGAATCACAGAAATTTAATGATATAAATGTTTTCTATTCTGCCTCATGTCTAGATACAATCAAGATACTTTCTATGTTTTGGGGTATTTTACAGGATTCCTTACTTTGAACTGAGGGAACTTAACAACTACTTTAACTTTATTGTAAGCAGGACAATCCATCTTTTTTGTATTCTGAATCATACGCTACCTTTTTCGGCTTTCATAGCTGTGGTCCTCATTTTGTAAGAAATATCCAAATCTAAGCTTTCATTTAAGCTTGCACGTGTCTTCTATTTTTTCTGTTTCTTGAGAAGAATATATTTTACCTGTTTAGTCACTACAAAGTGTTACAATTCATATATAAACGCAACACATAAATAGTAACTGTAAAGGTGCTGCAATTGTAACTGCCTGAGAAGTCTACAAATACAAAAGATAAATATTCACAAGAGCTATATGGTTATACAACTAGAATGAACATAATGAAAAACACATATACTTATATATACTAAAACAACATAAGAATTAAACAAAAATTTAACTTTTGACAAAAGTCATTTGACTATGTTATCTATTCTAGCAGGACTGCCACTTAAAAATTTAGAAAAACATAAAGTGGTTTGATGGTCAATGTAAAAATGTATTATGAGATGACTTACAGACTATATACAAATAAACACATTTCCATGTTTTCAGTCTTACATTTTGCGACTTGACTTACCCATACTGTACGGTACAATATATGTATGTTACATCTGTGTAGAAACAGAAGTTATAAATTGTATACAAAAGTTAATAATTTTCTTTGTTTAGCTAAATAATATAATGCAGCCTTTATCAATGAAACTTTGTCATGTTTAATTTATAGTTCTAATTCTGAATGCAAAAACAACGTGTTAATTGTTATTTGTTTTATTTTCAAACTAAAATTTCATATTTTTCAATTCACTGATATCCTTCAAATCAGTGAATTCACAATTAAATGTGTTTAGGTAGTTACCAATACCACTTTATTTGTTCCTGCAAGGTTTTTTTATGTGATTTATATTAAGCAACAAGAAACCCACCAAAAACTAGGGTGATCTCAGGTGATCTGGATGGTTAAGCCGATCCTGGTCCGCATGTGGCACCCATTGTGTTGCCCATGTTATAACTGATAACAAATTCAATAAACAGTATAAGTCGGTAGACTTGTCAACGTATATTTGTTCCAACAAACAGAAGTTCCAGTGGAAACTTTATTATAAACAATGTCATAATACCTGTACCTGTTGGAACAAATATTCTATACTTTTTATTCCGTTAGAATTATTTACTGCAATATTTATTCCGTTTTAGCAGTTTAGTGCTATATCTGCGTTTGTTTTCAGATCGCTGATTAACAAAGGCAGAAGTGTTGCTGTTTTCGTGTAAATCAAAAGATCGCTGATTAACAAAGGCAGAAATGTTGCTGTTTTCGTGTAAATCAAAACTTTCTGTCACTTTAGAATAATCGGAAACAAACATTTCTACCATGTCTACGTTAAACTATCGTTCTTGCTCCCATGCTGTCGCTTGTCTTTCTTGCCAGGAAGTCGATTCTGGTGCAACCTGTGTAAACTATCGTATCCATATTACGATTGAACAGAACATTCCTTATCCGATCCGTTCATAAAAATAACGTCACTCACTTCCCTCATTCTAGCCGGTGGAAAAAAGCTCGAACCAAATCTAACAGGGTTTGCTGGTAGACAAGGAGAGGATGGTCATTCGTCAGGGAATTCAAATCATTAATGCTCTTTATGCGGTTGATGTCAAAATGGGTCTATGTTGCATCTGCAGGGTCATCACAATATTTACCCTCTCATCATCTGAATCCTCTACCGGAAAATGGTCTGTATTATTGTGTTTGTAATGCAATGTTCATAATTAAATTAAATCATTCAGCCATTCCTGGTGCACATGGTTGTACCACATCAGCCAATACCAAGTTGATGTCTGTTACCAACCTTCCAGGATATTTCGCCATAATTATGTCTAAAAAAATAATAAGTTTATTAAGCTTCGAAATAGTTCAGTTTTATATATGTATTTGTTTCCAGGGTCAATTTATAAAGCAGGTAACATCCACGTTTAGACAGTTTTGAGTCTTTTACTGTATACTTTATTTATTTTACAGTAAGGATTTTCTAATAGTTGAAGGTCATACAGTGAGTCATCTGGTCATTGGCAAATAGTTGACTCATTAGCCATTAAACAACATTTTCTTTTCATTCATTTTGAACTCAAAATGTTTAGAGATATTTAGTGTACCATTAAAATATACAATATCACTGCCTTTAATACATGCATGTATCTTACCATAAAGTATCCTCAATTTGGACTGGTCTTCAAGAGGTGGTCGGACACTGTTCGTTTTCTTTTAGGCACCATGATGATCAGTGATAGAGTTTCCCCTTAGTTCCTCCGTTGTGACCATACGCCTAAAATCTTTCGTACTGAATTTGAAGAATTATGCTACACATGCAAGCATTAAATATCTTATGGTTAACATAATAATCACTAGGTAAATTTTGCGAACAGTCTCAAAAAAGATACCTTTGGTAAAAATGTTAGTCTTGCAACATGTCTTCATTTCTTGTAGGTTTTTTTTTTTAATTTGGATTTACTTTCAACTTTAAACTCCCTTAGCAGGTTGTGCGTGTGCAGTTTTTAATCATCAGGTGTTTGTCTTTCCATTATAAATTCACAAAAGTCTTCAAAATAAACCAAATTTTCATCTATTCCTTCTTTTTTGAACTGGTAAAGATCTTTCATTTTTTAAATCTTGTTCCTGGAAGAGGAGGGAAATTAACGATTTATTTTGCAAAGAATAGCATAAATTTTGATAAAAAATAAAAATTGTGAACAGAATTATGGAAATTTATTTTTTTATAAGAATTTCATCAAGTAACTTCTTTAATACCAATATGTCTTCATCCCTACAAATCAAAGCTGGTGAATCAGATGATCAACATTTTACTTAAAACTATAAACTAGTAAAAACACAGATACCGTTTTGGTAGTAAAATTTATCTGATTTCACTGCGAACATTTTTTGTGTTTTGACGCTATATAAAAGTTTTTAAAATTTACCATGATGTAATGAGAAATTTTTAATTCAGAATTCAGATAAGGAAAATATTGTTTTATTTATACTCTATCATTCCTTCCCCTCTAAATGATGACTGTCCTCAGTCATACGTTTATTTAAAAACAAAACATATGGTAACTACTACCCTGCTGAAGTTTGACTCAAACATTGTGGATAAATGGTCGGCCAATGCTTGTTCTCGTAGGTGCCTTGTGATGACTGGACATTCTGGAACTAGACAGTCTACATCCCTGTCGCTTTATTTATAAAAATACACATGTTAAACACATATTATTCTTTATCAGCATGGAGATTTAATTGACCACAGGAAATTTTAGCAACACATTTCATTAAGGTTATGCAACAACTTTAAAGTGTCTTAAAGTCAGCATACTGACAATTGAACAGTAAAAACAAATAATGAATTCACTTAATTAATCAAATTAAGTTAAGGTGGTACCTTTCACTTTCACTTAAATTAATTTTGCTCGTTTAATTTTCATACACTGGTTATATCGCAGTTTTAGAAACACCTGTTTTGATAATTGATGAGCTTAATATTACATTTACAACACAATTTAATAAAAACAGAGTTATCGTTGTAGTATTATCTGTAGGTACCATTTAAATAAAATTATTCCGATAAGATAATTATCAAGTAAATCATAAATGAATTGTCAGCAACACATTTTATTTTTTCTGCTAAACCACAGTAATGTTTAAAGGTGTTAAAACTGGTATAACGAGAGTTCAGTTTCTTAAAATGGATCGTAATTTCATCTGTTACAGTCATTGCCAAATGTTCTAAGTCTATTGTTTCTTGATCTACTCCTGTTGTGCTGGCTATATGTTTCAGTAAGTTTGTTTGCAATTTTGTAGTCTGGAGCAGTTTTGATGTTATCATCCCTAACATTGACATCTGTTTTGATAAGAATGTCATCATTTACCTTCTTTAATAACCAATATGTCGTCATCCCAACACAGCAAAGCTGGCGAAGTAGATGATCAACATTTTACGTAAAACTTAAAAATGATAACAGAATTACCGTCGTGTTAGTAGTTAAGTTTAATTTCACTACTAAAAATTTTAAGTCTGTTGATTTTTAAAAATTGACCACTCTAATGTAATGAGATAATTAGTAGTAGCCTATCCATTTATTTAAACAATGTAACCTTAATAAGACATGACATTATATACTTATATATTTATTATATGTTATTGGTCTAACTTATTGTGTACTATTCTTATATGGATATCTGTTTTTTTTCTTTTTGGGCTGCTTATTTGTTATCTATATTAATCGCACTTGCATTAAATGCACTAGTTTAAAAAAAAAACATACTATAGATGTACATTGTCTTATCGGAGCCTTTTATAGCTGACTATACGGTATGGGCTTTGCTCATTGTTGAAGGCCGTACAGTGACCTATAGTTGTTAATGTTTGTGTCATTTTGGTCTTTTGTGGATAGTTGTCTCATTGGCAAGCATACCGCATCTTCTTTTTTTATATAGATTCTTTATCGACATATTCTTTAAGAATACAAATAGTTCATTATCTCATTGTTTGTATTGTATTATGAAAAAAATATTGATGTTGTAATGTTAATGCCCTTTGGAACCCATAATTGGAAATAATATAGTATCTTCTTCTTATACCATTTGAATTTATGCAAAAATATATATACTTACCTTCAGTCGTAATATTTGATTGTTAAATTCTTTCAGAACAAATGTCTTGAATATATCATCTACACAATAAATGCTATTGTGTTCTTTCAACTAGTTAAGGTATGTTTCTTCTTGTGACAGAAAACAAATACTGCTGTTTTTTTATTTGGTCGGGTTGTTGTCTCTTTGACGCATTTCCATTCTCAATTTTATTTACTGTTCGGATCTTTATTTCCTATATTTTTTTTCATTCTAAAAAAAAAATTATGTATTAATAATAAAGAAAAATGGTAAAACAAAATTTATAGAAAATTAAACACAAAATTTACGCTTGCTGAAAAATAATAGCCACAATAGTTTTGATAAATTTGGAAATAATTATCTTCTTTTATATTTTTCTAAATAAAAAAGCTTAAATTGCATACTATCACATAGATTTTTTTACCTTTTTCATCTGTACATGTAAAATCAACATTTGAAAACTCACAGAAACCTTTTTTTTTTTATTTATTTCTGTTGAGTTTTAAAAAAACTACTACTACATAAATTTGTGTATGTAATGTACCTGCACAAGTTCTAAATCTTGTTCATGTGCAATTGTGCTTGTCATGTCTGTGGTTGGGAATGTTGCATCTTTAATAGCAGGAATTGTGCCTGTGCTGGAGGTTTCTTGTGAAGATATTGAAGTTGATGTAATACCTTCAGGTCTTCCTTTCTTTGAAACATCCCTGCCAGCAGCTCCTTTTAGTTGAATTATTAGTATGATCTTGTCCAGTCTTATTTTCATTCTATGTGCATTTTTCGAACTCAGACTTGGCTGCCTATTATTGACACAAAAGCCGCTCAGGTTTTGCCACAAGATCAAAGTCGTTCTTGAATAGTCTTTCAAATTTACCCATAGGAAATTCAGGTATTTCAAGATTTTCTAATTTAAGTCTTCTGTTATGTGGGATATTTCCCTTTCAAAATCTGTGTTTTTAGGTGCACAGCATAATGTCCCATTCCTATTATTTTAGTAAGGGATACCTTATACAGGAATGAACCACAATGTGTATCTTGAAATTGCTAGTATACTATTACACATGTGTCAGTTAATTGTATTGACTTAGCTGATATTCGTAAGAAGCATTTACATGTCCATTATATGTATGATTTATTTAATAGTGTTGCATTCTTAAAAGAACATGTAAATGTCAAATTAATATATGTTTACTGATGGGAAAACTAGCCTGAAATGCACTTGATAAGTTTATATCTCCGTCAGTTCCACATTCTTTGTGGTCAATAAGTTCTACCACATATCAATGAATTTACAATTGTTATTGTTGCACATTAAATATTTGGTTTCTTGGGAGCAGTTTTTTTTTCATTTACAGTTGAAATTACCGTATTTTTTTCTCCTGTAAATGGTCTCTTTCTCCATGGCAGGTTTCGACTTACATCACCATGGTCATACCTGATTTCATCTCCTAAATATATATCTCTTATGGCAAATAAAACTAAATGCGGGCTCCCATCCACAAAAACTCTTTTTATTAAAGCATTCTCATCTGCTCCAACTCCATCATTGTCAAACCTTCCCATTTGTTTAGTAAAATAATGATTGAGATACAACAATGAAAATGTTCGTTTCAAGGTAAAATTCAAAATTTTCAGATGACTACTTGTATGTCAGTATGTGTGACATTGACCTTTGACCTATATATATAACTACTGACACCAAAAATCAACAGTCCTCTCTTACCAAAAAGTCTTCACCTATTATGCCTATGTATCATGTATATGTAAGTTTCTGTATTAGTCATGAACATGATGGAGGCTGTTAGAACTGAAAACTGAACTATTCTACTTTTGTATCTAATATCATTTTAATTAAGATAAGCAAAAAATTATGACTGCAAAACATTTTAATGAATATAATGAACTTGAATGACTAGTAAAACAATTACAAGAATTCAGAACAAAGCATACTATTTTTCTTTAACTTTCCCAAAGTAATTTATAGTTAGTTCAGTGATGTAATAAGAGAACTTTATAGAAAAAAGAATGATAGTAAGTGGGTTGTTTTTTTTATGCCATAATATTCAAGAATAATTTTGTTGTGTAACAAAGGTTTAAAGGACTTATGCATCGGAAACCAATTTTCCAAAGAAAAATTGTATTTCAACCAGCAAGTGTGACCATGACCATTTGACCTGCTGCCTAATCAAAAATAAATTCTAAATACCTACCTTAAACTTTTGCCTTCATACTTAAAAAAAGCACATAACAGCCTAAGGTATTGTTGTGTTCCTCCAATCTCATATGTTAGAAACAAGATACCCATCATACTCCAGCAGAAATTCACCTTTGTTAAAAGATCTTTCAGCAAACACAAAGACGCAAAGACAATCCTCTTTCCTTTTTGTATTCCCACTATTAATATGAATAGTTTCCTCTTAAGATGATAATGTGACCTGCCCCAAAAAGGAATGAGGAATGTCTTATAATGCCTCATGTTTACACTGAACATATACAGAAAATTATCCTGGTCTACCACCACCATATTTGTATGCTTTAGCACCTAGCATATTCTTGAAAGGACTATTTGAAATAGGTCCATAACAAGGTGTAGGATTATTGCCTTCATAAAATTAGGTTGATCTATTAGATCGGAAGTCAGTACACTTTGGACAAATACATGTAGGTAAAGTATTGACCAGGTAATCATCAGGTACAGTCTTAACTTCAAATATAAATTGTTTGAAATCATCAGAAGTTAAAATGTCTTCGGAATTGACATCAAACTTATCAAATAAGTAAAAAATGTTTATAATATCCGTATACGAAGGTATTAACCACAATGAATATATATCTTTATAATTTTTTTTACAAATTTTTTTAGGCAATAGAAGTTTCACAAAATCTTTTTCAAGCTGAAAAAGTGTAATTAATGGGAACAGAAAACCCATTTTGCTGTCTCTACATCTTTTAACATCTGCATCTAACTGTAATACATTTTTCATGAAAAAAACTAGAGTAAAATGACGACTACAGTTTAATATACATGTATTTATTTAATTTGTATACTTTTACTGCTACCATGTAATCGAACATATCTATTAACAATATCTTACAAATATTCACTACGTCTAACACTAAATCTACTTTGGCCTGGGGCTAGATGGTGACCATACTTGATTCACCATCCTGACCAAAGTTAAAATTTAAAAACAATTGTATTCATTGATTTAACAAAGACAATCCTCTTTCCTTTTTGTATTCCCACTATTAATATGAATAGTTTCCTCTTAAGATGATAATGTGACCTGCCCAAAAAGGAACGAGGAATGTCTTATAATGCCTCATGTTTACACTGAACATATTACAGAAAATTATCCTGGTCTACCACCACCAAATTTGTATGCTTTAGCACCTAGCATATTCTTAAAAGGACTATTTGAAATAGGTCCATAACAAGGTGTAGGATTAGTGTCTTCATAAAATTAGGTTGATCTATTAGATCGGAAGTCATGGAAATCATTAGTAAATTTGGACCGTAACAAATAATTAAGTTAAATATTAACAGGTAATCATCAGACAGTTAACTTAAAATTAATTGATTGAATCTCAGAATTAAAATGTTCAAAATTAAATAAAACTTACAAGTAAGTAAAACAATGTTTATAATTATCGTTTACGAATGTTTTAACAAATGAGAATATATAAATTTACAAAATTTTTTAGGCAATAGAAGTTTCATCAAATCTTTTTCAAGCATGAAAAAGTGTAATTAATGGGAACAGAAAACCCATTTTGCTGTTACATCTTTTAACTCTGCATCTAACTGTAATACATTTTTCATGAAAAAAACTAGAGTTAAAATTACGACTACAGTTTAACTTACATGTATTTTATTAATTTGTATACTTTTACTGCTACCATGTAATCGAACATATCTAATTACAATATCTACAATATTACTACGTCTTAACACTAAATCTACTTTGGCATGGGGCTAGATGGTGAACATTACTTGATTCAAAACATCCTGACCAAAGTTTAAAATTTAAAACAATTGTATTCATGATTTAGCAAAGACAATCCTCTTTCCTTTTTGTATTCCCAATTAATATGTATAAGTTTCCTCTTAAATGATAATGTGACTGCCAAAAGGAATCGAGGATGTCTTATAATGCCTATGTTTACACTGACATATACAGAAAAATTATCATGGTCTACACACCAAGTTTGTTATGCTTTAGCAACTAGATATTCTTTAATGGAACTATTTGAAATGGTCCATAACAAGTGTAGGATTAGTGCCTTCATAAAATTAGGTATCTATTAATCGGAAGTCAGTACACTTTGGACAAATCATGTAGGTAAAGTATTGACCAGGTAATCATCAGGTACATGTCTTAACTTCAAATATAAAATTGTTTAAATCATCAGAAGTTAAAATGTCTCGAATTGACATAATACTTATCAAATTATAAAAATTTTAATTCCTATAGAAGGTTACCAAATGAATATATCTTATAATTTTTTTACAATTTTCTAGGCAATAGAGTTTCACAAATTTTTTAAGCTGAAAAAGTGAATTATGGACGAAACCATTTTGCTGTCTCTCATCTTAACATCTGATCTAACGTAATAATTTTTCATGAAAAACTGAGTAATTACGACTCAGTTAATATACAGATTATATTATGTATATTTACTGTACATGAATCGAAATATTTTACAAATTAACAAATATTCATACGTCTAACACTAATCTACTTGCTGGGGTGATGTGACATACTTGATTCACTCTGACAAAGTTAATTTAAACAATTGTATTCATGATTAGCAGACAATCCCTTTTGTATTCACTATATAGAATGTCTTTAGTATAATGATGCCAAAGACGAGGAGCTTATAATGCTCAGTTCAGAAATAAGAAATTCTGTCTCACAAATTGTTGCTTTGACTAGTTTAAGGTATTGATGGTCAACAAGGTGTGATGTGCTCTAATAGGTGTATGATCGGAAGTCTACTTTGACATAATGTGAAGTTTGACAGGTAATCATCAGGTGTCTTAACTAATATAAATGTTGAATCTCGAGTAAGTTTGGATGACTCAACTTTCAATCATAAATTGCTGTAATATCTATCGAGTTTACAAGATTATATCTTAATTTTTTTACAATTTTTAGCATAGTTTCCAAATTTTAGCGAAAGGAAATTATGTCGAACTTTGCTTCTCTTCTTTTAACATGTATCTAATGTATAATTTATGAAAACCTGGTAATAGACTCAGTTTTAGTATTATATTAAGTGTTACTTTTACTGTACATGTATGACTTATTAAATCTAACAATATCATAGTCTTAACAATTATTGCTGGGTAGATGGTGACATACTGATCAATCGCCAAGTAATTAAAACATGATCATGATTTCAAAGACATCTTTTCCTTTGTATTCCATATTAATTGATGTCCTTTAATAAATTGACCTGCCCAAGGACGAGGAATCTATATGCCTATGTTACATGAATATACAGAATTTCTGGTCTACCACATTTGTAGCTTTGCACCTAGCAATTTAAGGATTTTGATAGGTCCATACAGTTGTTAGTCTTAATTAGGTTGTATTAGTCGAAGTCAGTACATTGAATAAGAGTAATATGCCAGTATCATCGGTCGTTTACTTAAAAAATTGTTTATCACGAGTAAATGTCTTCGATGACATAACTTATCATAGTAAAAATTGATATCATGAAGGTATACACATGATATTTAATTTTTTAATCTTCTAGGCAATAGAAGTTTCACAAAATCTTTTTCAAGCTGAAAAAGTGAAATTAATGGGATCAGAAACCCATTTTGCTGTCTCTTCATCTTTTAACATCTGTATCTAACTGTAATACATTTTTCATGAAAAAACCTAGAGTAAAATTACGACTACAGTTTAATATACATGTATTATATTAAGTTGTATACTTTTACTGCTACCATGTAATCGAACATATCTATTTACAATATCTAACAAATATTCACTACGTCTTAACACTAAATCTACTTTGGCCTGGGGCTAGATGGTGACCATACTTGATTCACCATCCTGACCAAAGTTAAAATTTAAAACAATTGTATTCATGATTTAGCAAAGACAATCCTCTTTCCTTTTTGTATTCCCACTATTAATATGAATAGTTTCCTCTTAAGATGATAATGTGACCTGCCCCAAAAAGGAACGAGGAATGTCTTATAATGCCTCATGTTTACACTGAACATATACAGAAAATTATCCTGGTCTACCACCACACAAATTTGTATGCTTTAGCACCTAGCATATTCTTAAAAGGACTATTTGAAATAGGTCCATAACAAGGTGTAGGATTAGTGCCTTCATAAAATTAGGTTGATCTATTAGATCGGAAGTCAGTACACTTTGGACAAATACATGTAGGTAAAGTATTGACCAGGTAATCATCAGGTATCATCAGGTACAGTCTTAACTTCAAATATAAATTGTTTGAAATCATCAGAAGTTAAAATGTCTTCGGAATTGACATCAAACTTATCAAATAAGTAAAAATTGCTGGTAATATCCATATACGAAGGTATTAACCACAATGAATATATATCTTTATAATTTTTTTACAAATTTTCTAGGCAATAGAAGTTTCACAAAATCTTTTTCAAGCTGAAAAAGTGAATTAATGGGATCAGAAAACCCATTTTGCTGTCTCTACATCTTTTAACATCTGCATCTAACTGTAATACATTTTTCATGAAAAAACCTAGAGTAAAATTACGACTACAGTTTAATATACATGTATTTTATATTAATTTGTATACTTTTACTGCTACCATGTAATCGAACATATCTATTTACAATATCTAACAAATATTCACTACGTCTTAACACTAAATCTACTTTGGCCTGGGGCTAGATGGTGACCATACTTGATTCACCATCCTGACCAAAGTTAAAATTTAAAACAATTGTATTCATGATTAGCAAAGACAATCCTCTTTCCTTTTTGTATTCCCACTATAATATGAATAGTTTCCTCTTAAGATGATAATGTGACCTGCCCAAAAAGGAACGAGAATGTCTTATAATGCCTCATGTTTACACTGAACATATACAGAAAATTATCCTGGTCTACCACCACCAAATTTGTATGTACAGTCTTAACTTCAAATATAAATTGTTTGAAATCATCAGAAGTTAAAATGTCTTCGGAATTGACATCAAACTTATCAATAAGTAAAAATGTTAATAATATCCGTATACGAAGGTATTAACCACAATGAATATATATCTTTATAAATTTTTTTACAAATTTTTCTAGGCAATAGAAGTTTCACAAAATCTTTTTCAAGCTGAAAAAGTGAAATTAATGGGATCAGAAAACCCATTTTGCTGTCTCTACATCTTTTAACATCTGCATCTAACTGTAATACATTTTTCATGAAAAAACTAGAGTAAAATGACGACTACAGTTTAATATACATGTATTTATATTAATTTGTATACTTTTACTGCTACCATGTAATCGAACATATCTATTTACAATATCTAACAAATATTCACTACGTCTTAACACTAAATCTACTTTGGCCTGGGGCTAGATGGTGACCATACTTGATTCACCATCCTGACCAAAGTTAAAATTTAAAACAATTGTATTCATGATTTAGCAAAGACAAATCCTTTCCTTTTGTATTCCCACTATTAATATGAATAGTTTCCTCTTAAGATGATAATGTGACCTGCCCCAAAAAGGAACGATGAATGTCTTATAATGCCTATGTTTACACTGAAACATATACAGAAAATTATCCTGGTCTACCACCACCAAATTTGTATGCTTTAGCACCTAGCATATTCTTAAAAGGACTATTTGAAATAGGTCCATAACAAGGTGTAGGATTAGTGCCTTCATAAAATTAGGTTGATCTATTAGATCGGAAGTCAGTACACTTTGGACAAATACATGTAGGTAAAGTATTGACCAGGTAATCATCAGGTACAGTCTTAACTTCAAATATAAATTGTTTGAAATCATCAGAAGTTAAAATGTCTTCGGAATTGACATCAAACTTATCAAATAAGTAAAAAATGTTAATAATATCCGTATACGAAGGTATTAACCACAATGAATATATATCTTTATAAATTTTTTTACAAATTTTTCTAGGCAATAGAAGTTTCACAAAATCTTTTTCAAGCTGAAAAAGTGTAATTAATGGGAACAGAAAACCCATTTTGCTGTCTCTACATCTTTTAACATCTGCATCTAACTGTAATACATTTTTCATGAAAAAACCTAGAGTAAAATGACGACTACAGTTTAATATACATGTATTTATATTAATTTGTATACTTTTACTGCTACCATGTAATGGAACATATCTATTTACAATATCTAACAAATATTCACTACGTCTTAACACTAAATCTACTTTGGCCTGGGGCTAGATGGTGACCATACTTGATTCACCATTCTGACCAAAGTTAAAATTTAAAACAATTTAAAACAATCAGAAAAGGATACAAAACCAAATGCTTGAGGAATCAGAAAAAAGCAATTGTCAAGAACCAGACTATGGTCTAGGACCTAGTCGAATAAAGGCAACGAAGATAGTGCTCGAGGAAGCAGACAATTCCACTGGTTTAGAACCAGGGGAAGACTAGAAAGAATATGTTATTTACTTTAAATGTTATAAACAATGACTGACTTTGGGTTTTTTCTTTAATTTCCCTTGTATTTCCCATATATTTATGTGACATAATGAAGAATCTCAATATTGATTTTTTTGTGAAACTGTGTTGGATTATTTGTAGTGTTTTAATAAATAAATAATTTAGCTGATTTTCGTTTTAATATTTTCTTTTCTATATATATATGTGTGTGTGTGTATACAGGTGTATTTAATTGAAACAAGCGTTCAAATCTATTAGTTCACTCGATAAATAGCACAGTTTATATACGTGTGCGTGCTAAGTAAATTTATGAGTAATTAGGTCTAAAAGACAGCACAAACAACCATTCTCAAAACTAAGAAAAAAGTGAAAATTCATTTAACAAGGAGCATTTGACAAGCAGTTTGATATATGCTATTTATATTGGATATAGCATTAGAAGTTAAGCAATATTACAGTTGTCTTTTTAATAAATAAAATAACTTTAAATCATAGCCATTTAAAAGTGTAAAACGGGATTCCTCTCAAAGAAACAAAGAGAATACAACACCCAATATGCACATTGAGAACCCGGCTTACTAAAGGGTTTCCTAATATGTGTTACTTCGTATAGTAACATTTATTCATAATTTGTTTGTGGAAAATATGCATATAAATCAACACTTTTTGTCCCTATTAGGTCAAAGCTAGATTATTGTTTTGTTTCCCCGAACCCGACCTTGCTATTCAACAGTGAGTAGGTAGGTCGGTAAATATATTAATCTTTTTTGTCAATATGGTAAAAAATATATATGTATATATATATTGGGTAGGGTGGTTTTTCAATGGGTTTGGGGGAAAAAAAACCAATATTTTATTTTTGGCCTTAGGAACTCACCTTCAATGTGGGCTTCGTTTTACATAAAGTACCATCCACCTTGAAATTAAGATGGTTTATGTCAGAGATCAATTTCGGACAAGTCCCAGTTTTTACTTCTATAGATAATAGAGACGGCATATTCTCGTGCCGGATGTTTAAAGTGCTGTCTTCATCAATTTGTGTAATCTTTATTCTAACCACTCTTTTCCCTGCGAGTGTGTACTTCCTTATTAAACATCTGGGACTTGCAGACATAAATCCTGGATGTGGATAAACGGCTGCATCTGGACTCAACTTTAAACAGACTATCCCCAACAGCGAATATGTTTAAAACAAACAGATACAGAAAGAGAATAAATAATCTGCGAACGGTCATTGTAAGAGATACAGATGAAAGGGGAATGAAACAACATCAAATACAATTATCAAAAAAATGACAAATTGACAGTAAAATGCATGAAAATAATCAATATACCAAAACAGGTTTGCTGTTACATTATGTATAATTATTATACAATTACTAAAAATATTTCAATTTTATAATTAAGGTTTCGTTGGTTCAAGTTGACTTCAAATACAATTTTCAATACATCTTAGAAAACAGCTAGATCATATGACCGATTTAAGTTAACATCAAATACAATTATCAATACATATAATAAATTTGTCTTGATCAATTGACCGATTTAAGTTAACATCATATACAATTATCAAAAAAAATGTCAAATTTACGGTAAAATGCATGAAAATAATCAATATACCAAAAACAGGTTTGCTGTTACATTATGTACAATTATTATACAATTACTGAAAAATATTACAATTTTATAATAAAGGTTTCGTTGGTTCAAGTTGACTTCAAATATAATTGTCAATACATTTTAGAAAACATCTTGATCATATGACCGATTTAAGTTATAATCAAATACAATTATCAATACATATAATAAATTTGTCTTGATCAAATGACCGATTTAAGGTAACATCAAATACAATTATCAATACATATAATGCATTTGTCTTGAACAAATGACCGATTTAAGATAACATCAAATGTCAATACATATAAAATTATCTTGATCAATTGACCGATGAAGGTTACATCAAATACAATTATAAAAAAAATGTCAAATTTACAGTAAAATGCATCTTAGACAACATCAAATACAATTATCAATACATATAAAATTTATTCAAAATTATTCAAAAAAATGTCAAATTTACAGTAAAATGCATGAAAATGATCAAGATACCAAAAACAGGTTTGCTGTTACATTATGTACAATAATTATACAATTACTGAAAAAAATTACATTTTTATAATAAAGGTTTCGTTGGTTCAAGTTGACTTCAAATACAATTGTCAATACATCTTAGACAACATTTTGATCATATGACCGATTAAAGGTAACATCAAATACAATTATCAATACATATAATAAATTTGTTTTGATCAAATGACCGATTTAAGGTAACATCAAATACAATTATCAATACATATAATAAATTTGTCTTGATCAAATGATCAATTTTAGGTAACATCAAATGTCAATAAATAATATAAAATTATCTTGACCAATTGACCGATGAAGGTAACATCAAATACAATTATAAAAAAAATGTCACATTTACGGTAAAATGCATGAAAATAATCAATATACCAAAAACAGGTTTGCTGTTACATTATGTACAATTATTATACAATTACTGAAAAATATTACAACTTTATACTAAAGGTTTCGTTGGTTCAAGTTGACTTCAAATATAATTGTCAATACATCTTAGAAAACATCTTGATCATATGACCGATTTAAGTTATAATCAAATACAATTATCAATACATATAATAAATATGTCTTGATCAAATGACCGATTTAAGGTAACATCAACATTTTGGCCTCAAATTTCAGGTTCATCTGACGAAAGATTTTAACCACTTTTAAACACTTAAGTGTCTAATTCATTTGATTTAATTAGTTTAAGTGAACGATTTCAACTGATAAGGTCATTAAAAACGATCTGATTCAAGCTCAAATATGAAAAATCTACAAAATACGACGAAAAATGTCACTTTTCAGATGGTTTTTGCCAAAACTGAAAGTGGCCGCATCCGTGTTCATCCACAATCTTTATATATGTTATGTATTATCATCAAATACAACTTACATTTCAATATTAAGGATGAACACGAATGCGGCCACTTTCGTTTTACACGGAAACCGTCTAAAAGAGGTAGGGACAATTTGTCGGTAATTTGTTTCATTCGATAAGATAGGTAAATCATGTTTAAATAGCCCGATAGATGCTATTTATAGTACATAAAAATACGTCACATCATTTATTTTCATACCTTGAACAGGTATTCCTACAAAAACAAGGCCATGACTATTGATTTTTTAATATTGATTTTATTTTATTATTAACATCCTTTATGCAAGGTGCCATACCATGTAACTTCTCAAGGAGCCAAATAATATCGAACTAATTCAAATCGTGATTTTCTCATTCTGAATATGTATATCTGTTACACAGTATTTGTCCTGGTCTTTTAAGGTTTTATCGTCTATAAGATTAGACAAGAAAATACATGTACATGTATATATTTTAACCGGAGAACATCTTACATCAGTTGGTCATAGATCACCCTGTGTTACTACTTCATGTTGTATTGCCTTTTCTATAATTTTAACAAATCGGCCCTTCGTTGTGATACAGATGCAACAGCTTCTTGATGTTTTACCTACAATCACGATTTGTAGTGTAATTGATTTGTTCTGTTATGTTGTTTTATTTTTCTGATGAGTTATGTACCAGTGTATAGACGGTGGTAAAAATTTCAGTACTAGTATCTTTACAGTTTGTGATTTGGCGACAAAATTGTTGTTGACTGCATTTGTTACATATAATACCATGTTCAAAAAAGGTTTCGACGAAATGTGTTTTGTTGTTATGAAAATTGTATACAATGGCCTTATTTTAAGTTATGTGTATATTACACCCGCAACATGTAGGCTTAATTTCTATAGATTCTGAACTAATTCTCGTGTTATTGGTTATGTACAGGCACCTACATCAGTTTGACGGCAGTTGTCCCTTGTATATATGTAATAACGTAAACACATGAATAGAAAGTAATTCAAGAGTATGGACAGTCATAGGATTGCACACAATAAGCGATACATTGTTTTTCTTTGATACACGTAAAATTATTTACTAGTACACTAACTGTATAGTGAAAATGAACCAAAATGACTCTATGAATCAAGCAAACAACCGAAAAAATATGATAGAAACTTTAAATTTTATATAACAACACAAAAAAATGAAAAAGTTCTGAGCGAGGTTCGAACCCTTTCTTCAAAACCGTAATTTATTAGTAGTTCTGTGCTCTACTGGTGGAGCTACGGCGATTCTTATCATTATGACTCTTATTTAGAAACTATATTGGTACAACTTATCGATGTTACAATTTTTTCTTTAAAAAGTTGTTTTTTATGTAATAAGGACACACTAAACCAATTTCATTTTTGAAGTAAAAAGTAGTATGAATAACAACAGTCATAAAAAGCATAACTTTTCTTTGGTTTGAAAGGTCCTTCTTGGGGATTCCCTGTTTTTTCCACATAAAAACACCCGAAAATCCGGATATTGGATTTTCATCCTTTTTTAGGGTTAAATTAACTATTGATCAAAAAGCATTTTTATTTTTGGTTTTTATAGGAAATTTTACTCTGTTGGCACTTTTTGAAATTGGCCCTTCTGTGAAAAAAATCCTCGGCATATTGGCCCTACCTCTTTAACTAAAATACTAGAATTTTGAAGATTTCAGTAATTTAGCATGACTTAATGGTGCCACAACCCGATATATGTGCATTGTATTGTAAAAAAAACGCCAATATTTAGGTAGCAGAAGCATTCTTCTGTCCAATAAATAACTAAAAATTAATATGTTAACAATTTTGTAAAACTGTTATATTTTGGGGCCAAAAACTTGGCCACAATCATCATTGGGGTATCTAGAAAAAAAAAATGTGTCCAACAACATGGCCGCCATAGCTAAAAATAGAACATAGGGGTAAAATGCAGTTTTTGGCATATAACTCAAAAACCAAAGCATTTAGAGCAAATCTGACAAGGCATAAAATTGTTATTGAGGTCAAGATCTATCTTCCCTGAAATTTTCAGATGAATCGGACAAACCGTTGTTAGGTTGCTGCCCCTGAATTGGTAATTTTAAGGAAATTTTGCTGTTTTTGGTTAATATCTTGAATATTGTTATAGATAGAGATAAACTGTAAACAGCAATAATGTTCAGCAAAGAAAGATTTATAAATAAGTCAACATGACCGAAATGGTCAGTTGACCCCTTTAGGAGTTATTGCCCTTTATAGTAAATTTTTACCCATTTTTCGTAGATCTTAGTTATCTTTTAGAAAAATCTTCTCTTAAACTACTGGGCCAAATATAACCAAACTTACCCACAATCATCATTGTGGTATCTTGAATATTATTATAGATAGAGATAAACTGTAAACAGCAATATTGTTCAGCTTAGTAAGATTTACAAATAAGTCAATTTGACCAAAATGGTCAATTGACCTCATAAGGAGTTATTGCCCTTTATAGTCAAATTTTAACAATTTTCATAAAATTTTCACCATCATTTTCCACTGAAACTAACTGGACCAAGTTCATTATAGATACAGATAATTGTAAGCAGCAAGAATGTTTAGTAAAATAAGATCTACAAACACATCACTATCACCAAAACACAATTTTGTCATGAATCCATCTGTGTCCTTTGTTTTATACTCACATATACCAAGGTGAGCGACACAGGCTCTTTAGAGCCTCTAGTTTCTTCTCATCAGCCTTTTTCAAATAAAATGTTTAACAACAAGATATATTTTGGGATGATCACTTTGACGGGCACGGAAAAATTAGGGTATATTTGATAGAGACAGAAGTAATCTTTTCAATTGAACCCCTAAAAGAATTGTTTCAATCGTCTTAACGTACAAAGAGCGTGACATTTGTGACTACACTGTACCTCAGATTGTTGTCGTTATTCATACAAGACGTGTCTGCGTACTTATCCATCCCGCGTAGTAAAGCAAACGCCCACTTGTCGAGAGTTGAAATGTTGCTCGGATCGTTTAGTGTACGTATTGCTATTCCACCGCCTTTCTTAGTCTTCAGATATTCAATCTGAAGAAATAATTCATGGAAAAAACTATGTATATATGTGTCATAGTTAGAAATAGTGATCTATTTTTTTATTTTACGACAACTGTCCACAAGAGACCAAAATAACACAGACATTATAAATTACAAGTCTGTTTAAAAATGTCCTGTACATATATGATATTCAAGATTTCAGTTTTGAACTAAAGGTGAGAATTTACCTGTGTTGTTACCTATGTAATTAATCCCCCTAAATTACGAGAATATTTTTTTATAATTGAACGTTATATCACCGGATGGCAACCACACATTTTCTTAACTAAAAATTCCGCTCATGTTTCAGTTCAAACAATTTACATAGTCGAGTCAATATACATGTTCAGTGATTTCAAAAGTTACTAATTCACTGCACTATGGTTTCATAATAGAATATGATATGTAATAATATATAATATGACGATTGTTGAAGGTTGTAAACTGAAGTAAAATTTATTAACCAGAATATAAAAGTGAATATTATGTTTCGTTGAGTTAATATTTCAAATCTATTATGAAACCATAGTGCAGTGAATTAGTAACTTTGGAAAACCATGCACATGTAAACCGACTCGACTGTGATGATCCCTCTAAGTAAAACTATAAGGCCTTACACGCTTGTTCATTGCTTAAGTTTTGTATTCTTTTCCACAAATTGAATTGTTTGAGCCAGATGTCTAGTTTGGTACACCCATTGAATCTGTTAGGTTTTACATGTACTGAAGACAAGTTTACCTGATTATTTACTTCTACTGCTTCTGCTGCATTATTCATGATTGGTTGTTGATTTTGTTGATGTACTTTAATTTCGACTGCAACTTCTTGTTGATTGTTTTCTTCTGTGATCGGTTTTAAATCTGTTAACCCTGCAGATCTAAGTAGATAGTTTGTCGGTCTATTGAGCGGCATTTTGTTCTTTCTGACAGCAAATGTTTAGGTACCGGATTTGATCCTATTTCGGTTTGCTCACACACCCCTTTGTCGTGACCTATATTATCACAACTAAAACATCTCACATTGTATGCAGGACATTGCCTTCTTGTACGACATGAATTACCGCAACATCTGCATGGAACTTGTGGGAACTGTCTTTCTTCTCTATTATCCCTGTTTGGAGTTAAAGCCATACCTTCTTGCCTAACAACTGTCTTCATTTAAGTTGTAAAATAGTAAAGCTATAATCTTTTTGGTATTTGAAATAAAGAAAAATTATTATTAAGAATAAAGAAACATGTGAAACAAGAACTATTCAACATAAAACAAAAATGGGAAAAATTCAATTTAAAACGAGAGTTCATATAAATATTCAAATCATATAAAGCACTTTGCGAATTATTATAAAAGTTCCTAAAGACACTTTTCTTCCGGTTGTATTCTCCACTACTTCCCCGAAGTGGTCGTACCGGGCACAGATTGCTACATTTCGTATTTTGGTGGTAATAATACTCCATCTGTGGTTATTCGTCTTTTGGGAATTCATTTTGCTGGTTGCTGAAAGTGTGTACATGCTGAAAACATTACCAACATAGAAAATGCAAATTTGTGACTATAATAAATATACAAAGTGTATGAGGAGGGGTGACTAACATAAATATACTAAAACATTCTGAGAAGAGGGACTCCTGACATAAATATACTAAAATGTCTATGCTAACTCCACAATTCAAAAGAACATGACTCCATTATATGGGGTTCGTGTTGTTTATTCTTTGGTTTTCTATGTTGTGTCATGTGTACTATTGTTTGTCTGATTGTCTTTTTCATTTTTAGCCATGGCGTTGTCAGTTTGTTTTAGATTTATGAGTTTGACTGTCCATTTGGTATCTTTCGTCCCTCTTTTATATGAATAGATATATAAAACAACGAAAGGGATGCTTTTATAATAATCATAAAAGTAAGACTACGTATTTAAGGAATTGGAGGGGGAAAAGGGAGGGCAATGATGATCATTGGCCCAGTAGTCAACATTTTGGTGTTGACATGAATATCAATCATGTGGTCATATTTATAAATTTTCTGTTAACAAAACTTTGAATTTTTCGAAAAACTAAGATGTTCTTATTCCAGGCATAGATTACCTTAGCCAAATTTGGCACAACTTTTTGGAATTTTGGTTTTGGATCGTCAATGCTCTTCAACTTTGTACTTGTTTGGCTTTATAAATATTTCGATTTGAGCGTCACTGATGAGTCTTGTGTAGACGAAACGCGCGTCTGGCGTACTAAATTATAATCCTGGTACTTTTGATAACTATTATGATCCTAACAAAAACTACACTATACTGCAAGGGTTCTCGAAAAAACAATCAAGAATTTGAATTGATTATCAGATCATCAGTGGCTTTGCTATATTTGTAGGTTTCATCAAATCAAACATGGTTATCCGTTTTTGTGACATTTAGTATACAGGTTGTCACTCCTGTGCATTCAATGGAAACAAAACCACAAAACAGTGACGAGTCCATATTGCACTCCTATTTGTGACCAAAATTGTTTTATAATATGATTTTGTATACCATTGATAATTAATCTACATTTGTATGTATATGCAAGCTTACACGTGTAAAATTCAAATATATATAGAATGTGGTATGAAATGATACAACAACGGCAATAACTACAACAATAATTGTGGTTATTTCAGTATACTACATTCAGTGATCCTTG
Source organism: Mytilus edulis (assembly GCA_019925275.1). Classification (NCBI taxonomy): domain Eukaryota; kingdom Metazoa; phylum Mollusca; class Bivalvia; order Mytilida; family Mytilidae; genus Mytilus; species Mytilus edulis. The sequence continues at coordinate 34,193,534 of CM034354.1, forward strand.
TTCAAAGTTACAACCTTTACTTGTGTAAAACACTAGGTTCTATATGCAAAACTTGATCAATCCTTTAGTAGATTCTGGAATAAGCGCAATGTCTATCGGATTTCGAGGCTCTCTTCCAAAGACCAAATAATATGGACTATATTGTATCGTGTTTCAGAAAGCCATCATAACGCCTTGTAAATAGTCTGGCCAGGTCGTTTGGTTGTACGATTTTGTCGTTCGGATGCTGCATTACATTCTGGGTGGTAGGATGATGTGTTAAGCTAATTATTAGTTCTCTGGAAAATTTTGCAGGTTTGAATTGAAGGTTTCTGCAAGGTCCGTATCGACATATAATTTTGTTGAAAAGAACTTTAGCAGTTTTTACGGCTCCTCCAGTTTGTGTTTATGTAGAAGCTGATTTAGGGTAGAAGTTATTTTGGAATAGTTGTGTATTAACTTCCGGTAATAATTGCATAGTCCAAGGAACATACGTACTTCTTTTTGATTTTTCGGTGCAAAGGAATGTGCAGATACCGTTTTCTCTGGATCTACTGCAATGCATTCTTTGTTGATAATATGACCTTAATAGTGGACTTCTTTAGGGACGACATCAAAAGTTCAATGTAGGATAAAAAACTTAATTCACATAGTTTTTTCGCTGACCCCCACACCCCCCTCTTAACTTAATTTGGGGAAAATTGATTTGCCAATAGGGATATATGTAAAAATCGATTTTAGATATACAAAACTTGCAGAACTTTCATTATGCTACTCTCCATATCGATTGGATTAAAATCGGGACTTTCTGCTAGACATCCCAGCAGTTAATATTCAGCTGTTTCATGAAGTCTTTTGTTGCATTTGCAGTGTGCTTAGGATCATTATCTTGTTGTAGTCGATGAGTGTCAGGATGAATGCTTATAGGTCTGTCGCGCCCCCAAGGGTGACTGGGAAATAGAAATATGGTCACTTGGTCTTCTTCCGACCGGCAGTAAAACACTTGCCGAAGTGGGGTGTCCGTTTGGCTGTGCGGGATGTATAAGTTCGCAGTCACGTCCGGTCAGATTGGGGACGTTAAATCCGATGCCTTGTGTAAAGAGAGTGCCACGCTCTCTGCACGTTAAGAACCCTTGCAACAACTCTTTGAGCGGTCCGTAGGTGGCCTGTTGCAAGGCCAAATTTCTGTCCCTATCCAATTTACCCTCATTTTCTAGTGGCAGTCTAAATTTCCCCGACTATCATCCCGAATGGCCTCTTTTATGACAAAACCTACCTATTGTATTTATTGTAAACTTGTTCTCGTCCTGAATATGCATGAAATATTTGCCACTGGACGTTAAGCAACCAACAATCAATCAATATAGGTCTGTCGCCAATATAGAGTTTATGTCGAATGCTGATGTGATGTTTTCAAATAATATTTGATTTTATCAGAATACTCGTGGTCCACTGACGACTCATACCATCCCAAATGTGTATCATTAGTGGGTGCTCATGTTTAGGTAAAACTGGAGCAACGGAGTCTTTTCTCGGTAGCTGATAACCTTGTTATCGTGCAGTGGGACATTCGCCAATGTTATCGTTGTCGGCAATGACGGCCATAGAAAACATAAACCCGTTTTAACATGATTGGTTCTCGAACCATTTGTCCATTTATAGGCGAAGAAGTTGTATAACCGGTTTCTTTTATGATTTTTTGGACAGTTCATTAGCTTGTGTGTGTTCCCTTGTCTGCTGAAAGACACTGAATATCGATAGACGTGTGAGTAGAGTTTTTTTACTGTATCAGGGATGTGCCTCTCCATTTTTGGCTTTCACTGGTTGTGGAAGAAGTCAACATAACTATGCTTTCTTGGTATTCATAGAAAATCTTTATATTCATTTAGGGTAATCATTACCATTTCCCGTTAGCTGCTGTAGTTAGTATATTAATTTATTTTAACTTGCGACGAAACTCGGGCTTTCTTCAGGGTCGATATTGGGAGTTGTGGGTCCATAGAGAGATTGCTTTGTGTTCATTAAATTGTTATAAAAAACTTATAGAAGTCTTTTCATTTATAGAACAAAATTAGGCAACTCTTTGCTGATAAGACGATTATCTATCAAATGTTCCTATGAGGTAAATATGTACAAAATATGATTATTGTTGAGAACTTAAACCCGTGGTCGGTGCGTAACAAATACAACCGGTGTTTCTCTCGAAAGTCTGGATATGGTTGTTGTTCGCAGCCAACATATTAACTTCCATAGCTGGTTGTTCATGTTGTGGATTGTTGTACCATCCCATATTTTGTGGCAAATGAGTCATTGGTGCAGGGCGTCTTGTTGTCATAGTGTAAATTTCTGTGATTTTATTTCATAATTTTTAATACTGTTTTATGTTACAAACTTTTACAAATCCATATGTCTTAATCTTCTTAAAGTACAATTAGTAAAATAGAAATTAATGTCATTTACATGAAATTGATTTGTATCATCCGTGTGCCTACCTCTAGACTGCTGCCTATTAATGGAAGGCTCGAATCCCTATGCCCTATTTCCTTGTGACACATTTTGATTTCCCTTACTTAAACAAACATAGCTAAAATGACATGACTTTTTGTAAGCAGGGCAGATTGCCCTGGATTTACATGACTGACCACAGCCAATACAGGATCCAGGTGGACCGTTATTCATTACTGGTCTTAGTCTTTGAACTGGCATCATTGGCTGGCGGTCATTGTAAGTAGGCACCTGAAAAGATTGTTAACTATTAGCATGATTATTTCTTGGATTATAAGGCACATAATCTGACTGTTGTTTGTTGGAATTTGAACTTATCGCTGCTATAGAGTCTCATCTTTGAGAAATTTTTTCCATTATTTTGTCTTCAATAGATGAAACAGCTTTAAGAATAGAATCATCAACACTCGACTGTTGAGGTTGTACCATATTAACGGTCATTTCGGCTGTAATGGACTTGCTGAGTAAGTCAGACATTGACACCGGATTTTGTGGTACAACTATTTGTTGAATCTGTGGTTTTAAACCTCTGTATGCAAGTTAAACTAAAAATTGTTCTGACACACTGTTTGTATTATTATAGTTCAAGGCTCGGTGTAGATACTGATCGACAGGTTCGTTTTCTTGTTGTCTAAGATAAGTAAGACCAATGTCTTCCTGCTTGTGCTGTTTATGCGGTTGAGAAATGATGGTTTGATATTTGCTAAAGAAGTTTTTGTAGTGGTATCGATCATTTCGGGTTAGCGCTATAGAACCAGGTTTAATCCACCATTTTCTACATTTGAAAATGCCTGTACCAAGTCAGGAATATGACAGTTCTTGTCCATTCGTTTTTGATGCGTTTTGTTATTTGATTTTGCCATGTGATTATGGACTTTCTGAATTGATTTTCCTCTAAGTTCAGTATTTTTGTGATTTTACTTTTTTCGAACCATTCTTCTGCAATTCCACACAAATAAAAGAGAAGGACAAGAATTGCCTCCCATTCTGCCATTCTCTGAAGGGTAATGTAGGCAAGAAAACTTGCCCACCATTGAACCGCATCAGTATCGCCATTAAAATGTTTTCAGTTTACCATTATCTTAGAATTAGTAAAACCTGGGGGCGCGGGTCTATTGTTACCCTGCCATGAAGCTGCGGCCTGAACTGGCGGTGGTTGCACTGGAACTAGTGGTTGGTTCTGTAAAACAGGTGGCTGATTCTCAACAGGTGGAGGTTGTGATGGTTGTTTCTGAACAGGTGCTTGTTGAGGTGGTTGATTCTCTGGCTATACATGTATTTCTTACACTATGGTTTGGTACATGATTACTGCATTCTGGGGCTGCATGTCTGCTGATATTAACCAGTAACTCATAAATTCTGGGTTTTGAGGTTGCGGTCTGCTGTCTCGTGCTGGAAACTTTGGGTCCGCCGCCAATTGTCAAATTTGAGTTTTGGTGTGTTGTTATTCTTGATATGTGTTAGAGCTTTTTGAAGCAAGTGTGACAGGCAGATGCAGGATGGTATGACTGTTTGATTTTCAGCTTCTGTGACAAGATTAAATTATCTTGTTGACAAGAGTCTTCTGACAGGCCTGAAAATAGTCAAATCTAATTTCTGAGAAATAGTCTTTATTTACAGCGTTCAATTTGAAAAGTCATATATATAATAACAGTATTACATAATAAAATATAAAGTATAACAATGCAGTCAATAAACAGATAAAATAATCATGATAATCATGGATTATTAATACTATAGATAAGAACTCTGAAGTTTCTCGCTATTACACCATGAACGGTGTGAATACTAAAGGGTTAGAATGGTTTCTAAACTGTGCAGCCTGACAAGCATGGGATTGGCAGTAAACACTTAAACAAATTATAAACTATTCATTTCTACTATTTTAACAACCATCTCTAGAATTATGATTTCAACTTATTCTCAGAAACTTTACTATTAAAAACATGTTTTTACAGTATAACATAGCTGTAGGCCATTATTTATAGAAAAGCAAACAATTGTAACTAACATATAACCTAATATACCAATACACTTTATATAAACAAGGTATTCATCTTGTAACTTTATTAATTTAAAACATAATCTATATTAAATACGGAACTATTCTTTATATACACCAACGCACTTTTTATTAAACAGACGTTCTAATGAATCTTTTCCGAGTCAGTGGCTGTTACAAAATACTAAAAATGCCTTACTTGTAACTGAACCTTTATTTCCCTATCAACTTCATTTTTTTTCAATAAACGTGATCTCATCATATAAAGATTTTATAACATTATAGCTATATCTAACTACAAGGTTATTCTGTTATTTATATAATTTCCACGGGTTAATATAATACAAATAAATATATACATGTTTAATAATTAAAAAGTTTGTGCTTATAAGATCAAGTTGAAATTTTGGTAAGAGTAATAGTTAACCCTTTTTTACTGAAAATTTGCAGAAATCGGTTTCTGTTCTCTAACTTAGGTTTGCCTCAATCAAATGTTTTTAAACTTATACACAATGCTAAGTACCATAAAACAAAGATGACGTTCGATTTGATCCCTGATCCAATATATGGTTTCCAGTTGGGTTAGGAGTGGCTTTCCTTGTCCTTAAGACTTATTTGTTTGTCTAACTTTAGTTTCATGCATCATAAAAGAAGTATGATTCACATCAATTGTGAGGGTCTCTCAATAGAGAACAAACAAATTGCTGGTGTACAACACCTTGTGATCAGATGCCAACTTGACTGTGTGAGACACTCGATGCCCAGTGCAGTACCGCAGATAGATTGTTCAGTGTGGTATGTCGGTTGAAAACATATGTACGATTAACCATGAATAACGATAGGTCATCATTGCTAACATTAATGCATATTCATCAGGATTTCAGTATGAATATGGACAAAGTAATGGAGAGATTTGTTTCTGCTAAGACTTGAAGAGCAGATTTTGGAAAATTTGAGTAAGTTTTATGTATTCAATGTACCATAATTTACCCTATTCAAAAGAATTCTAAATGGGTTTGCATAAATGGATGTCTATAAGTCCTATGAGCACAACCTTCCTATGACCGAAAACCTACAGGGAAAAAATATGCATAAATTGGTCTCGAATATTTTTCATTTTATCCTAGCTATCATTCAATATTTTTCGCTATTTTTTTTACAAAGTCTGATTCATTTATATTCGATCGGTTTTGAATAATAAGGTGTAGGTCAGTTTGATTAAACTAAGGGGGAGGCGGCCTGGTCCCCCTTATGTAGATTTATATATATGGTAAATGCATGGACTTTCAGCATATCCTACTACCAATGTTACCTTCTTTCCCGCCCTCCCTTTTCAATCATGGATCAGCATATGCGTGTCTATATTATTATACTAGTCAACAAAAGTAACAGTACAAACGTTTGAACTCCCAATTTATCATAAAATATAATTAATAAGGAAAATAATAAATAAGCCAACTAGAATTTACTGACCCTGTATATATCATATTAGGTCACTAACACACTATGTAACTAATATTTTATCAACATATTAATTTATGTCCCAGCTAAAATATTATTCCGTGTCAATATCACTGACAATAAAACAATACCGTATAAATTTAACAATTACAATATTTTATTATACATTACTTTTCTTTATACATACCGTATAACTAACATATAACCTAATATACCAATACACTTTATATAAAAAAAAAGTGGCTGTTACAAAATACTGAAAATGCCTTACTTGTAACTGAACCTTTATTTCCCTATCAACTTCATTTTTTTTTCAATAAACGTGAACTCATCATATAAAGATTTTGTAACATCATAGCTATATTTAACTACAAGGTTATTCTGTTATTCATATAATTTCCATCAAATCTCCCTCGAAACAAGTTTTCTCAGAATGGTCTTCACACACTAACGGGTTAATATAATATAAAAAAAATATATACAATATAATACAAAAAACATATATACATGTTTAATAATTAAAAAGTTTGTGCTTATAAGATCAAGTTGAAATTTTGGAAAGAGTAATAGTTTTTTTTACTGAAAATTTGCAGAAATCGGTTTCTGTTCTCTAACTTAGGTTTTGCCTCAATCAAATGTTTTTAAACTTATACACAATGCTAAGTACCATAAAACAAAAATGAAGTTCGATTTGCGCCCTGATCCAATATATGGTTTCCAGTTGGATTAGGAGTGGCTTTCATTGTCCTTAAGACTTATTTGTTGTCCTATTCCGCGACTCGGAAATAGAAATATGGTCACTTGGTCTTCTCCCGACCGGCAGTAAAACGCTTGCCGAAGTGGGGCGTCCGTTTGGCTGTGCGGGGTGTATCAAGTTCGCAGTCACGTCCGGTCAGAAGGGGACGTTAAATCCGATGCCTCGTGTAAAGAGAGTGCCACGCTCTTTGCACGTTAAGAACCCTTGCGGCAACTCTTTGAGGGGTCCGTAGGTGGCCTGTTGCAAGGCAAAATTTCTGTCCCTATCCAATATATCCTCATTTTCCAGTGGCAGTCCAAATTTCCCCGACCATCATCCTAGATGGCCTCTATAACAACAACCTACCTATTGTATTTATTGTTAACTTGTTCTCCTCCTGAATATGCATGAAATATTTGCCACTGGACGTTAAGCAACCAACAATCAATCAATATTTGTTGTCCTACTTTAGTTTCATGTACCATAAAAGAAGTATGATTCACATCAATTGTGAGGGTCACTCAATGGAAAACAAAAACATTGCTGGTGTATAATACCTTGCGATCAGATGCCAACTTGGCTGTGTGAGACACTAGATGCCCAGTGCTGTATCCTTCTATAGATGTTATTTTGTCAATAGTTACAAGCAGTACCGCAGATAGATTGTTCAGTGTTGGTTTTTATACTGACACTTCCGTAAAACTTGTTTGAGAAATGTTGGTGTTTTAATGCTTTCATCTGAAAAAGCTAAATTTACTGTGTCTAAAAGTTCTAGCCCCAAAAAAACGTATTACTTTTGAATATAAATTATACTTTAAGAGAACATTTTTTCTCGTTCAACTATCAGAGTACCACGTTCTCATACTAGTACTTACATTTTTTAAGTGTTTTTTTTTTATTAAAAATTAATACAGACATACGATACTTGAAAAAATGCAAAGTGCTTTTGGCTTCTGAAATGTTCATACATTTTATCAATACATTTAATTCATGTCAAAGTTTTGCATGTTGTGTGTACTTTTAAACAAAATATCAAACTGTTAAGACAAGTACTTAAATTTCTGAGAGAAAAAAACTTTATAAAGCCAGATATCTGAATTTTATTTCTCTATGCAATTTCCTTTCTGTCAGCAATGTTAAATGGACGAATTTTCAAATTATCAAATACTATTTTATTTGACAATTCGTAATACCTTATGACATAGTAGGAACCGGTACCCAACCTTTTTAAATGAGAGGTCATCGGCACAAATATTTATTCAATGTTTAATTGGATCAATGTGTCAGAGATTGACAGCTGTTATCAACACAAGTGGTGGTCATACGCGATATTAACTCTTCAACTTAAGATTTCGACAACATCTTCAAACAAACAGCCTGTGCAATAAGGAAAGCCAATAGTGATCTGTTATCTTCATTAAGTTTGTATCCTTTTTAGCTCACCTGGCCTAAAAGGCCAAGTGAGCTTTTCTCATCACTTGGCGTCCGTCGTCTGTCGTCGTCCGTCGTCGTTAACTTTTACAAAAATCTTCTTCTCTGAAACTACTGGGCCAAATTTAACCAAACTTGGCCACAATCATCATTGGTGTATCTAGTTTAAAATTTGTGTTTTTAGACCCGGCCAAATAACCAAGATGGCCGCCATGGCTAAAAATAGAACATAGGGGTAAAATGCAGTTTTTGGCTTATAACTCAAAAACTAAAGCATTTAGAGCAAATCTGGCATACGGTAAAATTGTTTATCAGGTCAAAATATATCTGCCCATAAATTTTCAGATGAATCAGACAATCCAATGTTGGGTTGCTGCCCCTAAATTGGTAATTTTAATGAAATTTTACTGTTTTTGGTTATTATCTTGAATATTATTATAGATGGAGATAAACTGTAAACAGCAATAATGTTCAGCAAAGTAAGATTTACAAACAAGTCAACATGACCAAATTGGTCAGTTGACCCCTTTAGGAGTTATTGCCCTTTATAGTCAATTTTTAACCATTTTTTGTAAATCTCCATGATCTTTTACAAAAATCTTCTCCTCTGAAACTACTGGGCCAAATTAAACCAAACTTGGGAATAATCATCATTTATGTATCTAGTTAAGAATTTGTGTTTTTTGACCTGGCCAACTAACCAAGATGGCCGCCATGGCTAAAAATAGACATAGGATTAAAATGCAGTTTTTGGCTTATAACTCAAAAACCAAAGCATTTAGAGCAAATCTGACAAAGAGGTAAAATTGTTTATCTGGTCAAGATCTATCTGCCCTGAAATTTTAAGATGAATGGGCCAACCCATTATTGGGTTGCTGCCCCTGAATTGGTAATTTTAAGGAAATTTTGCTGTTTTTAGATATTATCTTGAATATTATTATGGATAGAGATAAACTGTAATCAGCAAAAATGTTCAGCAAAGTAAGATTTACAAAGAAGTCAACAGGACCAAAATGGTCAGTTGACCCCTTTAGGAGTTATTGCCCTTTATAGTCAATTTTTAACCATTTTTCGTAAATCTTAGTTAACTTTTACAAAAATCTTCTCCTCTAAAACTACTGAGCCAAATTTTACCAAACATAGCCAGAATCATTATTAGGCTATCTAGTTTAAAAATTGTGTTTTGTGACATGCAAACCAACCAAGATGGCTGCTATGGCTGAAAATAGAACATAGGGGTAAAATGCAGTTTTTTGGCTTATAACTTAAAAACCAAAGCATTTAGAGCAAATTTGACAAGGGGTCAAATTGTTTATCTGGTCAAAATCTATCTGCCCTGAAATTTTTAGATGAATCGGACAACTCGTTGTTAAGTTGCTGCCCCTAAATTGGTAATTTTAAGGATATTTTGCTGTTTTGGGTTATTATCTTGAATATTATTATAGATAGAGATAAACTGTAAACAGCAATAATGAACAGCAAATTAAGACTAAAAAATAAGTCAAAATGACCAAAATGGTCAATTGACCCCCTAAAATGTTATTGTCCTTTATAATCAATTTTTAACAATTTTCATAAAATTTGTAAATGTTTACTAACATTTTCCACTGAAACTACACGGACAAGTTCATTATAGATAGAGATAATTGTAAGCATCAAGAATTTTAAGTAAAGTAAGATGTACAAACACATCACAATCACCTAAACACAAGTTTGTCATGAACTGTCTGCTTCCTTTGTTTAATTCACATATACCAAGGTGAGCGACACGTATGTTATTGTTCTATAAAATATATAACTGAAATAAAATTGTTGATTTTCTTTATAAAATCTGGATATCGTTTCTTTATGTGGCTAGTATATATTAAACTGTAACATCTGTCCATAATAATAATTTATTCCTCAACATATTATGGCCAACTATTTTCCTCAGTGGACGAAAGTACGAGTTATCTCGCATTATTTTAACTATTTGTCATGTATTGTTCTGATAACATTAGATATAGACATTAAAAGTGCATTGACTTGACATATCAACGATATAAGGATAATGATTAGAAACGGGGAAATGCGAGGGAATATTTGTTTTACAGAGTAAATTGAACAGAATATCTCTTTCAATAATATATATATTATATTTGTATTTAAAACTAATATTAGTCATGGCAGCACATTTTGCAGTACTGCACTGGAACTGCCAGGGTCTTAAAGCCCATGCACCAGAACTTTTATGGCACTTAGGTTCTGTTAAACATAGGCCTGACATTATTTGTTTACAAGAAACTTTTTCTTCAAATGAGGTAGATTTTATAGATATAAATATACAAGGATATATGTTGGCTGCCTTCTCCTCAACAAGTGGCTGTAGTAGTCACAATGTTCCTGACGAATTTTGGGGAATAGAAAGAAAAGGAAAAAAACGTGTTTGCACTTCTTCTTGCCGCCTTACCAAGCCCGACGAACATCCTGGAAAAAATTTGTCTCGGGGATTACATCTCGCACTCCGATGACAAAAGTTTGGAATATGGTAAACAAAATAAAAGGTAAAAATTCTAAAGCCACTGTAAAACATTTGAAAGACGGCAATGATTTATTAACATCTGAAAAGGATATTGCCAACAAGCTTGGTAAAACTTTTGCGAAATCTTCTTCTTGTAACAACTACAGGGAAGACTTTAAAAAAGTTAAAAAACAAAAAGAAAAAATTAAATTAAACTTTAAATCAAAAAATGGTGAAAATTATAATAAACGATTTTCTCTTGAAGAACTTAAAACATCTCTGTCAAAAGCCCATGATACAGCTTGTGGGCCTGATAATATTCACTACCAACTCTTAAAACACTTGCAAGATTCCTCGCTAGAAGCTCTCTTGCAGCTCATGAATAACATCTGGGAATCTGGTGATTTACCATCAATCTGGAAGCTTGCAACCGTCGTACCGTCGTATTCCAAAACCAAGTAAAGATCATACGGATCCTATTAATTATCGACCAATTGCTCTTACCAGTTGTGTCTGTAAAACACTCGAACGGATGGTCAATGATCGCCTTGTTTGGTTCTTGGAATCCAATGGGCTATTAGCCAATATCCAGTGTGGATTCCGACAGGGCCGCAGTACTCTTGATCATCTTGTTCGATTCGAATCATTTGTCCGTAATGGTTTTGCGAAAAATGAACATGTGGTGTCGGTCTTTTTCGACCTTGAGAAGGCCTATGATACTGCATGGAAATATGGTATTTTAAAAGATCTATTTGATATGGGGTTGAAAGGCAATATGCCTAATTTTATTTCAAATTTTCTCTCTAACAGACAATTTAATGTTAGAGTTAATTCGACCATGTCTGATCTGTATGATCAAGAGATGGGTGTCCCTCAGGGCAGTATTTTATCTGTTACATTTTTTAGTCTTAAAATCAACAGCCTTGTTGAAGTTTTAAAAAGTAATATTGAAGGTTCATTGTACGTTGATGATTTTTTAAAATGTTACAGAGGCAAAAATATGAAAGACAATTACAATTATGTCTTGGAAGAATTGAAAAATGGTTTTAAATTTTCCACGTCAAAAACGATCAGGATGCACTTTTGTAACAAAAGGAAATTGCATCTTGATCCCGAACTAACTTTGTACGGCAACCCAATTAAAATGGTTGATGAAACCAAATTTCGTGGGTTAATTTTCGATAAAAAGTTAACCTTTCTACCCCATATCAAAATGGTAAAATCGAGATGTTTAAAAGCTTTAGATATTTTAAAAGTTGTCGGCAGCACTGACTGGGGTGCTGATCGCAACATTTTACTTAATTTATATAGATCTCTAGTTAGATCTAAACTAGATTATGGCTCTATAGTGTATGGCTCTGCAAGGAAGTCCTACATACAGATTCTTGATGCTCTGCATCACCAGGGTTTGCGTCTCTGTCTTGGCGCATTTAAAACCTCACCAGTTGAGAGTTTGTATGTAGAGGCTGATGAGCACTCACTCTCTAACAGACGTTTGAAGCTTGGACTTCAATATGCTGTCAAATTAAAAGCCCATTCAGATAATCCTGCCTACAGCTGTGTTTTAATCCGATTTATGAAGATGTTTTTGCAAAGCATGAAAATAAAATTCCTCCGTTAGGTATACGTTTAAAACCACATTTAGCTTCTTTTGATTTAAAATCTGTTGCTCAAGTTAAAATTTGCAAATGTCCTCCATGGGAACTTCCCAAACCAAAAATGATATTTGATCTCCGTGAACACAATAAAAATAAAACAAATCCTCTTTTAATTCAGCAACACTATGCTGAAATTAAAGCCAATTATCCAGATTTTTCAACTGTCTATACTGATGGATCAAAAGATGGCGACAGAGTTGCATCTGCTGCTGTCTTCAGGGACAGAGCTGCAACTCTCCGTTTGCCATCTGATGCATCCATCTTTACTGCTGAAGCAGAAGCAATAATTTTGGCTTTGAAATTTATTGCTTCTTCAGATAAACCCAAATTTATTATATGTTCTGATTCACTTTCATGCTTACAAGCTATACAAAATACTAAAATTAAAAACACAATAATTCTCCAAATTTTATATGTAATGAGGAATTTAAAAATTCTTCTGAAAGAAATAATATTTCTATGGGTTCCGAGTCATGTTGGAATTCTTGGAAACACAGCTGTAGACCTTGAGGCAAAGCATGCCCTGGGTGACGCTTTATCTAACTGTGATATACCATATACTGATTTTAAATCTAATATTAGGGCATATGTGTTCAATATTTTAAAAAATGAATGGAGTAAAAAAGATGATAATAAATTACATGAAATTAAGCCTAATATAGGTAAACCTTTTAATAATTTTATGTGCAGAAAAGATCAGTGTATTATTTCTAGATGTCGTATTGGTCATACTAAAATAACACACGAGTATCTTTTAAAAAATGAAGATGAACCACAATGTGTACCTTGCAACTGCAAGTATACTATTAAACATGTTTTAATTAATTGTATTGACTTTGCTGATATTCGTAAGAAGCATTTCAATGTCAATAATATGTATGATTTATTTAATAATGTTCCATTTACAAATATTGTTGCATTTTTAAAAGAAATTGGAATTTATTATAGAATATAAAAATGTTATTATATTTAAGTCGTTTTTAATTTTTATCACGTTATTTTACTCATATTGATTTTTATTTGTAAATAATCAATTTGCTTTAGTCTAGAATTTTAGTATATTGAAGGACTTTTTGTCTTATTTTAAAAATATGCTTTAAATTGTAAAAATATTCGAATTAGCTCTCGCCGCGATATAGCCTTTTTGTGCTAATGCGGCGTAAAGCAACCAGCAATCAATCAATCAATCTTGCCGCCTTACGGCTAGATGTTACCTCTTCGTAATATTTTTAATGGTTATGTATTTTTACTGTTCTTGTATTGAAAAGTTGTTTAGTATATGATTAAAAATATGAAATAACCCATTTCCTTATATTACGTTACCTTCTATAAATGAGAAAATATATCAAGTTCAGAAAACATAAATTGTACCACATATTTTCTATTTAAAAGAAACCCACAAAAAAATCACCACTTTATTGCGTTACTTTCTATAAATCAGGAATTTCTATATATAGATATCTTATAAATAAGAACGATTATACAACATGATATATATTTTTAGTCAAAGATGTTTGAGACTGTGCAAGATCCAATTTTAACTTTTAATACAGTTCTAACGTCAATTGCTGACAGAACTATTCCTAAGACCTCGGCAAATCCAAAACATCCCAGTAAACCATGGTTTGATGACGCTTGTGATCAAGCCATAGGTGACCGTAAAAAATCTGAAAGACGGTAAACTTGAGTAATTTCCGTATTTTTCGCGCTAAGGCACGGCGGACTTGTAGGCAAGCCCGACGAACATCCTGGAAAAAAATTTGTCTCGGGGATTACATCTCGCACTCCGATGACAAAAGTTTGGAATATGGTAAATAAAATAAAAGGTAAAAATTCTAAAGCCACTGTAACACATTTGAAAGACGGCAATGATTTATTAACATCTGAAAAAGATATTGCCAACAAACTTGGTGAAACTTTTGCGAAGTTTTCTTCTTGTAACAACTACAGGGAAGACTTTAAAAAAGTTAAAAAAACAAAAAGAAAAAATTAAATTAAACTTTAAATCGAAAAATGGTGAAAATTATAATAAACTATTTTCTCTTGAAGAACTTAAAACATCTCTGTCAAAAGCCCATGATACAGCTTGTGGGCCTGATAATATTCACTACCAACTCTTAAAACACTTGCCAGATTCCTCGCTAGAAGCTCTCTTGCAGCTCATGAATAACATCTGGGAATCTGGTGATTTACCATCAATCTGGAAGCTTGCAACCTTCGTGCCTATTTCAAAACCAAGGAAAGATCATACGGATCCTATTAATTATCGACCAATTGCTCTTACCAGTTGTGTCTGTAAAACACTCGAACGGATGGTCAATGATCGCCTTGTTTGGTTCCTGGAATCCAATGGGCTATTAGCCAATATCCAGTGTGGATTCCGACAGGGCCGCAGTACTCTTGATCATCTTGTTCGATTCGAATCATTTGTCCGTAATGGTTTTGCGAAAAATGAACATGTGGTGTCGGTCTTTTCCGACCTTGAGAAGGCCTATGATACTGCATGGAAATATGGTATTTTAAAAGATTTATTTGATATGGGGTTGAAAGGCAATATGCCTTATTTTATTTCTAATTTTCTCTCTAACAGACAATTTAATGTTAGAGTTAATTCGACCATGTCTGATCTGTATGATCAAGAGATCGGGATGCATTTTTGTAACAAAAGAAAATTGCATCTTGATCCAGAACTAACTTTGTACGGCAACCCAATTAAAATGGTTGATGAAACCAAATTTCTTGGTTTACTTTTCGATAAAAAGTTAACCTTTCTACCCCATATCAAAATGTTAAAAGCGAGATGTTTAGCTTTAGATATTTTAAAAGTTGTCGACAGCACTGACTGGGGTGCCGATCGCAACATTTTACTCAATTTATATAGATCTCTAGTTAGATGTAAACTAGATTATGGCTCTGCAAGGAAGTCCTACATACAGATTCTCGATGCTGTGCATCACCAAGGTTTGCGTCTCTGTCTTGGAGCATTTAAAACCTCACCAGTTGAGAGTCTGTATGTAGAGGCTGATGAGCATTCACTCTCTGACACGTTTGAAGCTTGGACTTCAATATGCTGTCAAACTAAAAGCCCATTCAGCTGTGTTTTTAATCCGATTTATGAAGATATTTTTGCAAAACATGAAAATAAAATTTCTCCGTTAGGTATACGTTTAAAACCACATTTAGCTTCTTTTGATTTAAAATATGTTGCTCAAGTTAAAACTTGCAAATGTCCGCCATGGGAACTTCCCAAACCAAAAATGATATTTGATCTCCGTGAGCACAATAAAAATAAAACAAATCCTCTTTTAATTCAGCAACACTATGCTGAAATTAAAGCCGATTATCTAGATTTTTCAACTGTCTATACTGATGGATCAAAAGATGGTGATAGAGTTGCATCTGCTGCTGTCTTCAGGGACAGAGCTGCAACCCTCGTTTGCCATCTGATGCATCCATCTTTACTGCTGAAGCAGAAGCAATAATTTTGGCTTTAAAATTTATTGCTTCTTCAGATAAATCCAAATTTATTATATGTTCGGATTCACTTTCATGCTTACAAGCTATACGAAATACTAAAATTAAAAACCCACTAATCCTGAAAATTTTATATGTAATGAAGAATTTAAAAATTCTTCTGAAAGAAATAATATTTCTATGGGTTCCGAGTCATGTTGGAATCCTTGGAAACACAGCTGTAGACCTTGAGGCAAAGAATGCCCTGGGTGACCCTCTATCTAACTCTGATATACCATATACTGATTTTAAATCTAATATTAGAGAATATGTTTTTAATATATTGAAAAATAAATGGAGTAAAAAAGATGATAATAAATTGCATGAAATTAAACCTAATTTAGGCAAACCTTTTGATAATATTATGTGCAGAAAAGATCAGTGTGTTATTACTAGATGTCGTATTGGTCATACTAGAATAACACACGAGTATCTTTTAAAAAATGAAGATGAACCACAATGTGTTCCTTGCAACTGCAAGTATACTATTAAACATGTTTTAATTAATTGTATTGACTTTGCTGATATTCGTAAGAAGCATTTCAATGTCAATAATATGTATGATTTATTTAATAATGTTCCATTTACAAATATTGTTGCTTTTTTAAAAGAAATTGGAATTTATTATAAAATATAAAAATGTTATTATATTTAAATCGATTTTAATTTTTATCACGTTATTTTACTGTTGATTTTTATTTGTATATACTCAATTTGCTTTAGTCAATAATTTTAGTACATTAAAGGACTTTTTGTCTTATTTTAAAAATATGCTTTAAATTGTAAAAATATTCGAATTAGCTCTCGCCGCGATATAGCCTTTTTGTGCTAATGCGGCGTAAAGCAACCAACAATCAATCAATCAATCATGATATATATTTCAAATGAACATAAAAAAACAACACTTTATTGCGTTCCTTTCTATAATTCTTGTCTATTATATAAATTTAGAAATTTTATATAAATATATATCTTACAAATAAGCACGATTATACCTCATATTCTCTATTTATAATGTTCATAAAAAAAAACAATCACTCATCAAGAATGCAATCTCTGTTGTAGATTGAGTGGTGTAATAGGTAGTAAGTCAAGAGATGTAAAACATAAATCTGAGAGTTTACTTCTACAGACATACGGTCAGGTTATGCCCGATCCCATTAACACAGGCTCATTCCGAAGCGTAAGAGATGAAGTTTCAACTGGTATACCGTAGATACCACCCAGTTGTGTTGGAAGAGTTGTATCCCGCTAAGATACCCGGTAATGGCAATTGTTTTTATAGAGCTGTTTCGCGCGCATTAACCGGCACAGACATTTACCATGTATTATTGAGAGTGTTGACCCTATTAGAAATTCTAAGCGTCCCTATGTTTATGATAGTGAGCATACAAAGTTTGTGGATCTGGTCCAAGACAACAGAATAGTAGTTGCCGCATATTTACAACTGGCTCATGATGTTGGATGTGTTGGTACTTACGCTGACATGATGCATATGTATGCCCTGCGTGCCGCACTGATGATCCCGATCCGCTCCTATTTCCCACCGCAGGTTGCGTTAAAATGTATATCACAACCTTATTCTAGGAAAGTATGTGGCAGAGGTGTTAATGTATCTGGGATACCCATGTGTACCATTATGTGGACCCGTTTCATAGATTCAGCTGGGCCGTTTATTCCGAACCATTTTGTGACACTGGTAAGTATAGAACCTGATGTGGAACCTGAAGTTGTAACCGTAGCCGATTATGCAGACGTCGAACCCGAATCCGATATAGACGCAGAACCCGTAGCCGATATTATAGACGCCGATTTAGCATTTGATATGAATTCGACAACACAATCAGACAACTTGGTAGATGAGAATTGATGCCCGTTCATCGATGCTTCCGATTTACAGAAGATAAATCCACTGTCAAACGGTTGCCTACAGAATTATTCATAGAAACAACTGAAGTGATCGATCTATTATCAACCTTCTCCGAAGCAGAATCACACGACGCCATACCGCAAGGAACAAAGAACGATGTGTTCTTCATGATTAGGAATGGCAACAACATCACCAATCGTTCTAACGGAAAGAAAAGCGAGTTCTTGGATGATTGTGGTGTATGGGATAAGAACAAAGGGTCAAACCGAAACAATACTACCAACAAACATCAAACGGATTACGACTCATTTTTAAGAAAGGAGGAGCTTACTGCTTGGTAAAAAGAGTTAACAAGAAGAGAGTTTATGTTCCAATTGAACCACAGCCAATTCCGGAGACCGTGTTTGAGCTTAGTAGAAGCTATGCAACATTGAAGAAAGATTCAAATTATATAATGAGAGTTTCTTGGTTAGCACAAGGCGCAAAGGAAAGTGTAGCTGTTGTCGAATAGAACATTTAAGAACACCTGCAAGCGTGATGACCGCGATGTCCGATATGCTCCGTAAAGACCGACCCCTGAACGTATATGACAAGTTAACAAAGAAATGTGAGGTGACTAGTGGACCAAGCAACAGGAAGCAAGTGCACGACAAGAACTACAATGATAAGAAAAAACAACGGATACAAGATTTAGGCCATTCCGTAAGTCGGGGAAATATCGCTGACCACATTAACGAGATTGTTAAGATACCATTGTCCGATCCATAATAAGAGAAAAAGAGAAGGCACCGTGCCTGATACTATATTCCGATTCCCAACTAGAAGACCTCAAACACGTGTGTTGTTCCGGACTATCATTGGAGTAGACAAGACCTTCAAACTCTGTGATATGCATGTGACAGTGACTTGTTACAAGCAGACATGATGGCCGTTGTGATGGAGAAGACCAAAGAATCGCCGATATTTATAGGTCTGATTTATATTCACGACAATAGCGACTTCGACATCTTCAGCAATTTCTTCAATCATCTTAGAGTGAAATTAATTGACGCCGACACGGAACAACTATTTTTTAGTACGGACGAAGAACCCGGATTAGTAAAATCGATGAAAACGACATTCCCCGAATCTGGTCACATCCTGTGTATTCGACACTTAAAAGGTAATATAAAGCAGAGAATGATAGATGATGGAATCGATAAGAAATATAGAGAGTCCGTACTAGACAGCATCTTCGGTGACCAAGGATTAGTTCATTCCGATGATGACATTTGGTTCGATGTGAACAGATTCAGGAACGAACAAAGGAACTGTCAGCTTCATTCCACCGATATTTCTCCAATCGTGTAGCACGTACAATTCGTGAGTTATGGGAGGGACCAACACCATCATGTTACTTTGACCAAGGCTGGACCAACAACAACAGCATATTACTGAACCATGTGCTGAAATCAGCGATAAACTGTTACTGGACTTAAAAGTGACCATTCAGGAAATCGTCGAAACACAATTCAAGGACTTGCTGCGTGCTTTGGTATCCAGGGTCCAGTACCGTGTGGCTGATTCACATAAACATTTCGAGATAACAGCAACTGCATGGATAAATAAAACTGTACAAGAAAGAGAAAGATTGACCAAGAGATTCAAGAGCTACATTCCTCCAGATAAGCGCGTAATTACATCCACAGATGGCAGGAGGAATGTCATAAAGCCGAGAGCATTGGGCAAGAAAATCGGACAACGCAAAAGAAAGATCAACGAGAGATCAACAACCTTTAAAAAGAAAAAGGACTGATTGTGTATTTAATACTATACATGTATTACATTATTATTACAGCAGCGGTTAAATTGTGACTTAAATTGTTTTAAAGAAGTTGTGTTATCTAATTGTATTTTATTTATACTGCAATAACTTTGTTTGATTTATTCTGTTTTACTTATTGGTAAGATCCCCAAGGGTGACTGGGGTATAGAAATATGGTCACTTGGTCTTCTCCCGACCGACAGTAAAACGCTTGCCGAAGTGGGGCGTCCGCTTGGCTGTGCGGGATGTATCAAGTTCGCAGTCACGTCCGGTCAGAAGGGGGACGTTAAATCCGATGCCTCGTGTAAAGAGAGTGCCACGCTCTTTGCACGTTAAGAACCCTTGCAACAACTCTTTGAGGGGTCCGTAGGTGGCCTGTTGCAAGGCAAAATTTCTGTCCCTATCCAATATACCCTAATTTTCCAGTAGCAGTCCAAATTTTCCCGACCATCATCCTAGATGGCCTCTTTTTCAACAACCTACCTATTGTATGTGTTGTTTAACTTGTTCTCGTCCTGAATATGCATGAAATATTTGCCACTGGACGTTGAGCAACTAACAATCAATCAACTTATTGGTAAGTGTATTATGTTTGAATTCTGTTTTTTAACCATTGCATGTTGATACTTTTATTTTCTTTCTTCTTCCGTCATTATAATAAGTATGTATTGTTCATGATGTTCATTTTCATTGTGTACATTTCTTATATTGGTAAGTACATGTTTACGTTACCAATGCAGGTTCTATTATATTTTTTCAATTCTTTTAGTGTTTAAGTAAAACTTAAGTATACTTAAGACTATCAACATAATATCAATGATTAGTAAAGAAGGCGAGACATTTCAGTGTGTGCACTCTTGTTTAACAATAAATTCTAGATAAATTCTTTTAGTGTTTAGTGCTTACCCTTCCGGAGCACCTGAGATCACCCCTAGTTTTTAGTGGGGTTCGTGTTGTTTATTCTTTAGTTTTCTATGTTGTGTCATGTGTACTATTGTTTTTCTGTTTGTCTTTTTCATTTTTAGCCATGGCGTTGTCAGTTTGTTTTAGATTTACGAGTTTGACTGTCCCTTTGGTATCTTTCGTCCCTCTTTTAGTAGTTATAAATTTTTTACAATAAATTCTAAATAACGTATTTTCGCGGACTATGACAGATTAGCCTGTTCCTTGTGCAGGATACCTTAGTAGTTATAATTTTTTTACAATAAATTCTAAATAAAGTATTTTCGCGGACTATGACAGATAAGCCTGTGCCTTGTGCAGGATATCTTAGTAGTTATATTTTTTTTACAATACATTCTAAATAAAGTATTTTCGCGGACTATGACAGATAACCCCGTGCTTTGTGCAGGATATCTTAGTAGTTATAATTTTGTCGAGCCTGCAACTTTTGTTGCAGAAAGCTCGACATATGTTGCTGTTTTTGAAAACCTGATTGCCGAACTACAACTTGACAATTGCTGCACACTAACAAATCTGTCTTCAAGAAAATATAGTGATTTTTACCTAACCACTACAAAATCAACAAAAATTACTGTTCAGGATGATGACCTAGGAGAAATAAATGATGATATAGAGGAAAATGAACTACCAGAAAAGATTGGACAGATCCAAAAAATACAAATAGTGAAAAAATTCCATTGTGGATCATGCAACAAGAAAATGGACATTCCAGAGGGAATAAAAAAAGATAAAATGCCCTCACTGTAATTTGAAAGGAAATGTTGAAAGTTTTCAATTCAAGGTTACGTGCAGATTTAACTTGAAAGAAAACAAAACATCCACACATCTTGTTGCCTTCCACGACACAATTTCTGACTTCCTTCATAGTCAGAACAGATCTGGCTATCTAAATGACATTGACCAGCTGGAAGACTATTTTCTTAATATAATCTCTATAAAGTGCACTGTAAATGAAGATGTTGTCACAAAATTAATTGCATTGTAGACAAGAAATGAACATGCACAAGTAACATGCTTGCATACAAATGAACAAGTACTTCATGTTTATATGTTGACACTATGATCATGATTATTGAAATATTGTTGTCAAGAGTTTTAAATCAGTATTTTTTTCCCTCCATCATGAACAGTTGAAAGCTGGTTTTGACGTTGCTTCACTCTGCCCATTTGTTCGCATACTAACATTACATTCTGAAATAAGAGACTTTTGTAAGTGTAATATACATGTATATTAATCAATTTCTGAATTAAATCAAGGACTTTCTATACAAATGGGACTGGTAACTTCTAACGATGTCTATACAAATTATTAGACTTATCTCGTCCATAGCTGACGTCACATGACTTTATAGCAAATCATTTCACATTCTCGTGTTTTCTCCATAACTACATGTATATATGCTCAAGTTTAACAAAAAATCGTTTATATGAAATTTGATACATTTTGTCATTTGCAAAATGCTGACTTTCAAAAGATTTCTCTGATTGTTTTTTAAATATTGATCTCTGAACTTAGAGGTATTTGTTTGTTGAATTTTCAGTACTCTCCATCTTGTTTGATATGTAAACTGTATTACACAACTGGGACGTCACGTTTTTCAAAAGGATACGTCTAATTTTAATAATCAATCATTTTTTCAAAATCTTATATTTTTTTGTCATCGTAAATAGCTATTATTCAGATTTCATATTAACAAATAATTATAATTATGTAACAACAATGTACTGTGAAATATGCAAATAACTTCAAGCATCTTACATGTATATCAGAGATACATGTATGAAACTAAGTTTATTGCTAGGTGCTAGCTCTCAAGTGGCGGTGTTGTGAATGAGTTAAAATCAACAGAGACAAGTCCTGTTTATAGTATAGAAAGTCCGTGATTAAATCAAATATTGAAAAAAATAATATAATGTTGCTGCTTCAGGAAACTACTTGAATATTAACAAAGACGGAAAATGTGTCACTGGCGTTCATCTTTTGTTCTAATGAAATTGAGATGTAAAAATTAAAGCATTCATTTCAACACGATAATGCACACAAATCATCCAAACTCTTTTGTTTAAGGAAATCATTGCACTGATGTCTTGGTCATGATGATGTTTGCAATGGATATTTCTGAACATAGTGGTATGTATAGCATGTTGCTAAGGTTATATTTGAAATACTGTATGTGAAAACCGTCAGTATTTGTCTTCGCTTTATACATGGTTTATGTCGGAAGATGGTAGAAACGTCTACTGTGCTTTCGCTTGCAGAACAGTTTGGAATTGACAATTTCCTGTCTTGCCACTTCAAGAAGAAGTCTGGCCGCACCAATGTTGTCTGAAAAATGGCAACAGCAAAACCATTCCTAAGGAATAACAGTAATCATTGTCACCATTTTCCCTTACTAATAGGAT
Source organism: Mytilus edulis (assembly GCA_019925275.1). Classification (NCBI taxonomy): domain Eukaryota; kingdom Metazoa; phylum Mollusca; class Bivalvia; order Mytilida; family Mytilidae; genus Mytilus; species Mytilus edulis. The sequence goes on from CM034354.1 coordinate 34,216,359, forward strand.
AAGAAAGACTTGAACTGAAATTGAATGCTGGTATTTTACCCCTTGGTTTGAAAGAAATAATCCACAATGTTTTCAACATAATAATGGTAAAAATGTAGTACTTTGTGATAATATCATAAGGCATATTATAAAGACGAAACGCGTGTCTGGCGTACTAAATTATTATACTGGTACCTTTGATAACTATTTACACCACTGGGTCGATGCCACTGCTGGTGGACGTTTCGTCCCCGAGGGTATCACCAGCCCAGTAGTCAACATGTCGGTGTTGACATGAATATCAATAATGTGGTCATTTTTATAAATTTCCTGTTTACAAAACTTTGAATTTTACGAAACACTAAGAATTTTTTTATTCCAGGCATAGATTACCTTAACCGTATTTGGCACATGTTTTTGGAATTTTGGATCCTCAATGCTCTTCAATTTTGTACTTGTTTGGCTTTATAAATATTTTGATGTGAGCGTCACAAATCAGTATTGTGTAGACGAAACGTTTCTGTTTATTATTGTTCTCTGCAGCCTGCTTTACTCCACTTTGATCTTCAGGTTTAAATAACACAGATAGCTCACTTGTCTGATCATCATTGATTTCATTAACGTCCCATATATCAATTAATCGGCTAAGACAAATCTCTCGAAAATCTGACGAATTTGACGATATTGTTGATAGTTTTACCACACCGTATGCTTACGGACACTGTACAATTTCTGTTAGAATATTCTGCGGAAAATAGTAAATCAAATGCAAACAAGTTGAATAACAATGAAATATCCATGCATGTATAAATTTATGCATACAGTAAAATTTTACTACTCTTTGGATAATGCAATTAGATGTTACTTTAAATCGACCATATTCTAATAATAATTGCACAGAAAGTACCATAGCAACGCAGCTCGGGTGAACAAGGGCATTATTATCTACACTCTTGAATGAACAACACGTGCATTGGAATCCATACCAGAACTTGGTTCCTGTGTGCAGTTTGCTCCACGATTTCATATTAGGTAAGCTAAATTTAAGTCTTTATTTTCGCTACCACAATACTATGAACGACGAATTTATTTTCCATTACCTGAGTGACGTAAGAAAATATAATAGTCACATCATGTCCTGTCTATTGTCTATTGCACACCTCGGCAAAACCACGAAATCAAATATCCACGAACATGTGATTTTTTACTTCATTTACGAAAATTGGTACCCACAGTAATAAATGAATCCACAGTATGTATTTCTGGTTTCACTTTAATAACACAAAAAAAAAGATCTTGAGATTATGAGCCGACTCCAAATTCAAATGTATGATAAAATTTCAGTGAAAATTTGTTTTATCAGGCAGTTGAAAACCGTTAAATTTTTTGACTGCACATGTTTCAGTAGAAATATAAGTGTCATAAAGGATCATTTAAAGCTGCATGCATTGGTCAATTGTTAGCGTTTCATAGGATTGATGAAATTTTTGTCATATTATGTCTGTACAATAAGCCACAAATAATTTTTTTTTGATACGTCACACAGGTTAAGAGAAATATATTTGTCGTTTACAGTATTTGTTATTTAAAAAATAATACCTGCATATCATGCTCTATGCTCATTTTAACATGGGTAGGCATTTTATTTGTCGATATTTTACACTGAGCATTGTCAAATATAATGCCTAACCATGTTAAAATGAGCATAGAGCATGACATGAAGGAATTATTTCGATTCTAATAGGACAAATACAGTATTTTCATAGGTCGAAGCGTACGAAATTACCGTAAAAATGTTTGGCTGTTCCCGTTTCCTCCTCGAGGAGTCTGTGCATTGCATTTCATATTTGATAAGTTTAAAAGCTACGAGCAGGGTAAATATATGTTGTTTCATAAAAAAATATAATAAAAGTTTATGTTAGCTGCTTAAATGTATATATTTTAAAGGATAACGATGGAAATAACGTTAATAGAAACAGCAAGTTCGTGCGCATGTGTCAAACATATTTTGTGCTCATTAGAACACAGCTTTGTTTACAAAGCGGTGGCTATAAGGACGTCATATTAGAATGGTGAATAAACATCTTAAAAACAGAAAACGTTATGCCTTAATTTAACAAAAACAATTTGTGTATATCTTTTAAAACAGAAAATGTTATGTCTTTCTTTCAGTAGAAATATAAGTGTCATAAAGGATCATTTAAAGCTGCATGCATTGGTCAATTGTTAGCGTTTCATTGTAAACTTCTGGAAAAACTTTTTGATTCCTTAGTAGCCCCTATTCTCCTTTATTGTAGTGAAATCTGGGGGATTATTTCGACATTTAAAGACAGTGATGCCTATGAAAAGTTGCATATAAAATTTATTAAAGAAATCTTGGGAGTACACTGTAAGGCCTCGAATGATGCATGTCGTTTCGAACTTGCAAGACTGCCATTGAAAAATAGGATAATGTTATCAAGCATTAAAATCTGGGATCATTTAATCACTTCAGAAGGAAGTTTAGTTCACCAAATATATAATGCTACAAAAAAAAGCAACCCATGGGTTAAAAGGTTAAATATTATTATTCAAAACTTAGGTTTATCTTATTTGTCAAATGATAACCTTACTATTAAACCCCTGTTTGGTTTCATAAAACAAAGACTAACTGATCAGGGTTTTCAGGAACAACATGCAAATATTTCAGAATCTCCTAAATTAATTTTTTCCAGAGTGTCTACAAAATTAATGAACGGGCAGGTTATGTTGATGCTTTAAAAAATAGATCAGATCGATCATCATTATGTAAATTAAGAGTTAGTGCTCATAACCTTGCCATTGAAAGAGAAAGATATTTAAAAATGCCCAGAGATCAAAGAATTTGTGAAATCTGTAAAAGTGGCGAAATTGAAAATGAACAGCACATGTTGCTACACTGTAGCGGTTACTCCAGTATTAGAGAGTCTTTTGTATTAAAAATGTTTAATATTACAGGAAAAAGTGTAACCACATTGTGTGATAAAAATATAATAAATCTTATACTTAATAATACATCTTATAAGGCACTAAAATTATCTTCCTCTTTTGTAACAAATTGTTTTAATGCAAGAAGTAATCTATTGTAATAGATTTTCATTATACCTTTAATCGTTTATTTACACATATACATATAATTGTTTGTATTTTACTACCATGTATAGCAAATTGTTTATCCATTCGGTCATTACCATTTATTGTAAATGCGTTTGTGCCAATAAAATATTGTCTATTGTCTATTGTAACTTGCTTAAATAATTTCGTCCAATATATTTACATGATTAACAAGAGAGAAAATTGTTAGAGATATATCCTGTAAGTGTTTAAAGTTGCAGAAAATTTACCTATTATGACCTTCGTTCGGCGCATGTGTAGGTGAGGTTGTGTTTGGCAACAATTGAACCGATTTAAATCTATTCGTTATTTACTGATCGATGCACTTATTTTTCAAAAGGTAATGGAAAATAAATTTGTCGTATACAGTATGAGGAGATCCAATTATACGGTTTCTACAATAAATATATTGTAGCAGGAGGTGGTCAACGACAATTCAAGAATGCCACAATATAGTCCTCCTGGGACATGTAGTGGTAGTACTTCGCTTAGGTTCAATCAGCAGGATACACTCTACCTATATAGGTCTTGTTTTTCAATGTTCACTACATTTACTAAACAAGAATTTTCCCACTATAATATTTATTATACCAATAGCATCAGTAAAGTTCAATAAATTGCATATATTTAAATTCAACAATAGTAAAGTAACAAAAACCACAACAGATAACTGTTCTGACCAATAGCCTTTCTTAAAAAGGAGCTATTAAATATCTTAAAACTTTATTTATTCACAAATTCACTTTATGAATATAATTCCACCCAACTTGTCCTTAAATCAATAGTAACTACCTATTTTCTATGTTAAACGGACTTTATTTAAATTTAGCGCCGGAAAATTATACCTATGTCTCTTGAGACGGTCCCTCACATTTTACTCAATAATTACATACCTTTAAGTTCAAGGACACTGGAGTGTTTTTACACAAAAACGTGTTCGGCCCAAGGAGACTGATGCAGTCTGGAGGGTTTGAGGGTGGCTTGATACAAACCGGCTCAGTGCAGCAACTCCCTGATGTAGCAAACACTCCAGTATTTATACTTTTTGAAACAATGGAATCAAACACCGTGAAAATCAACAAGTTTATTACGTAAGTGAGGAGATAAACACCAAGATATTCGAACTAACTTTGAACCCAAGGGGAGGACAGCATTGGCTTAAGTTGACCACTAGATTTAATGAATAGAAACTGCCGTATGTCCATCTACTTTCGGTCAACGTGCTACAGAAGTAGGGACGAAATTTAATCAAACATACTTGAAGCCAAGAAGCAATAGTCTAAAAGGTTTAGTTTCCTAAATCAAATAATCCCTTTTATACATGTATAAACATTTGTAGCAAATTCCTATCTGGGGAAATACTAGTTTTACTCTATAAAGTTACCTGGTCACTACATTCCTTCCCGATAAAGATCAATATTACGGGTAAAATTGATCCAACTAAAAGTTAATAAAAGGCACTTAGTAGATGAAACTTTTTAAAGTTTGAAGTTTAAAAGTTAAATTAAATTCATAAACTATAAATCAGAACATTCAAAAGTTGTAAATGCATATATAAGAACACAATAATTTAATGTTCATTCAAAGAAATGATTTATCATGAGAAGTCTCTCTCCATAATCTCTGCAGCCTCCAAACGCTCGGTTAGACGATGAACTAGTGAGGCCCTAGCTTCTTCTTCACGCTTCCTGCTAGCCTCACTTTTTCCCCGATTAATAAATTCAGAGTTCTCCTCAGCAGTTCCTAACCTGGGCAACATCGTTCCACGAGTTTCGATGTAATCTACATTCTTTATGTCACTTTTGTTTTTGAAAACAGGAAAAAAGGTTTTAATTTTGAGTAAATTTAGTATGTAGCAAAACTTATGTTAATTAGAAGTTGAAGATACTCTAAAAGTGTTTCGCTGGCATAAATGAAATTATGAATGGCAACCTAACCACATCTTCTTACGTAATGAACAGACTATTTCATCACGTCAATAGACCGTTAAAAAAGTCATCAAATCCAAAACGTGGACAAACAACTATTGTTAAAACATGAACCACAGATTTAAAATTGAAAACAAACTGGAAGCCGCAGATTGTGCCAGAATTGCTGACCAAAATATTCGACATCACAAAACTTCATTTTATTGACATAAGGCGATCGATATATGGTCAAGGAAACTACGAACTATTCGAATTGTTTCAAAAATTCTACAATTTTCCTTATATATGGGGCACAAAAACTCCCGAAGAAAAATATAAACTGTACAAAAAGGTACTAGCACAAGATCTTAACAGACAAAATGATTTCCTCATCAAATGGGGAACTCGTCATTCCCAATGTGAAGCGTCTAGCTCGTAAGCCAGGTCAACGACATGTATTCAAAAAGAAAATCACAAAAATACTGAACTCCGAGAAATTTAATCGGAAATTTGAAATTTGATCTGATTAAGTTTTAATTTTTCCACATTTCACACTGCATGAAATGATGCGTTTACAGAATTTAAAATAATTGTAAATTTCAGGTTGAAAATTTAAATATTTATGAAAACTACAAATTTAGAGAAATTGAGAAAATCAGCAAAATTTCTGATTTAATCTTATTTACATTTAATTTATAGGATTTTATTTTTCTAATTTACGCCAATATATATTTGATTTAAATATCTTTTTTACACTAAATTTATATGTTTTTTATTTTTCTTATTTATGTAAATTTATTTTTTCAATTAAATTTTTAATTTACACCCATTTAAAAACCGATTAAATAACAGGAAATTTTTGCTTTACCTACACTCGAAAAAAAAGCTGTAGATTACATCTTCTTATAATCTAGAATTAGATTTAAATTTTCTTATAACCAATATTTAAAATAATGCAGTTACAAGCACTTCGTAGATTACACCTTTCTTAAGAACGAAATCTATTTACAGGTACATCTGAAATTTGCTATAGTGTTAGATCAGTTATTATAAAAGAGGGACAAAAGATAAACGTTTTCATCTAATATTTACTGCCACGACAATATATTTCATTTCGCTGGAAGTTTGGGTTTTCCCGTTGGCTAAATGTAGGACTTATATATAGATATATAGTATAACTAGTTCTGCAACTACACTACAAAAAAGGTTTTCAATTTCTACTGTTATAGTTTTTATACGGTGCTACATGTTTAGCATTTAAATGTATAAGTATCGAATGTGTTTGCAGTAAGGTCGAATCAAAGTAAGTCACATTAGTATATACTACATATAATGTGACTTTCTTCGATTCGACCTAACTGCGAACACAATAATACAGAAGCTGCTACGTTTAATTTTACATGTATGTATAGAACTATAAATGGTAAGAAGCTGTACAATTATTTATAATTCAATTTAGATTTTTTGTCATTCTGCGGCATCTTACGACCGTACATTGTCAATAAATTTAAGAGTTGCTACCCTTTTAAAGTATGACCACACTATTCCTATACTTTATCATCTTCAAAATAAAGGTATCAGTCTTGTACAGAATTACAACTGCAGTCTACGGTGCATGCAAGAGATGTTTTTCACCCCTGGCTACGATAACCCACTGGTAGAAGCTTGGTTTCAGCTGATGGTCTGCATGGTGCTGTGACCTCTTCTGGAATAACTTTCATTACATCTTCTTTGATGTGTTGATGAATTTCACCAATACCTCCTGTTAGTGACATTTTCGTAGCACTAGTTATTATAATAGTTTTATCCCTGTGGATATAATTTCTTAACATGACTGAATTTCCTGTCTTCATGGAGCTAAGCTTTTCCTCATCATAAACAATAGCATTGACTGCTGACGATACATCAGTAAGTCCCATAATTGTCCATGACTTATCCTTTTCCTCCTTTTTGTATTTCTTTGTCGGGGACACTGTCACAACTTTCACTTTCAGAGGTGTGTTATATGGCACATTTCCTCTATTGAATTTAATCTTTAATATGTTATTCATCTTTCAGGTTTCTGGAAAAATAAATATATAATAATAGACATATTGGTTAACAATCTACATGAATATTATAAGGCATTGTAAGCGTATTTTTTTCAAAATTAATATATCTAATAAAGCTTTATTAACACGTGTTCATTCAAGGCAAGTTTGATCAATTCACTTGTTTTTTTTTCTTATAGTAGTATTTATTTTTGAATTTTTACATAATAGTATTTTGGCAATTGATAGAAAAATTGATTGCACATGTAATTTTTGACAACACTTCAACTGAAGGAAATGATACAAGGATGGGAGGATTTATACTTGAATTTGCAAGTCTTTAACGATCTGAGTACTTAATAATTACATCTTAGTTTAAATGAAAAGGAGAGTGAAAAATCAGTAGTGTAAATAGTTATCAAAGGTACCAGGCTTAAATCCATGATCACTGGTGGTCAGTTGTTAAATTGTATTTATTATATAAAAAAATTAAATCAAATTTTAGATTTGGAGTCAGATTGCATTCTGGTTTCCATGAATCATGGTCATGGCTGAATCCATCCCATTGAATCAAGTACTCTCGTGAGCTTCCAACAGTTCTAGTGGCAATGATTACTTTCACTCCGCATTCTGAAAGAAAAATAAAACATTGTTGTTATATGAAAAATAAATCTCAACGTAAAAGTACTATATACATATTAAAATATATTGTGTTTATATTTTAAAAGTTAATATCCAACGGTTAAAATACATAGTAAAACTCTTCTATTTAAATTCATCAGTTTCAAAAATTCTATTTTTTTTAAATGACCCATACATTTAGAAACAGATGAAAAACTTAAAAAGGGAAAAGCAAGCGGTCCAGAAGTGTTTTGAACGAGGTAATTAACTTTAGTAGTCCAGTAACTACCAAAGCATATGCTAAACTATTTGATCTTGTGTTAAAAACAGGACACTATCCAACTTCATGGAATTCTGCATACATAACTTTAGTACATAAATCTGGTGACAAATGTACTCCCAGCAATTACAGAGTAATTTCTTTAATCAAATGTATATCCAAGCTATTTAGTAGTATCTTAAATTATTCTTTCCTATCGACCGAGGAGTAAAACAAGGGGACAGTATTAGTCCCACACTCTTCAATTTATTTATTAATGATATAGTTGAAAATTTTGACCATAAAGGTTCAAAACCCTTGAGAATATTAAATTTCTGATAATAGGAAGTCTTTTGTGTGCCGATGACCTTATAATTTTACCTTTTCATCCCTATAATGGTACATGGTAATACGGAATGAAAAAAAGTAAATATTAAACACAAATATACCGGACCCCGAAGAAAAATTAAAACGGAATGTCCCTGTATCATTTAAATACATACCCACACATGACAAACCTGTAGCTTAAAGACATATCATAGAAAAAAATAGGTTGCTCGAATTCATAATTGATTCATTAACCATTTTTCTCTAAACGACATTTAAATATAAAGAGAATTTCTGGTTACAGCCCCAAAGTGACAATTTTGAAAGAATTTACAGATACAATTGAATATATTGCTTAAACGGACTAACCCTAAATCGGGTAAGTTGCAACATGATGACCGGAGGTCGAACTGCTGCTGCAAAGGCAATTCAAGTACAACCGCAATATCTCTAGCTTCCTAAAATGTTAGTCACATTGTTTAATTTCTTTCAACGACAATTTAGAACTACGTTTTGTTGCGATGTCTTATCTAACTATATCTTTATAATTCACGACAGATAAACCGTAAGGGTGGAAGCCTAAAATCCCCCAAGGGTGACTGGGGTATTGAAATATGGTCACTTGGTCTTCTCCCGACCGGCAGGAAAACGCTTGTCGAAGTTGGGCGTCCATTTGGCTGTGCGGAATGTACCAAGTTCGCAGTCACGTCCGGTCAGAAGGGGGACGTTAAATCCAATGCCTCGTGTAAAGAGAGTGCCACGCTTTTTGCACGTTAAGAACCCTTGCAATAGCTCTGTTGAGGGGTCCGTAGGCGGCCTGTTGCCAGGCAAAATGTCTGTCCCTATCCAAGATATCCTCATTTTCCAGTTGCAGTCCAAATTTGCCCGACCATCATCCCAGATGGCCTCTATCGTATCAACCTACCTATTGTATTTATTGTGAACTTGTTCTCGTACTGAATATGCATGACATATTTGCCACTTGACGTTAAGCAATCAACAATCAATCAATTGAAACATCTTTAATGGAGTTATCATATAATAACTTAGGTTCAATGTCAATTTTCTTCACTTAAATGGTAACAATAAACCAGCACATGGATGACTCAATCTGGCTTTAAACTATGTTCACAACTATTTTGATGATTGTTTAATTCGGTGATCTGGTAACTTCATACAAGTCCTGGAATGGATTATCAAGTCTAAAGGCTTGAGGGTCCTGGATTAGATTCTCTAGTCTGAAGCCCTGAGGGTCCTTTGAATACATTTTCTAGTCTGAAGCCCTGTGGGTCCTGAAATTAATTTTCTAGTCTGAAGCCCTTAGGGTCCTGGGATGGATTCTCTAGTCTGAAGCCCTGAGGGTCCTGGGATGGATTCTCTAGTCTGTACCCCTGAGGGCACTTGGATGAATTCTCTGGTCTGTACCCCTGAGGGTCCTTGAATGGATTCTCTGGTCTGTAGCCCCGCATTGATGTCTGTATCTTTGCGTAATGCATCTGATATCTGACGACGAAGACTTCTGAGTTATGCATCTATCAATATTCTGTATGTAGCCTTGAAAGGTTGGTTCGAAATATGACTTGTCCTAAAGGCTCTTATTGGTGTTATACTTCATGATAATTCTAGGTTGATAGTACAGATAGCTGAAAAATAGTCTGCATGTAGTGTCAATTCTAGTTGAATCTCTTGTAGATTATTATCTTTTAAGCGAATTTTCTGTATCGATGCTGGCGTCAACTGTACTCCAGAGTAATGAAATCACTTGATTCCTCGTACCGTCCTTGCCAAAGTAAGTGTTTCTGGATAGGGACAGAAGTGTTTCCCTGCCACAGGCCACCTACGGACCCTCAAAGAGTTGTTGCAAGGGTTCTCAAGGGTTTTTGATAGTTGTAGAAACCGACCGTATTCTATAGATAATTATATTGACAGTAAAAGCAGACCTTTCATTGGTTTAATAATATTATTTCTACATTTGTCTATAAATTCTTCTGATAATTATAGAAATCGACCATATTCTATAGGTAACTATATTGACAGTAAAAACAGAAATGCCGAGAACGTCGTACCCGTCTGAAATAGTCTCTGCCACTCATTCGTGTTTTAATATTTTAAATGAACACATCTATGCATTGTGACTTGGCAAATTATATAAGGACCTGTCCACCATTTGCAGGTTGAATACCCTGTTAATTTTGTAGTCGAGTGGTTTTATTGGCTTTAAACACAAATAACACACTCCTCAGGTTTTGGATTCTGTTTATTATGTTAGCGAAAAGGTTGTAAACAAAAGACCCTGTAATTAAATATAAAATTATAACCAATGGTTCAGGAATAATAACATGAATACAATATGAACTCAATGAGTTTCCAATTAAAATAAATAATACAATTTCTTAATCTTTCTCTTATTTTGTTATTCTAACAAAATCAATGTAATCTAATTGAATTAAGTCGCTTATTGATTTAACAAACTATTCAATTATTGTAATGTCTTAAAGATATAACTACACGCAAAACTAGATTCTACACGAAACAAACTAAATAGCTAATGTTAAGCAAAAGCAAAGCAATTAAAAATAAGCATAGGCGAACAAAATAATAAGCATTTATAGCAAAACATATAAAACCCAACTCGATGCTTGACTCACACTTAGATACAAAGGTCAATAACCATATACCACTGGGATGGAATCAACAGTACATGATAGTAACTCCTGAATATAAAATAAGGAATATAACTATTGTGCCACAAAAATGCACAATTACACTAATAACATTTTGTACATGAAACTTTACTTTTAGTTTATATTAACTAGTTTAATAAAAAAAAATACTACTCAGATAGTTTATATTAATATCTTATTGTTTTAAATATTAATTCATGAAAGTTTTTAATACTTTTTATAGTTTATAACCATTTGATCAATTTAGCTGTATTGTCCGTCAGTCAATCAATCACTCATTTCAAATACACTAGAATTATTAATTTAATGACAATTAAATATATTTTGAGTAATCATAAATACCTAAATGAATAATATGGTGACAAAGTAACACAGTGGCTGAGTATAAAGACTCAAATGGACATCAGAATAAGAATTAGTGTGAATAGTTCAAAATGTCTGACTTCATGCTGAGTAAAACCAAAAGAATACTTTCAAAGAACAAAGAGATTTCCCTCCACACATATACATGTGATTTATCTGACCAATGAGAATCAGTCAATCAATCACTCATTTCAAATACACTAGAATTATTAATTTAATGACAATTAAATATATTTGAGTAATCATAAATACCTAAATGAATAATATGGTGACAAAGTAACACAGTGGCTGAGTATAAAGACTCAAATGGACATCAGAATAAGAATTAGTGTGAATAGTTCAAAATGTCTGACTTCATGCTGAGTAAAACCAAAAGAATACTTTCAAAGAACAAAGAGATTTCCCTCCACACATATACATGTGATTTATCTGACCAATGAGAATAGACAAAGTGACCAATACTGACCATCAGTACTATGAATAGGCATTTAAAAGGTTCACATACCAGAACTCAGGTCATCACCTTAATTAGCATATAAATATAAACAAAACAGCATGCTTTATTCTTTTATTATTGACATAAGATTCTATTCTGTAAATAAGTAAACAAATCCAATAAATACGTTCCAATGGATATCTTATTTTACAGAAAAACATAACATAATATAGAACTAAGTACAATTCTGAAAGTTAAAACTATATACATACAAACCATTTAAATTTCACCCTTCCACAATTTTTCACTCTATATTTTCTGGACAATTCATTCCAGTATGATCTTTTAATTCTTGAATGAATTCCTCTTTAGTGATCGTATATTTTGTAAGTTTCCAACTAGATCTTTTTTTTTGGTTTCCTTTCCGACTCATCTTTAAAGCGCTTAGCTACTTTTTTTTATTGGCCTTTGGTTTGGACTCAAAAAAAGTGTCGAGCCTTTCCCTCTCGTATTCATTATACGATTTATTCGATGCTAAAAAGTTTTATTTCCTCATTTTCTGTGTTCAAAATTTCTGCTATTCTCTCTTTACTTTTGAGACAATAGTGTGAATTCTCTTTTGCTTCTCGTCTGATGTTAACTTGTCAAGGTATATAACTTGCATAATGTATCTTTTTTGTTGGTGTCAAGTTTGTGCTCTATGAATGGTTCAAGAATATGTAAGATATTAGCTGCTTTTGTTACATTTTTGCTATTTTCGTAAAGTCTTCACACAGATTGCTTACTTTTATTGTAGAAGGTGTCGTATATTTGTGCAGAGAACCATAAAAGATTTCGGTCCTTTTAAAAACGTTTATAACAGATATGGATATAAGTATATGCATATATTAACGCGTATTAAAGGGCGACTTGATTGATTTAACACATTTCACCATTGTAAAACACAACAGCAAATTACAGAGCGTACAGCGTTTTCTGTTTCTCCACGCAACATTTCAACCAAGCCAATACTATACTGACCACAGTCTGTTCCTTTTTGCAGCACTCCCCTTTGGCAATCCCTTTTTGTGCCATCTGTGTGAAGAGTGCTGTTTTTGCTACTTAGCATGGCGTCTGTTGCATGCAATTGTGCTATAATTTTGGCTTCCATTAACATAGTTTCTGCAAATGTTTTTTTTGGTGAACGTTTAACCTTTAACTCCCCCCTTTTTAGTCCGAACAATTTTTCAACATTACTTGCGTCAACCTCTTTTATATAGTTATCATATTTTCCCCCATGAAATGTTTTAACTATTTGATACTTCATTGAGTCTTCAATATTTTCTTGTAATATTTTATTTTCGTTTTCCAAATATTTCATTGGAAGTTAAAATTTATACATACATAAGTGGTTCATACGCCAACATGCACATATTCAGATATGCGCTGAAAGTACTGTCTGTATGCAGGGTATGTACCGACACCATGAGTCATTTGTAAGTATGCAGCAAGTACGATTCTGCTATCTTGAACAAAATCATCAAACTTTGTATGTTCACAATCATATAACATATGGAAGCTAAGAATTTCCAATAGGGTATACACTCTCAGTAGGAAATAGTAAACCTCTGAGCCTGTTAATGCGCGCGAAGCTGCCCTATAAAACAATTGCCATCACCGGGTATCTTAGCGGGATACAACTTTTCTAAAACAACTGGGTGGTACCTACGTTGGCCAGTTGTTGCTACATCTCTAACGATTCGGATTGAGCCTAGATTAATGGGATAGCGAATGACCTGACTGAATGTCTGTAGAGGTAAACTCTAAGATTTTGTTACACAATAAATTAAGATATCTGAAAAATCATTTCAATGGCAAACTGTTCCTAGATATTTCAAGTCTTTTAGCATATTTATCACAGAATTAATTGTCACTATACATATACACTTATAAAGGATCAAGATTGTATTTAAACCTTTTTAGTTCACTATTTTTATATTATCTCCCTTTGTTACATTATTTTCTACCACACATTGAACGTTTGACGCAGTTATGTTAAGCAAAAAAGGAAATAACATATCTGAACTAAAACATCGATTGATAAAATTTTATATTTAATCTAGTTTTGTTTATTAACTTGCACATTTCATTTTCACTCTAAACTTACTCGTATGTTATAGCAACTAGGGCTGTTAATAAAACACGATACACATTTAAATAATTAAGAAACAGTTATGGAAATACGTGTTAAGTACTTGTAACACCTAACAGTTATTTCTAATAATAATAAAAAAAATATATACCGATACTAACTCAAAACACATAGTGAAGAATTAAAATACTAATTATAAACATAAACTCTAATTTGATCTGCATAGTTGTCTTCAATTTAATCATACTCCTCCTGTCCATCTGTTGATAGTGTATATGTTACATGTATTTTACTTTTCGGAAATATGGTCCTCAAATTTCATCTGGCGGATTTTTTACAAAGATAATCATGTTTACCCTCATGAAACTTGATTGGTGCATTTCTGGTTTTGAAACGAAAAACCAAAAGCGATCCACGAAGCCATCTTTGTCTGTAAAATTGTGTTTTGAAGTGGAGTAGGTTTTATAAGTAAAAAAAAAGAGACATTGAAGTCTCTGATAAGCCTCTACACTACTTGAAGCTGGAAAAATTTCCTTTCCCATTCAGATTCTCCTTTTACATTTTTAGCCTGTACCGAAGCCAAAAAGCGGTGACCCTCATCACTGCTACTAATCCAATCCCCTGGTTATCTTGCTGATACCTCTGTATTCAAGCGGTTGTATGGTTTTCAAAGTTCAAACGTATACCTGTTTTCTGAAAATAAGCTCAGTTTGAATGGTTTTACATTAATTATTTTGGTGACCCATTATGGCTTGCTGTTCGGTGTGAGCCGTACCTTGACATTTAATGGTGTACTTTAATAAATTGTTATTTAGATGGATAGAGACATGCACAAAAAATGGAACAAAAAATAAAAATAGACCAGTTTACAGTTTAGTCTTTTGGTCTAATTTATTAACACGCATGTGACTGTGGAATATTCAACTGTAAATCTTACGTTGTATGTGAGAACCCAACAATGTCCACATTCATTAGTAATCAATATTCTGTAGTTGTAGCAGTAGTTAAATTTTGATTATGGTGATAGATTAGTCGCAATCAACTGTTCAGTACTATGAATGAAGTGAATGACGAAGTTAAGTTGTTGTGTATATTGTAATGCCAAGAATATTATTAGAGTTATCCCTCTTTATACGCAACATGCGTTTTAGAAATTTCTGGTTAATCCGACTTTGTTTTTGTTTTACACATTGTTTTTACATTTTCTACAGGATGGCCTGATACATTTTAAACATAATTACGAAGAACATTATCATTCTTCTTGTCCCTTGCTGAATTACGATGTAAGTAGTAGTTTGAAATTTACATATTGAAGAATCGCGACAAAAATCGAAACTGGTTAGAATACATGCTGAAGGACGCCTCGGGTGCGGGATTTTTCTGGCTACATTGAAGACCTGTTGGTGACCTTCTTCTATTGTTTTTTCTATGGTCGGGTTGTTGTCTCTTTGGCACATTCCACATTTCCATTCTAAATTTTATGTGTGATTACCTGAATCGAGGGGGACACCAAAGGTAGATGGAAGGATAATCCGACATCTTAGGGATGTTTTTATACTAGATAACCTTGATGTTTGCGATAAGAAAAAAAATTGGCGAAAGTTACCCGAGGTTGTAGCCTCGTTCAAACTAACTGATTCTTCTACTGGGAAACTAAAATCACCAGAAACATTTATGTTCTCTAGTTCTAAAAATGCTACATGCCAAAAAAATATCCGGAATGCTATCACATAATCTCCACCATTAAAATCAGCTACCCCCCCCCCCCCCCCCCCCCCCCCCCCCCCCCCGATCCGAGGATAGCATTGCTTCTGCTATATTATATGTTCCTAGAGAGTGTGTTAAATCACTTTCATCTCATTCCTTTTCATCAAGGGTTATACTGAGTTATATCAAAATTATCTTTAGGTCGTCTTGCCAAGATTATTTCGCCTTTACCCTTTTTCAGGCTCTGGCGGTTATGCATCTCGTCTCCTAACATGCTTAGAGCAGTAAAGTCAGAATCAAATTTAATCTCATCTTGATTTTCTGATATTTTTTAAATACTAAGCTTTTCTACATCAATATTTTTTTTTTATCTAAGCTGTATTTGGCAATACTTTCAGGAAATTTGGACCCCAATGCTCTTCAACTTTGTACTTTATTTACCTTTTTGACTTTTTTGGATTTGGGCGTCACTGATGAGTCTTTTGTAAGCAAAACTCGCCTCTGGCCTTTAATAATATGCTTTGGTTAACATGATTTAAATCATCTTTTAACAGGTATTGCAAAGTCTTCTGAGAAGTTGACAGAATCTTAAATTTGGAAAATACATGTCATTGAAGATGATGCACTAGTGAATATAACCAGATATGAAAATTAAAAGTTGTTGAGGACTACCAGATGAATTGTTTAAAACAAGAGCACATCAAACTGAAAAATGAGAAAATTAGAGTATTGAGAAAAATCGATCTTATGAATGAACGGAAAGAAATTCCAGTTTTGAAGAAGACATAAATTAAACTTCAGGTAAACAAGATGAGACTAGACATGAAAGTCGAGAATGAGTGTTGAGTTGACAAAAAATTGAAAATAATAAAACATTTGTGATCAGATACCAATGGATACCAACCTCAATCCTCTAATTACAGTAGATGTTGATACTTGGAGATCTTTGCCATATCAGTTGATCTCTAGTAATATCATAATATGGTGGACAAAGGCTGGTCATGGTAGAAACAAATCATTGGCTGTATTTTTTGTATTACTGAACGAGGCATCGGATTAATCGTCCCCATTCTGACCGGACATGAATGCGAACTTGTTACAAACTGAAAGTCGGAAGAGGAATATGTACTAGTATATCTTCTAACATGTAATTTTTACTTTGACTAACTCAAAGCACTCCCACTTTGTATCTGGATGGCGTAGCTCTTTCATTGCCGTGGTAGTATTTATTCCCCTTGGCCACATTACACCATCTTCAGTGATCCAGATTGATGGTATCAAACCTTCCTCTTCTGACTTGTTTTCCATTTTTGGGATACGATTGCTTTCAAGCAATCTGTAGACTCATACCATTGGTTCAGGGTCATGCCCTCACGTCAACTGTTTTATTCTAAACATTAAGGAACATCTCAGATTCTTATGATTGTTTTGCTATAGAAGGTAAAAACAAACAAAGGGATTGAATTTAAACAACTTTTCTTAAATGTTCTTTTCATAATCTTCATGTTTGATATTTCCCTCGACTTATATGCGTGTTTTTAACAACACGGAAAATCAAAATCAAGCAGTGTTTATATTTAGTGTTTTTATAAATTTAGAAACACGTCAGAGGGATTTCCCCAGTTTTGACAAAAATGCGCGAGTTCTCATGAATTTCGATAAATCTGTTGCTGTCTTATAAAAACTGAAGTGGAGTTTTTTTTTTATATGTCACCGTTATGAAACTGATATTTGATATTGTACTTCCATAAATTTAGACACGTAACATTTAATATCCGCTCTTGCTAAGTTTATTATGCGCATTTTTCTTGACTTCAAGGGGTATGAGATTGAATGGTTGGTCAGGATTCCCCATTCAATTGATTAATTTAAAACTAATGGGATCCTTTCTATATATGTCTGCTATTGATATTGTTGTTGTATAATTTTAAATCATGTGCATCATTAAAATAAATGTGGTCCACAACGTAAAGGCTGTATGGAGTCTTCCGTATTATCGTTTCGAGTTGTCTCCCTTCCGGAAGTAACTTCCGTCAATTCTGACCGTCGAGAAAAATTTAATCGTTCGGTCGATAAACGTCTTATTTTATTAAAACGATCGCAATTTAAACCAAGGTATGTGTACGGAAAGGAGTCATGACCACTGACCCAAATGAAATTACATATTAAGAGTTAGGAATGGGGTTCCTCCTAGAATTTACGTAGGAAAATATGTGATCAGATACGAAGTAAATACCTTCTCTCACTTCGAGTCTGAGTGACTGCAGTGGAATTGATTGTACAAAAATAAAACACAATAGGCCTAAGAACTTTGTTCATACACTTGTTTCCGGGAGTGGCTATTCCGATTACGTAAATTACATTGCAGTTGAATTAGTTTTGAAAATAACATTATCCAGCTACATGTGTCAATGAAAACAATGGCAATCGTATCCCTCAGATCAATCTGCTTTTTGATATTTAGTTCTTTTATATATCTGAAAAAGGATCCACCATATTCATGTAAGGATGTAGTTGTACTGTTGCTGGTAAGGCGGTCAGATTACTCAGCTATTCTGTTAAGCAAGGTCAAGTCATTCTTAATTATATGTTGTTCTACATTACTTTACTGTATGGTTGTACCAAGTCTGGACTCTTCCTGGGATGCCAAGGACGATCCTTCTGACCAGACATCTATCTGACAATCTAAAAGATCTGGTTCATCAGAGTTTTCTATTATGGTGGGTGAAGATTTTTTTGAATGATCAGAATTTGATGAAGTACATGTATGAATATCAAATGATGTATCTGTTTGTTGGGCTTTAGCTCGGTAGAAGTCAGAACAGTGATCATGTTTACCAAAAACATAACTGACCGAGTTTATGATGTCATGGCGAAGTCGTTTAATTGCTGTTGATACATCTACTGTTTGTTCTTTTAGTTCTGTTGACTTAAAGTGGATGGCACATCTTATCTCCAGTCACCCTTTTGACAAGGTTGAAAATCTTCCTTAAAAATCAAAGGTAATTAAACCAGCTATGCATCGACTATTGACAATATTTGTTTCGTTGGGGCGCCACAAAGTAATGAAAAAAACGTTAATCTGTCCCACACCAGGTTAAATTTTTACTTTGCACCGGGTGACGCTCGAATCCAAAAAATATAAAACGTATATTTACATCGACATCAACTTAAAACTACACACGTTCATTGTGATGTGATATTTCTAAATTGTATACCAAATTAAGGATTGACCCAAATGTCACTGAACTTTTGAAATAAAATATATATTTAAGGTTACTAGCTTTTTTTTGTCGGAAGGAAACCGTAAGAGCCACCAACTACAAATATTGCAAGGGTCCCAGGTGAATCGCATACTAAACAATCGGATAAGGAATTTAAGAGAAAACTATTCAATTACTTTACATTAATGGTAGTTATCCGATATTTTAAAATTAAATCGATGGTATAAATCATTCAAGAATAACTTAATTTCTGACATTTGGATGTGCAAACATAATTACAAGGCTTTTAATTAAATACGCAATACGCGCGTTTCGTCTTCCTAAAACTCACTCACTAGTCACACTTCGATTAAAAAAAGTTTTGAAGCCAGTTTTAAATGTTGAATGTTAATTCCGGATCTAGCCATCGAACCTTATAGTTTCTATTGGACATTTCAACATTTATCAAAGTATAATGAGCAAAACCAGAAGACAAATTATGGGGTTGTACACGAACAAGAGAAAATCCTGCCTTTCTGAAAAGTTCCAATAAATCTAAAACCTCTCCCAATGCGTTATGTGCATCATAAGTGATGTCGCCTAGGAAATCCTTCACCAGTTCTTCCTGTAATCGAGTTTTCCTCCGTCAGGGCTTTAATGAAATTTGTGCATCAAAATATTTTACGTTTTGTTCTCTTCTTCGTTCATAGATTTCAGATTTATCCTTCGTGACAGATTTGTGTTCATGTCTCCTTTCTTGTTTTTATGTATACCTGCAGAAATCCTTAATATAGAAATGTAAGTTGTATTTTATGATAATACATAACATATATAAAGGTTGAGGATGAACACAGATGCGGCCACTTTCATTTTTGACAAAAAACATCTGAAAAGTGACATTTTGCGGCATATTTGGGAGATTTTTCATATTTGAGCTCGAATCGGATCGTTTTAAATGACTAAATCAGTTAAAATCTTTCACTTAAACTAATTGATTCAAATGAAATAGACACTTAAGGATGTACTTAGGTGAGGTTAGTTGAAAATTCATAAATTAAGAAGTTAAAATTGAAATTATAAGCTGGTAGAGCATCAATTAAGGATAGAAATAAGGTAAAAATATTGATAGGTCATGGACCTCCTTTTCGAGATAATTGAGTTTTAAAATATGGCGGGAAAAGGCTGACTCGGACTTTTACCTTATATTTGCATTGGTATTATTGGGTCTCAAAACAAAAGAAAGAAAATTAAGAATCTTCTAAAATTTTGGTAAATGACCTTTCATGAGCTATTAAGTCTTATATGAAAAAATAAATGGGTGTTATGGGGCAAAATATTTTACAGTGTATTGTATGGGAAAACACCAAGGAGTCCGAACATTTGACACCAATTCAAAAACCTCACCTAAGTATATCCTTAAGTGTTTAAAAAGTGGTCAAAATGTTTCGTCAGATGAACCTGAAATTTTTGGCCGAAATCGGTCCTTACTCCATTCTATAAAAAGTTTTGGCAATCATTAGGCCCAATCCTTGTTAATACCAATTCTCTGTAATCATCAAAGTTTTAAAAAAGAGGCATGGCACGCATAGTTTTGGATTTGCTCCATATTGATAAAATTTGATAAGGGTCATCAAATATAAAGAAAAAAAATGTTATTTACTTTGTTTGTAAAATGGTTGCCATGGTAACGCCACATTCTATTTTTAAGGGAAAAATGCACCTTAAATCTTTAAAAATAAGCTAGTTTTGCCCGAACTCTCTTAAAAATAATAAAAAAAATATTTGTATTCTCTGTATGTTAAAACATTCTATTAATCTTACATTTAAGTAAAAGAAAACAGCTAAGAGGTTGTTTCTGTCCTGTTATATTATTCAGTTTCATTTTAATATCCAATTTTTCAAGTTTTGTCGATCCTGTGAAATACTGAAAATTGTTGTTTTTTCAGATGAAAATTACAAAATTTGCACATGGGTTGGATTTAAAATTGTTTTTGATTTTAGTTGCCTTAAGTATGATGATGAAGTAAAATAAAAAAAAAAATTGGGGAAACTTGACCTTTTGTATAATAAAACCCATCAAAACTTGAGAAAAACTCAAAAAACTCAAAAAATTATATTTTCAAAAAATGACATAATAAGATAAAAAAAACAAAAAAACAGAAATTAATACAAATGCTTTTTGCCATCTTGCTTAAAAATGAGCTCATTTTATAGTACAGACCTTTCATTGTAAAAAAGACATAAAAATGAACAAAATTTAGTAAAAATTGGTTACCATAGTAACAAAAATTGAAGAAAAAAAATGTTTTTTTTATAGTTTTTTTTTAATGTTTGTTCTTATGGACAAGGTTAGAGTAAATGATGTTCATATGATATTTGTGTATAATGTTTGCACATATAATGAAATCTGTGAAAAAAGAAGAAAAATATGATCCCATAGTAAAGTGTTCATGACGTACCCTTTTACAAATTTACATAAGTAAGGGATATTTGATTGGTTCAAGTGATAACATTATCTAGTAGAAATACTTGAACTGGTTTTCATCACCATGTGGTTTGCTAAATCAAATAACATCATTATTGGCAGATTATGTCGGGGTTGGTGAGGTCAGGGGTAATCGGTATGCCCTCAACACCCCCTGAAAATATCAAATGAAAATTTTATCAGATTTTTTTTAATATTTTGCATTATTCAAGCAACTACCTTAGACCATGGCACAACTCTAGAACATTTCAAGTAGAATAGTCAAACTCAAATACATCAAATCCCATATAATATACATCAGGCATTCAACAAGTCTCCATCTTGATAACTGGACTCTCTTTATCATTTCTATCAAACTCATAAAAGAGTTTGATTAGTGAAAACAACCATACAAGTTTGAAGAGTATATGATGATTTTATTATCTGCACAAAGAGCTAACAATGTACCACTTACATATACATTAAACAAATTCTAACTTGTATTTACTTTAAAATCTTTGACAACAAATTTCCTAGATTATTTATGTGTAAAGTGTAGGTCAAAGTGACCAAACATTTGATATGACATTTACATTTATCTAAAATGTTTAACAAAAAATTCATCTGTCTTATACATTATTCATATGATTCTGTCTATGACTTTTCAGGTGGGCCAAGAAAGCATGAAATGCCCATATATATACTAAGTAATACTTAAGCAAAAGCTTAAGGCATTTAATTAAAAGTTTGTAAAATAGCACTGTTAAAAACTTGCATGATGATAACCTAAGGAATTAAAATATTGCATAATGAACAATTTTCCCCTGTATATAATAACTATAACATTCATTTACAAGGATTCCATTTTTTTAATTACACTCATTTTCAAGTTATATTTGTCATCTTCATTTTGAGAAACTGTAATGTCTTCTTTACACATTTTTCTATCCTTTTGAGACAATCTAGAGAAATAACCAGAAATCTGGGAGCCAGTTAGATATTCAGATTTCTTAAATCTTCTCTCACCATTTTTCACTTCCACCATCATTAACTTGGCTGCCTCAAAAGGATCAACCTTCCTGCCAGTGTGTTTGCCTATATCAAACTGGTCTTGCATGAATTGTTTTTGTTCAACATTAAAAATCGTTTTCTTTTTCTTCATTTTTAGAGCCCAACCAATTTTTACTGTATTTGCAATTTCAGAAGTAGTAGAACATGAAATATTTACAGTTTTTGGATACAGTTTATCCAATTTAACACTATACTCTGATTTTGATCTGTCCATCAATGACTGCTTTTCCAACTGATAGTTACAATTTCCTAGGATAATGTGTTGTTCCAGACCACTATTATTTTTGAACGACCTGTCACAACCCTCTATAGGACAACTGTAAATATTTTCTTCAGATTTTGCTTTCTTTGCTGGGGGTCCACACTCTTCCACTTCTTCTTCCCCTGTCATACCATCTGAAATGTAATTATGAAATGTTCAACATAGGAGACAATAAAAATATAGAATGTACATGCCAAATTTTAGAGAAGTTGATTGCAGAGAAAATTTTAAAAGCTCCATACTAATGTAGGCAAGAGAAGTCCAAGCTATGACAATATACAATTATGGCCCATTGAAGAGGTGAATATCCAAAATTGTCAAACAACAGAAGGTTATTTCATTGAGGGTGCAGCCCAAAGTGAAATAACTTTTGAGGGTTTTTGGATATTCATCGATTCTAAGGGGCCACAATTGTTTAATTATACCGAACTAACAGTGGAAGGGCATTTCGAACATTTACTAGTCTATATTTTTTAACATAAAACACGGACTGACATTTGAAAATACAATTGTGTTCGTTTTTCTGGAATTTACAACAAAAGTAGAATCTTTTTGTAAAATATTGATGGCCCTGAAAAGGACCCTTTATAAGAGATTTCATCGGCTGCTGGCACTCTCAGTTCTATTTATGTCAAATGCCATATTTCCTCATCTTTCGGTGGGCTTCTAGTGTAACGTGAATGCTGCCATTTTGTTTATTTACGTCTGTGACGTCATTTTCAGGGGAGGTAACTCAAGTACAAATAAACAAACTCAAAAGGTTATTCACCGGTGAATAATAGGGTTATTCTCTGCTAGTGCAAATTTTTAGGGTTATTCGTCCTTCCTTGCAATTGAATGAAAATTAACTGAATTATTCCATGTTACGTGATTACGTTTCAACCAATAGAATTGATTGAAATATATGTAAGGTATAATAATCTGTGTTATACAATGTATGATATGAACAATTTATGCAGGTGTTAAATGCATTAAGTAAATTATTTAACAAAATTTGTTCAATATAAAATCCAAAGACGTGATTTGATTTCCAAATCAATGAGACAAAATTTTCACTAGTGACCAAAGTATGATGATGAAAGCAAATAAAGGGCCACCATATAGTCTTAAATAATGAAGACAAAAAAATACTGTATAGTAAAGCACTAACTGATATCTCGGCGACACCAATTTTTTTTTTCATAAAATTTATATACTTTATTACAATTTTTATATACACATTATCCTACCTGAAGAAAAAACATTGCAAGATTTCTCCAACCAATTTTGAACTGTTTTCAACTGGGAAACATTCATATCTTGACAGATATCTGTCCATGGAATTAATTTCCCTGAAATAAAGATTAAACAAAAGTGCATGCATATGGTCTTATAATTTTCTATATTTAAAACCACAATTTAAATGATATTTCCGATAATTTCATCATGAATTCGAGGTTATAAAAACAAGTTAGGATACCTAATATTGTCACAAATGTGTTTGATGTTCCCTATCATAAGGCTATTTTTCTATACTTTTCTGAACTGTTTTTCACCTACAAAAACTAAATGAATTCTAACTAAACATTATTAAATTTATGTAATTATTGATGATTCCTTTATGAGGGTTGATTTCAATTTGCTTAATAAGGGATTTTGGATGGAGCAACTGTTTTTTCTTGAAGGCTGTTTCAGAATTTATTCAAATAGGAGAATTTCAGGCATGTCCTTTATATATGAAAAAAAACATTTATGTTTATAGTTTTTGGATTATCATTTAATGTATTTTACCTGCTCCTATTCCATATGCTTTCCACACTCTCAAGCACGAATCCTCAAATTTGAAATTATGCAACTGTGATATTCCTGGTATTGATTTAATGCTATTTTGAACAGGATCCAGGTCAATTACAGGAGTTACAACTTTAACTCTATAGTTGAAGTTCTTTTTCAAATCAATAGCCTGAAATCAAACAAATCATATATCAACCCATTATTGATTCAACTCCTAAAATATAATCCTCTTCTGGGAAAATGGAATTATCCATATACATTTTACATTTAAAACTCTTTTAAGATTGATGACTTATACCAAATTAACTTAAAAAGGTGGATTTCTTAAAAGGTTAAATTTAAACTTGCCCATCCAAGATATCAAATGTGGGTCTCATTGAGGTCTAAGCGTGACGCGGGATTGCCGATTATTTGTAAGCGTGACACGTGAAAGTCAAATTATTGTGTCGTGAAAACGGTAAATGAGATCTTGCGGGACCCGGGAAAGGACAAAAAAATGAGAATTGCTTACGTATATAGTGTAAGCGGGATCCGGGATCGGAACCCCCCAATGAGACCCCCTCAAAATTAGAGATATAAATTAGTGAAAGCACTTTATAGTCTAAATAACATGCAAACCTGATTACGAACAGGCTAATGTAATAAATTTTAATTTGTTAATAATTTTTTTGAAACCTCAAATTTCTTTTTTTTTACATTACCAAGAACCATAACTCAGGAATAATAATTCATATGAAAAATCTGCTTGTGTGTGCTAAAAGGTATGTCACAAAATTTATAAGTATCAAATTATTTCTCAATGGCTTTATGATGCTCAAATAATTGAATGTAAATCAATTTGCTAATGTACAAATTTATGTAATGAAAAAGGTAAAACTGAATGACATCTATGCCTTTTTGGTGAGGATAGATTAAATTTAACAATAATCATTTTAAGAAATTTTCGAAAATTTTTGTTAGAATTGTTAATCTTATGTTGTAATATAATATTGGACCACAAACAATGTAATACAAACTTTTTTCATCTGTTCTGCTGTTACTACATCATTTCCTTCATTCACATATCTCTTAATGATCGACTTTAAATGTGATGCTCTACGATCACAAGGTCCTGCAGAAACAAAAGTAAAAACATACCAGGTAATGAGTTATTTCAGGACTGACATTGATAAGAAAAGCCAAGACATTCACATTAGTAAATATTGTCATTATTTTGGTGCATGGCATAGCTTACTTAATGATATGCTCATTCTTACAGAGATCTTATTTTAAAAGTTGACAATTGAACAAGATCGCCCAATTTTTATACATATAAAACATTGTCTACATAAATACTGCCGTTCGTTTTCTTGTTTTTTTTGTTTTACATTGTCATTTTAAGGCCTTTTATAGACCAGGTGACTTTGCCATATGGGCTTTGCTCATTGTTGAAGGCCATACACATGAAACAGTGACAATAAATGTTAATTTCTGTGTTATTTTGGTCTCTTGTGGAGAGTTGTTTCATTGGCAATCACACCGCATCTTCTTTTTTTTATATCTTATCATCATGTTGAATTGGCAGCTGTCTGTTCTTATAGTTACTACAGCTGTGCTATTTGAGCAGTCAAATTGCATTGACTGTATATTCATATGTGATATACAGTATCCGACCGTTTGTTGCCTTGTTTATGACGTTGACAATGCGTTTCTGTGTTATCTTATTTATGACGTTAATAAAAGATACAGGTTCCTGAAAATTTTACGTCATCCGCTCTCAATTAAACAATGATAGTTTTTGCTCTAAATACTTCATTTAGAATAGTTATAAAAGTTGCAGTATATAAAGAATAACCATACATTGTCTCGAAATATAAATATTATTTGTAATCGGCTAAAAACAAGTAGAAATGCTTGAAACAGCCTCGCTTTCTACCTGTTTCTAAGCCTTGTACAAATAATTGATATTTCGAGACAATGTATGGTTATTCTATATTTATCAAGATTGTGTGTTATACTTTTGCATTCATGGTGAAAAATTCAGGTCAATTTTCCATTACATCAAGGGTTATTGAGTCTGTCATAACAATTTCACTCATTTTCAGTTTTCACAGATAATGATGCTGAAAGCAAAATGAATATTACCTTTCCCATCTTGTGCTTCACAAAAGTTATAGGTTTTGATTGTCCCTTTCAAGGTTTTGTGTAAGGCAGCTATGGTAGTGGTACTTTTGTAGCAGCCTGCATTGTCAGAAAACAAATGTACATTCGAAAGACCTTGGTTCATTTGAATTAAATCTTGGACAACATCAGAAATGATAGAAGATGTCACCGATGAATCCTGAGCAACAGTTGAAGAGAACACATGTACATGGGTGATAGACTGGTATGTGTCAGATGGTCCTTTCATCAGTGAAACACTGATATGCCAGTTTATGCCTCGTTTTGCGAACCAATCTGTTTGCCCTTCTCTGAATTTGCGGGGCAAGAACTTCATTGCCCAGTCTATGGTTATCATAACATCTTTTTTTTCTTCTATGATTCCAAGAGTATGCCTCCTTGCCTCTTCCTGATTTCTTGAGCGTAATATGTGTCCTTTCCACTCTTTAATGTCATCAACTGCCTTTTCTACCTGTGTTAATGAAAATAAAGGTGATTGTCTTTCAAATAAAGCAGTCTAGATGTAACTAATACTCACACTATCTTAAAAATGTAAGAATAATTATAAATTTTGATCTTACACTTTGTGTCAGGAATAACA
Organism: Mytilus edulis; assembly: GCA_019925275.1. Lineage (NCBI taxonomy): Eukaryota > Metazoa > Mollusca > Bivalvia > Mytilida > Mytilidae > Mytilus > Mytilus edulis. The sequence goes on from CM034354.1 coordinate 34,243,448, forward strand.
AGAACAGGTTTATTGAAAACAAAACTGTTACTTGGGAGGACACTGTACTCAACTTTATTCTAGGTTTTACTTATTTTGATTTATTGCAGTCAAATTTGAGGAATTAATTAATAGGTGAAAAACGCTACAATTTTCAGTTCGCTCTGAATTCAGATGGTTACCAAAATAAATGTCTATTCATTTTTCAAATCAACTTAGATTTGCATAAAATGTTTAATTGTATATTGATATCATGTTTCTGATTTTAGTCTGAACTGAAAGGTCCATCATTTTTTTTTTACCTTAAACATAACTTGATCTGTGTGATCCCATTCTTTGTTGTTGACTTTAACTAGAACATCATCCATAAAAGATTCTAATAAAAGACACTGAGTACAACAAAGTGTATGTTCATGTTTACAGTCATTTCTGAAATTACTGTCTATATCACTCAGTGCATATGATCTGCAATGGTCTGCAATTTGAGCCATGTCTCGTACATGTACCTGAAGAAAATCAAAATTATGGAGATCACTTACGAAAAGATTATTTATACACGTGATAATATTGAGATAGGAAATATGTCAAAGAGACAACAACCCAACCAAAGAGTAAAAACAATCAATATTTGACCTTTGATGGCAATGTCTAATTTCAATTCTAATGCAACATCATTTGTAAAGTTCATTTTGATTGGATAACGCCAAAAATTTCCATTGCATCAATTCGTTAATGTCAATTTCTGGTCATACAAAAAGTAGCAAAAAACAACAATGTCATTAAATTTCCATTATTTTTACCTGGGTTCAGAGATGAAGGTCATACGAAATGTTGTCAAAGGTGAGATGTATTATAGTAGTATAAAATACCTTATAATCAGACTTTAAGTATCTTTTAACTTCAAGAAGATCAGCCTTCATCTTTTTGATATCCTCATCTTCACAATCAAATCCTTCCAAAATTTCTTCAATATCTCTAAACGCTCTTCCACCTTCAGCCACATAATAGTCCAACCCTTCCACACTATGTCTAACAGAAGCGGCACACTCTTCTAGAATCTTATACATTGTACTTGTGCCTGAAAAAAAAAATTTCATTATTATTCAGAATTTTGAACATGTTATTTGAGCAGTCATTAAACAGTTTGTATGTTTATCATGTTAATGAATTAAGAATAAGAACCCTGCATTGTGTAAGACCCACACGTTGAGCCAGATTTTAAACATGCTAGTCACAAGGTAACAGTCTGCAAGAAAACTTGTCACATTACTTGTACACATTATTCTGACTCTGAGCTGACCAGTCTTTGTTCTTACTCCTTAATGCCACATGTTTAGCAGAGAAGCAGCAAATACCAAGTAATTTAGAACTTGAAAATTCCTGCTGTAGATGAGTTGCATGGGTGATTTAAAATATTGAAACACAGGAAGTATGTCACTTGATATTGTTCCAGTTGATATAAATGTATACATAACATGTTTATCAGAACAACAATTTTTTTTCATTGTTGAAAGCCATACAGTAACACAAATATACATATAGTTGCTTACTTTTACATCTCTTATTCTTGTTATTGGCAAGCAGACCACATTTTCTGATTTTCATGAATATAATTTTGTCTTATGAATAACAAGCAATTGTAAAAACTAGGAATAATACAAGAAACAATGTACATGTGGTTTCTATTTCATTGTTGAAGAACATAAATAAAAATTACATTTATGAATTGAAACATTGTGATTTTGATAGTGCTTTACATTCAAAATTATATGAAAGCAATCAAACAATCAAAACTAATATTTCTTAAATTTTGATATAAATATTTTTATCTAATTACATGAATTAATCATGTTTATATATGCATTAAGTTCATCAATTGAAATATTAATTGCACAGTGATCTTAACAGTACTTATTTAAATACCAACCCAATGGTCTGATTTCTTCATCTTCACAAAACTGCTTGTACTGTCTGATGATACTTGTTGGAGCAATAGCCCTGATCACATTTGGTGTAGAAATAATCTCCCCAGTAGAAAGTTTCAGTTTCCTTTCACCGAATGGCAGGTCTTTGATAATGTGTGATGACGTAATGAAGTCAAGAAATGGTTCTAATTGACATGGGTCAATTTTTTCTCTCGTCTGTTTCATTTCTTGAATAGGCAGGCCACATCCAACTTCAGAAATGTGTTTTTTTGCTGCATAATACCTGTATGAGGTTAAACCAGGTATCATCTAAAAAAGGGGAAAAAACTTTGAATTTACTGTAGTTTTTATGTATAACAGTACATTTATAAAATGATTCAAACACAAAAATAATAGCCTCCATGTTGTATAGCTTAATTTGCTATATGAGTTTTGCTCATTATTGAATACTGTAGTATTCCTGTAGTTGCTAACTTCTATGTCATTTAATCTCTGGTTGAGAGTTGTTAAATTGGCAATCATACCACATCATGGCATATGTTCTTCTATCTCTATAAAGTTTGAGTACCTAAGGCCAAATAAAAATATATGTGTGGTTCCAGTAACCCTACCGTCCCTACTTTTTCGGCTTAAAAATAGCCTACCCAAAAGATTTTATTGTCATTTTTCATTAAGCACTGTTAAAGTCAGAATGTTGCTCCCATAGACTCAATGTTAAAAAAAAAGACATAAAATAAAAAAAAAAATTTCTACCTACCTACCCTAACTTTTTTCAGATGTAACTGAAACCACACATACTTTTTATTTAGTCTAAGATGAATGTTAAGGCTACATTCTTATACATAAGTTAAGCTTCATGCTCAGTGGAATGTTAGTATTAATGTTGGTGACTTTCTGTGGTTGTCTGTTCTATGGTCGGGTTGTTGTCTCTTTGACACATTCCCAATTTCCATTTTCAATTTTATGTAATAATTTTTACGTGTACTTTACCTGTTTCATTTGGCTGTACGTGTGTTCAAAAGCCAAAATTGATAAAATCTGCCTTCTGAAAGTCCAGGTTTCTGCTCGGTCATAGATTTCTTTTAGTATTGAAACATTCACTCCACATGATCTAGATGATTGATTATTTTCAACTGCTGTAATTTTACAAAGACTTTCTACAAATTTTTCCATAAAGGCCTCTTTTTGTTTAGGACAAATTGCTTCAATTACTACTGCAAGGCAATCATTGGCTTTTTGTAAATATCTCCTTTGTGTTCTTTCACTAGATAAGAATGAACCTTGCATGTGTTTGACAGGACTAACACCTGACTGTTGTAAAAATATGTTCAAGTTAGACAGCTTATCAGTTTGTACTAGGGATGAATCTGAAATCTGACCGTTTTGACTTGAATCTTCAGTTATACATGTAGATGTAGTTTGGCTGAGGGTTGGTAGACTTTCAACATGTTCCATGTCCTTTAAGTTCACATTTAATTCATCCATTTCATCTGAATCCCATTTCAGCTGTGCCTAAATGAAAGTATACAAGCTGACATGTAGATGATATAATATAATATTCAAAACACAGTAGAGACTAACAAACTGACACAAATGTTATGCAAATACAGACATGTGATTTAATAATGTATAAATCATGTAAATATTTCAAAAGTAAAGGAGATTAAGTGAATAACCTTCAAAAATCTTATTTGAAATCAAATATGTCTTTTACCTGATGATTCCAGAATAAAATATTTTTACACAACCCATTTTTCATGTTCTGATATTTTACCCTGTTTCATGGTATATCATATTTAGATGTCAGCAACTTGTGATCACTAATTGTATTACATGTAGGTAAAAAAATCAGAACACAGGTTTTATAGTTCTTAACCAGAAGATGAAATTTATGACCCTTTGACATATGAATTTTACCAATTATCATATTACATTCATAACATTGCACTCTGTTGATAATATATATATATATAATACATGTACATGTACATATTGGATATTACAAGTAATTAATACCAGAAATACTGTTGTTTATACCTACATATATTGAAAGCAATACACTGTTAATTTCCAATCAAAAGACATGAAAGATACATATATGGGTTTTGCTCAATGTTATGGTCATAGGATGACCTTAAAGTAGTTTGTATTTTCATTTAGAAATAGATTGTTTGTTTATCATATGATAAATATTTGTCTCATTGGCAGATCATATTTTCACATGGACATGGTATGATCTTAATATTGCATATATGTACAAATGTATGTACATGTATATTGTAATTTTTGTAAAAACTGGCATTTAAATATTCATTTAAAAATCTACATACAATGTTTTCTATAAAATCATCTTCTTCCAAATCTGTACATGGTGGACCACAAATAACATCATTACATTTTTCTTCATTGCCCTTTTGTCCTAACCATTTTCTTCTACATACTCTGCAAATACCTGTAATGCAATTGATAGTTGTTTACATGAATACATTGTAACATAAATTTCAATATGTTCAACTTCTACAATTAGTATTTTTTTTTAATATCATAATTCAATAATATAGAGTTATTGCATGAATATTGTGGAATATTGTCCTGAGTAGAATTTTGTATTGCATGAGCTTGCGAGTGCAATTTATGTTTGTATGAAGGACAATATTCCACAATATTCATGCAATAACTCTTTTATTGTATAGCAATATATAATATTTGAAAGTAAAAATTGGTTGAAACTAAGATTTTGTCGTTAATGACGTCATGAATTTCGAAAAATTATTGCATTAGTGCAATATTAGAATTTATTGCACGCTTACTTTTTGTTACTTTCTGTGGGAAATATTATATTGCTATGCAATAATACAAAGTATTTAGTAGCCGATACAGACAATGTATGAACATGATGAAGGTTAAATTAATATAGTATTATTCATTTTAATTTCAATTTATTAACAGATTATAACTTCAGCAGTGATGTTGTATTTAAAATTGTGCATCCAGCATATTTTAGAACATACATTTGTATAATTACATGTACATTTAAAATATCTAATCTATACATTAGATGAGAGATTGAGTCTTCTTTCAATCAATATAATGATTGGATATAGATAAATCACTCAAGTGCAATTATGTATCAGCAGCCAATCATGCATGTCTAAGGTATAAATCAATATTGTCATATTTTCTCAAATTCAACAAAAAGATTGGTATCTAGATGGTACATTGGATTTCCCAAATTAGGCAATTTAGGATGGTATATTAGTATCATAGATTCATACTGCAGGAAAGAATTATTTGATTAAAAGAACATACATGCAAATGAGATACATAAATAATTAAAACATGAACAATGAACATGTATATTATTAAATTAATTTATCCTGTAATCAGCCCTCTATTGTACAAATAACGGGTACATGTATACAAATAAATTTTTGCTTTATTTATACATATGCTGAAGCTAAATTTGGCCTTTTTTATGCAATATATTGACGGCTAAATATAAATGTACATTTGTAATTGCAAGCAAATCACCACCCCTACCACAAATGGAAAAGTTTCCCCTGCCCCTGCCCCTGCTACATGTATGCCTGTAAACACCCCCCCCCCCAAAAAAAAAAAAAAAAAATAAAAATAAAAATAAATATATATATTCATGTCATGAAATTTTATATATGTTCTATAACTCTAACTAATTCAAACTTACATGTTCCTATGGGTATCACAACTCCAAACTCATTGTAGATTGTTCTCATTTGGTCTGATGGTACTCTTCTGTCACCACGAATTGCCTGGCCAAGTTTGCTTTTAGTTTTTTGTTTTTCATGATCATGTTCTGATGCAAAAAAGGTTGGTACATTGCATGCATACCTTCTCAGTCTTGATTTGTGTTTGTCTTTAAAAAGCTTAACATGAGAAGGGCAGATACTGTAATTTTTTGAGGTAGCAGGACCCCAAAAAACTCCGATATCGGACTGTATTATCAGTTGATCAACTGTACTTAAACTTTCAAAGTTTAGATGTTTACCAACTTCATCACATATTGGTGATCTTTCATAGAAATGAAATGTGCAAATGTTCTCATCCATTTATATCATTTTAAAAACAAATATTTCTCTGACCAAAGTTGTTATGCATGATAGTGATGTAAACAAGGTAAAACAAGTCTTTCTAATGGAGAGTAAGCAAAGGGGAAGTAACTCTGTACTTCCAATCCTATTGAGAATAGTAAAATCAAATTATTTTGCTGAAACTGTACCGTAATTTCCTTTAAAGTGGTATTTAAGGATATAAATAAAAAAAAGAAGTTTCTTTTGATTGATTTTTATGTACATTTATTTAACAAATTGAGTAAGAAATGGAAAAAGCAGATATATATTCCGTTTATGACATTCCAAAATAAAATAAAAAAAATAGATATAAGTTTCCCCAAACTGAAACTTTACAAAAGTATTAGTTAGTATACTGCTAAATTGCCAAACTTGAAAAAAATAGTCCTAACCCATGTGCATTTTCTATAAATTTCATTGAAAATTCACCATTTTTAATAGTTTTCTTGTTTGGCAAAAAATTGAAATTTAGTCTTTTTGGTGTAGTTTTAATCAAAATCTATGAAGATGTAACAATCTTTCATTTTGAATTTATTGAATAATCAGACAAAGTCTATTGAAAGAACATAAGATGAAAATATTCAAAGAAACACAACATATAAAAAATTAGCACACAAAAAATGCCAATTTCTGCTTTTTTGCAATGTAAAAATTGCAGGAAATTATTTTGGTCAAATTACCATGGCAACCATATTTTTTTTCGATTAATTAGTTATGTTTTTTTAATTAGACATAAATATAATCATATATGTGCAATATAAAGAAGATTGAAGAATATGCGTGGCCACACCATTTTGATGGTTACAGGGAACTGGTATTAAAATCTTTAATACAAGCTACGACAGGCAAAAGCTACCATTTCCCCAAAGACAAAGTATTCTTAATCTTATATACAAAAAGATTGATCAACTAGATCTTTCAAATTTTAGGCCTATCTCCTTATTAAACTCAGACTATAAAATACAATCTTACATATTACCTCAAAGAATAAAAGTTGTACTAAATTTAATAATAAATGCAGACCAAACAAACAATATATTGGCTTCAATCTCAGACAAATACAAGACATCATAGATTACGCCGATACATTTAATGTTGAAGGTGCAATTTTGTTTCTAGACTTTTCAAAAGCATTTGATACTTTCAAATGGACCTTTATGTACCAAACTCTCACACATTTCAGCTTTAATAGTTCACTTATTAACTGGATCAAGACGTTATATTCCGATATAAAAAGCTCAGTGTTCAATGTTGGATGCATTTCTGCACCAATTAGTCTAAAAAGGGGGTGCGTCAAGGATGCACCTGCTCTTCCATGATCTTCGTGATCGCAGTTGAAATCATGGCATGTAAATAAAGGAATGATTATAACATTAAAGGTTTTGAAATCAAACTTGACCATTTAAAACATAATTTGAAAATTTCCCAGTTATCAGATGATACCACTCTGTTTCTTAAATCAAAAAATAAAATTATAGCAGCATTAAACGTTATTGAAATATTTGGCACATTTTCTGGTCTTAAATTAAATAAAAATATGCCCCTGCTCTTCCATGATCTTCGTGGTCGCAGTTGAAATCATGGCATGTAAATTAAGGAATGAATATAACATTAAAGGTTTTGAAATCAAACTTGACCATTTAAAACATAATTTTCTGATCTTAAATTAAATAAAAACAAAACGGAAGGCATTTGGATAGGAAAACTGAAAACATTTAAAGATAAAGTAGATAATATAAACCCGTTAAAGTGTTAGGATTGTATTTCGACAAAAAAAAAAAAATGCGCAAAACTAAATTAGGAAAATAAGGTTGAAAAAGCAAAAAAACTCATGAAATCTTGGGAAAAAAGACATCTTACTTTTAATTTCATTTGGAACGGTAAACAAGACAAATTAAAAAGGTCAACTCTCATAGCAGATTACAGTACAGTAGGACTCAATATGATTAATATCGACAGTTACTTTAGTACACTTGAAATTAAATGGGTATCAAGATTAATGGAATCAAAACATGAACATTGGTAAATTATTCCGAGATACTTTTTTGATAAATACGAAAAAAAATATTCTTATCTTCAAAATTATAACTTAAAAATTTAAAACCACTTAAAATTACTACTGAATTACCAGAATTTTATCTGGATATTGTAAAATGCTGGATACGGAAAGGTGGAGGTCAAACTAAATCACCCACTAACTTTAGAAAAATACGCAAAGAAATAATATGGGGTAATAAAAACATAAAAATAAAAAATAAACCATTACTGATGCTCAATTGGATCAGAAGCAATATAATCTATATTAATGAAATTATTGACGAAAACGGTCAAATCAACAAATCAAGGACAGAAACCTTATAAACACTTTCTTCAACTGATGAAAGACACAGCAAAGGACGTGAAAATAGCCGGCAATTTCTCAAATATAGGAAAAATGCCACGAACATTCCCACAAATAAGCAGTGAATCCAGATATAAAAATAAATGAGATAAATCGGAATTTGAAAGTTTAGTAAAATTGTCCTCACAAATGGAAACAGAAATAACAAGCAAACACAGTCCCAGGTTTATTCAGCATGTTTCAATACTGCCACCGTATAGCATGTCCTGGACTGAGACTGGAATTAGGATATGACACGACTTGGCAAAGTCGTCAGTTGTCCATTGGGATGCTACTGGTGGACTCCTGAGTCGTAGGAATGACCAATATAAGTTTTATTACTACGAATTAGCATAACCAAATCCTGTACCCGGTCAACCATTAATACCTGTGTGCGGTATGATTTCATCGTTACATTCTACCCCTCTAGTTCGCTTTTGGCTTGCTGAATTTCGAAGGGTCGAAAAGAAAATTTACGGTCACTCTAACATCTCCATACCAAGACAAGTAACAAGCGACAAAAGATTTTTTATTCAGGCATCACTGTCTGAGTTCTACAATGGAAATCTTAACAACTTCCGCACTAGAGCATTTCGTATCATAAATGGCTGTGCAAAAGGTGATTACCTTCATTTGATAATTCCTCATGCATGCTTATCCCATGTTATGAATTCGTTCAAGAAAACTACTTTGCAGCTTTACAAGTCCAATTTTGAATTTGGCATGTACTGTCTCAGTGTTTTGTTACACACTTTATATTTTCATAAATATGTATATATATTTTGTTTTTATCTTTATAACTTTACCCATTATGGTAACTGTGGTTCCTTCTACTTTAACAGCATCTATGATTTCCACCGCCTCTGGTAAAGCATCAATGCGGTTTTTTTTTGCTTCTGCATTGGTCACGTCACTAACAGTGACAGCACTGGTCAGTGACACCACAGTCGGCCTGTTTATCACAATTGTGTTGTCTGCCTTCTTTATATAATTCCCGAGCATCACGCTATTGTCAAGTTTTAACATAAACATCTTTGCACTGTCATAGCAGATGGCTGTTTTGTAACCAGTACCATCTGCTACTGCTATCTTGGTGGAGGTCTTCTCCGTCCCATCCCTCTGGTACTTGGTTGTTGCAGAGACTGCAACAACCTTTACCCTGAGCGGTACATGGTATGGTGTGTTACCAGACAGTTTCATCAATTTTTCTATTTTATTCATGGTCTATGTATATATCAAATGTATAAAAACAATGATATAAACTCTAGATAAATGTACATAAAATGAAATTTGGTGATTTGTTTTGGTTGCTATTTATATTTGGTTCTGATAATTCTTATTTAGACTGCAAAATCTACCATGTCTACTTTAAAATGTGTTGGTATTGAATTCTGTCAGAACTATTATTAAAATGTACAGTATTGTTACATTATATTAACTTATATATCATATATGACCTGTTTTGACATTTAACATTTGAACTAAGTGACATAAATATAAACACGTATACACAATTTCATACAAGCAATGACGAACTGAATGCATGTGTTGTATGACAATTTTCATTTTATTTCTAAAATTGACTATTATGATCAAGCATTTGAAAATTGAAAATAAGGTGTCCAAATTCCATTCCTCGAAGCTAAATAAATTTGAGTAGAATTTAACTTGTTCATTTAGTATTTCGTCTATGTTGTATTTAAAATATAAAAAAGAAGATGTGGTATGATTGCCATGGAGACAGCTGTCCATTTTCTGTTTTAATTCGACTTCATAATTTATTTTTTCCGTTTTGCTTTTCGAGATTGAAGAAGTAGCTCGACGATTTTTCCCCTTCTTCCGCCCATTTTACACGCGCCCTTATTTTAGACGCCTCTGATTTGTTCTCATAGTAATTTTTAATTAGTAATTCTATTTCTGATATCTTATTTTCAACCTCCCCGAAGTGACTGATTTAAAGCAACATCAAACACAGTTATCAAAAAATTGTCCAATTTACATTAAAATGTGGAAAACATTATCAATACACTGAGGGCAGATTTGGTGTACATATAAAATAAAAAAATTGTCAAATTTACGGTAAAATTATCAAAAACGTTGTAAAATTTACGTTACAATGTGAAAACATTATCAATACACGTTTGCAGGTTTGGCGTATATCTATATCGATTTCAAAAATTATCAAATAAATTGTAAAATTAACAGTCAAATGTATAATCTGGGACTTCTGAACATGCTGGGCCCAGACACATTTTCCTCTTCGGCTCTTTTTAATTTCTTTTCCTGCGGGCCACATGTTTCGATTTTCTCCCTGGAGGTATAACCAGGTAAGTGTCTCGGGACAGATCCCGAGCTTCGTCTACTGTTTTCGTGTGAGTACTCTGACGATGAATAAGCAAATACTCCCTTCGGAAAAATATGCTGTCACAGTTTGGCTCGTTACAACGAACATACCTCACATTGCTGTTATGTACAGCATGTATGTGTCTTTTCAAATTCCTCCTACTTTGAGTCACAATAAGTACAAAATCACTTCTGGCATTTTGTATAAAGAATATCCAAAAAATCTCTTAGGTTTGTTAATAGTTCTGGTTCTCGTTTTTTTTTATGCGGAAATGGTCATGTGATTTCTAATTCGCGCTCTTGGTCAGGCTGGTCGGGTACCTGATTCCGGGATTCCCAAATTAGTCGGGCATGTATCAGAATGATTTTCGCCATCATTTGCCGAAACCGGTATTATTTCAGGCGGATATATTTCTCTTTCTCCAATAATTCTTGGTAGATTTTCGCTCACAGAACTATTTTTATCATCGACATCAGCTGTAAATTTGGCTAAATCCGGAAATTCAACAGGCTGTTGCTCGGACATATCAGGACGGGCGTTTTGTTGATTAAACCAAACCATTATTTTAGATCCCAAATATGGTTTTAAAATATCACCATGAACAATAACTTCTGGAGAATTCTTAGCACACTTCACTTAAAACGATATGTCACTAAGCTTTTCAGTTATTACTGAAGGTCCAGTCCTATGGCGAGCAATTTTGAGCTTAATCCCTGGAACTTCGGTGTTGACATGAGTATCAATAATGTTCAGTAAGACCCCTTTTTGGCCTCAAAATATAGCAGTTTTAGAAAATTGTGAAAATGTTATCGTTTAGATATTCATTGCAAAGTAGATTGCCTCTGCTACTTAAATATGGGCTGTTTTTGCACATATATCGGGTACTAGCATCATTAAGTCATGCTAAATTACTGAAATCTTCACAATTGTAGCATTTTAGTTAAATTTTAGACGGTTTCCGTCTGAAATGAAAGTGGCCGCATTCGTACGTGTTCATTCATTATATTGAAATGTAAGTTGTATTTGATAATAATACATACTATATATAAAGGTTGCGGATGAACATGGATGTGGCCACTTTCATTTTTGACAAAAACAATCTGAAAAGTGACCATTTTTGGCATATTTGATAGATATTTCATATTTAAGCTTGAATCGGGGCGTTTTAAATGATTTATTAAGTTAAAATCTTCCACTCCATTGAAATAGACACTTAAGTGTTTAGAAAGTGTCTAAAATCTTTCGTTAGATGAACTTGAAAATTGAGGCCGAAATCGGCCCTTAACGGACCGGACCTACTCCTTTCATGTTAACAAAACTTTAGAATTTTTCGAAAAAGTAAGGATTTTCTTATTCAAGGCATAGATTACCCTTAGCCACATTTGGCACAACTTTTTGGAATTTTAGATCCTCAATGCTCTTCAATTTTTTACTTGTCTGGCTTTATAAATATTTTGACATGAGCGTCACTGATGAGTCTTATGTAGACTGGCGTACTACATTTTAATCCTAGTACTTTTGATAACTATTGATAAACTAAATCAACCAAACTTACCACTTTCCCCAAAAATTTTGTGAAAGGAATTCTAAATCCCTAATGTAGGTTTGAGTTCTCTTCTGAATATTAGTCTGTATCATCTCGTTATATAAGTATAAATTTTGAATTCTTGATTTTTTTTTAATTATACATTAGATCACCTATTAAAGTATCTTTAAAATATGGTCGATTTTCGGTCACTTCTAATATAATTATCCTATAAATGGTTAAATCAAATAAGAAATGTAATTTTAAACAAAGCTGTGTTTGGTTTATGTTGATCTATAAGATAATTGTCACAACATTTAAGAAAATTATCTTGATCAATGACCGATTTCACGTAACATCAAATAACATAAAAAAAAGTTGGCAAATTTACAGTAAAATGTGAAAATTTTATCAATACACTTATGGCAGGTTTGGTGTACATTCTATACAAATATCTATGAAATATGGTCAATTTAGGTTTCATCTAAAACAATTATCCTAAAGTGATTAAATTAACTGAAAAATGTTCAATTTCAACAAAGCTGTGGTTGGTTCATGTTCATGTCTGATACAACTGTAAGTACATATAAAAACATTACCTTGATCAAGGTATTATCAAATACAATTTTCACAAAAATTGTCCAATTTACAATAAACTGTCGAAAAGTTTGATGTACATTCTATACAAATATCTATAAAATATGGTCGATTCAAGGTTTCATTTAATATAATTATCCTGAAAATGGTTAAATTAACTGAAAATTAATTCCATATCTTTGTTGGATTTGAACTTTGTTTTGTCTATTTTCTCCTTGTCCAGTTATTCAAATGTGCGAGTCTAGCGAGGCGGGCATACAATTTCACACCCCTGTTATACATGTATTACCAAGTTAAATTGCTTTTAAATTATTAATTTCTACATTATTTCATAAGCTTTGTTTTTATTGTCTGAAAGTAAAATTATTTTCAACTTTTATTTATTTGTATAGGCCAAAAAACAATATGTGTGTTAACGGTCAACCGATCGACCCTAACATTTTTTCTGAAATTCCGGAAGTTCACGCCTTTTTCGTCACCGGTATGTACTGTATTAAACAACCAATGCATACAAAATGTGAGATATTTAATTTGATGAAATAATTTAACATAAGGGGTCCAGCAGATTGCAAGCAGCACAACAAACAACAACAATATCATCACACACAGGCAAACACGAAATAGGGATTTCGTTTTTCAAAAAACGACATGTTTTGAGACGTCCAATTGCTTGCTCAACATAATTCCTAACATTTGCTATTTTGGAAGTTTCCAAAACATCTCATGAAGGCATAGACAGTTTACCACAAGTGCTTAAGTCTTCTTTTATCTTAAAACCCCTGTCCGCCATAACTTGGTCATTTGGTTCCAAGTTAAAAATAAAGGCACAGTTGTTAAAGATAAATTTGTCGGACGCTCTGCCACCGTAGCATGGAGAAACAGAAAAAACATTATATTGGAGTAATGGCAACTAAGAATTTAATTTTGTGTAGCCAACAATCAGGCATACAAATTTCTAAGGAGACAGTTCCCGATTAGACTGTCAGCAGCTAAAACCATTCACAAATCACAGGGTTCAACTCTTGAAACTGTTGCAGTCCACTTTGGAAGCAGACGAAATCAGCACATGCATTATGTCGGTATGAGCAGAGCTAAACATATGTCGGGGTTAAATATTTTGTATATCAGATATATTTAAATTATTTTCATGAGTTATATTTTTTACAAAGGTATACCAAGAATAGGTTCCTGTTTCATCCAACAGTTTAGCTGTGCAATATGCATCATATAACAACGGATTAATTTCTGTGTTAGATACTCTTGCCATATATTTTAGTGCTTGAACCTTTACATATACATCTATTGGGTATTGTCCTAACTCTGCCCTTGATGCAATGTTTACTGCTTTTTTACTTAAACCTAGAATTAATTTGCAAAATTTTAAATTCATCTTTTCAATAAAGCTATTATCAATTGATGTTAGTAAATCAAAATCTTTATGATTATTTATTGCTCTACTCTGAGATCTTAATATTTTTTCATAGTAAAATTGAGAAAGGAAATGGTGAATATGTCAAAGCGACAACCACCCGACCATAGAGCAAACAACAGCCGAAGGCAACCAATGGGTCTTCAATGTAGCGAGAATTCCCGCACTCGTAGGTGTCCTTCAGCTGGCCCCTAAAATATGCATAATAGTACAGTGATAATGGACGTCATACTAAACTCCGAATTATACACAAGAAACTAAAATTTAAAATCATACAAGACTAACAAAGGCCAGAGGCTCCTGACTTGGGACAGGCGCAAAATTGCGGCGGGGTTAAACATGTTTATGAGATCTCAACCCTCCCCCTATACCTCTAGCCAATGTAGAAAAGTAAAAGAATAACAATACGCACATTAAAATTCAGTTCAAGAGAAGTCCGAGTCTGATGTCAAAAGATGTAACAAAAGAAAATAAATAAAATGACAATAATACATAAATAACAACAGACTACTAGCAGTTAACTGACATGCCAGCTCCAGACCTCAATTAAACTGATTGAAAGATTATGTCTTCATCATATGAATATCAGGTACAATCCCTCCCGTTAGGGGTTTAGTATCATACTATCATAAAATATATGAGAAGAACATAACCCGTGTCATGCCAACAACTGTTTTTTTAGAAATAAATGTGTTTAGTTCCGATGCAAAGACCCTATCAGTGAATCAATGTTAAAGCCAAAATATGCAATCTTTAGTGACCTGACAACAGTATCGTAACTATATCCCCTTTTAATAAGTCTATTTAAAGGTTTTGTTAGTTTCTGAGGAGAATACTGACATTTTTGTGCTTTATAAAGAATATTTCCATAAAATTTTGGATGTGAAATACCTGAACGTATAAGATGTCTGCATGTTGAGTTATATTTACGAATTATTTCCTTATACCGGTGATAAAATTTAGTAAATGTTTTGACCAGTTTGTGATATCGAAAACCCTGGTGTAATAATTTTCATAGTAGTCCATATACCAAATTTCTGAGTTATACATTAACATAGGTTTTATTAAAGATTCAAACAGTTTTTTATGTATATTTATAGATATATTTTCTATATTATTCAAATATTTAAACAAACTGAATAGAACTTTTGTGCCTTTTTTTGATAGTTCCATATGTGATGTATGGAATTTACCAGAAGCCTCTATAATATTACCTAAATATTTATATTTTAATACTTTTTCTAATTTATAACCATCCAAAGTAAACTCTGCTTTAGTGTATGGTATGTTTTTTTGTTGAAATACTATCACTTTAGTTTTATTTATGTTGATTGACAACTGCCATTTTTTACAATAGTTACTTAATTTCTCTAATGACTTCTGTAAACCCTCTGCACTTTCAGACAATAAAAGTAAATCATCGGCAAACATAAGACAACTTAATGACATGTTTTTTTACTGGTGTACAGTCACTATCAAAAATTTCAGGAAGGTCATTTATATAAATATTAAAAAGATTTGGGCTAAGGCTGTCACCCTGTTTCAAGCCTCTATCTATAAATACTGAATTAGATATGTTTTCTTTATATTTTACTGAAGCTTCAGTGCATTCATACATATTTTTTAACACTTTATATATTTTAGGTCTCATATTATCAGTCTTGATCAATTTATATAGAAGGCCTAGTCTCCAAACTGAGTCAAATGCCTTCTTCAAATCTACAAAACATCCAAATAATTTTTGGTTTTTATTATTTATATATTTATTAATAACTGTTAAAATAAACAAACTATCTGAAGTTATATTATTCTTTCGGAATCCAAACTGTGCTGGATTCATGTTATCTTCAAAAATTATTATCAACCTGTTATTTATAACAGAATTAAATATCTTACTTAAACAATTCATCAGGGAAATACCCCTATAATTAGCTGGATCAAGTAAGTCTCCCTGTTTAAAAATAGGTATTATATATGATTTATTCCACTGATCTGGATAAATTGAACTATCTAATATTAGATTAAAGAAATTTGCTAATGAAGTAAGCATTACTTGACTACTGTTTTATTATTTCATAACAAATAAGTATGGGCCAGTACTTTTACCATGCTTTAGTGATTTTATAACATTTTTTATTTCAGATATTTTAATAGGGTTATCTGTTTGTTTTTCATTTAATTTTTGTTCCCTGTTTTCTACCTCTTTAGATATTAAATTTTTGAAATTTTCATCTATTTTATCTGGTTCTCCTTGTGTTTTAAAGTGTTTAGCTAGCAGATTAAGATCAAAAAGTGGTGAATCATTTGAGTTTGTTTCTCTTTTATTAATTCCTTAAGATATTCCAAAATTCCTTACTCTCTGTAGGAGACAGATTTTTAAGTTTATTTAATATGTTTTGTTTATACTGCTTTCTTTTAAATTTATATGCTTTTTTCAAAATTTTACTATAATGAAAAAATTTTAATTTCAAGTTTTGGTCAAAGGGAGATAATTTTAGTTTTTTGCCCATCTTTTGTACAGTTTTTCTTAATTCCAGATATTCATTATCTGTCCATGGTGCTTTATTTTTTTTTCTTTACCTTTTTAAAACAATTTTTTATCATACACTTTTCTGATAGATTAGTATAAAATATTACATATTGCATTACTTGCAAGATTTATTCCTTCTGATGTTTTCTCAAATTTGTTCGTCTGAAACCTGCCTATTTCTTCATATATATCTGATTTAGTCAGTTCCATTTCCAACAATTTTTTTAGAAAGTTTAGTCCATTTATAATTAAACTTTTGTTTTATATATTGGCTTTGAAGTTTACTCATCTGAAAATTACATGTTATGTAAGTTACCGACTGGCAGTGATCTGAGAATGGTGATGGATCTTGAACTTTAAAATATTTCACTGAAGAGAGCAGACTCATACTTGTAACTGCATAATCTACAATACTACAACCTTTTGTATTAAAACATGTTATATTACCCAAAATGTCTCCTATAAATCGACCATTTATTAGTCTGAGTTGGGCAGTAGCACAGAGATCTAAAAGTTCTCTCCCTTGAGAGTTCAACATCAAACTGAAGAAGGATACGCCCGTGAAAAAAGACAGCCGTATCGCTTCTCTTAAGTACCTCAAACCTTGATGAATACCCCATAATCCTACCAGATAATCATCATGTTACTTCGTTGATTGTTTGTTCCTATCACGAAAATCAGGGTCACGTAGGTAGACAACAGGTGCTTGCAGCCACACGTATGAAATACTGGATTTTAAAAGGACCTAGTCTTGTTAAGAAAGTAATCGGACGCTGTATTCCATGTAAACGTCAATACAGTCCACTCTGCGTACAACAAATGGCACCTCTTCTTGATGAACAGATGACTGCTGACAAACCCCCGTTTACATTTGTCGGAATCGACTATTTTGAACCCTTTTTGGTTAGGTTAGGTCGTTCACACGTAAAAAGATATGGTTGCCGATTTACATGTCTCACAACCAGAGCAGTTCATCTAGAGGTGGCCCACACCTTAACCATGGAGTCGTTTTTATCCGCTTTTCAACGCTTTATAAGCCGACGAGGTGTACCAAAAAAGATGTACAGCGACAATGGAACTAATCTTTTAATTCCAGCACCTATACCATCACTGGGACCTTTTCCATGTCCAGCTTCAGTGTAATGATAATTAATTTGTATATCAAACTTTTCTTGAAGAAGAAAAAGATGAGAAGGCATCCTTGCATTTGAACTGAGTTGCACAGTTATCAGAAAAGCGATGTATAACCTTGACTGATGGTCCTGGACTGTTTCTCAAATGAATTAAGAGTTGATTGGTGAATACAAAGACTGCACTAGCATTGTGCACTAAGTGATCTGATAAAATTACCAGAGATTCCTTCTGTATAACTGGGTTTTCTTCAGTGCTTTCTGATGTGTGACCAACAATGTAGATTGGGAATACAGTTACTTGCTTCTGAGCAAAGTGAGCAGACTCTATTTCATCTTGGGGTTGCAATGTCATGTTTTCGGAATAATCCATAACCACAAGGCAATGGTCATGGGGAAGAGATTTAATTAAGCTTGCTTGAACCCTGTTTTGGAAATTTGCACGAAACATGTGACCTGTATATGACTCCATTGCTTCAGCTATATCTGTTATTACATCCTGAGTTGTTGCCTTCTTCTCTACCTGCATCCAGCGTGTTGTTTTCTTGCTGTGTCCATCCCTATTGGTGTAAGTTTCTTTTCTTGTTTCCCACTGATGAAACTTTAACAGATCATTGGTATTACTATCTGTGAATGCTGTGAACAAGGGCATACAGTAATCTTTTATATTCTGTTTACCACAGAGGTTACATTTTCTATCAATACACTCTCTAGCTGGATATTCTGAATACTTACATAATGATATGTCTGACAGCTCTTGAGAGGACTTGGGTAGAACTTCATCATGTTCAATAAACTTGATCTTTTTGTTCAGAGCATTTACTTTTTGTTCCATATTGTAATCACGTGTGCAAAAACAAACTCTCCTGCAGGCTAGATCCAGACATTTAAAATTCTTTGGAATCATTTTGTCAAATGTTGTGAACATTTCATGAAACGAAGGGTTTTCTTTCTTAAACCTCTTAAACGTTTCCTTCTTTGAACATAAGAGATGTCTCTTTGCGATACGTTCACCATTGATGAGTACTGTATCTTTTTTATTAGGCATAACCCTGGAATTTTCTTCTAAATAGTCCATCAGTTTACTCCTCCATTGTTGTCTAAATTGATATGGCTTAGACAACCTCTTGAATTGGTGCTCTTTTCTCTTTCTATACAAGTTTACAGTTTTATTTTGATTCCAAAGTTCACCTGATGAGAATGCAAGTTGCTTTTTGGCATTTCGAAATTCACGACTTGGTCGGCCAACTTTATTAATATGCAGAGTTTTTTTAAGCTTTTCAATTTGTAACTTACCAATGTTGTCTGAGACATTAAAATTCATAAGCTTTGATTTACGACGAGGAGTGGCATTTTATCAAATGCAAAACTGTATTGGCCCAAGCACCTGGACTCTGGCAAATGTTGGCGAACGCGTTGTGCTCTTTTTCTTGTGGAGGTTTTAGTGGCAGTTGCAGTTCTTCCTTTTCTCTTTGTGATAGATTTTGTATCCTTTTCATCACTTGCTAATGTATTCTTCTTCTTTGTCTCTAATTTTCTGCTTTTTCTTTTCCACATTCTTTGGCTTTCTTTGACCTTTTCATCTGCTTCATGGTTGTTTTTTTTCCTCTCAGCTTTTATCTTTGCTTTGTAAGTTTTATTTTCTATTTTTTTTTTAAGTTTATATTCTGCTAGCTTCTTTGAGTTACATTTTAATCTTTCTCGAAATAGTCTGACTCTCTCTTTTGATGTTTTTTTCTTTTTCTTTTCATCTTGAGCATGATTTTTGCTTGAATTTAGCAGCCGTTGCGATCTTTTTGTTGGTGGCAGCTTCACAATCAGCTTCATATTTGTTTTGAAGAAACCCTACATTGAAGATATGCTCAAACTAATGACATCATTATAAGGTAACAGCTATTTGAAACCTTAATAGTGAAAAGCCATACATTGACGTCAGGAGTGTAACATTTTTATGATGAAATGAAAATACTGATCTAAACCCAACTTAAACAAAGTTTAACAAACAATTTTACACTTTTTTCAGCAAAACTGAATATAATCTCATTTAGGATTTTACTCAAACTAAGCTGAGTTCATTTATATTTGAAAATTATCAATTTATTTGCTCTTGAAAATGTTTTATTTCAATATAATTTATAAATTTTAAGTTATTTGAAGAAAAACAAGTTGAAAATAATTTAAAAATGAAAGCACTATACCTCAACTTTGCACAGATGACAATTCTACACTATTACTTGAGTAAACCAGCATGGGCCTTTCAGTCCCTTTTGTATTTTCCCACTATTTATGGCAATTTCAGCATTGTGGAGTGACTGTTCATGTGTTCGTTTTGGACTTGTTGGTCCGTCGAATTGGAAGGGGTATATGTGGGATATCCCCTTTCCGGATTTTGCTGTTTCTGATTGGCTTAAATGTGTTACACTCCTGACATGGCAGTATTGAGTATACAAAAGCAATAAAGGCCATAATAATGGCATGCTTGTAACTGATGATCTGCAACAGGTGGTGTTTACTGATTTCCAAGAAAAAAACTACAATAACAACATTGTGTCTAAAAAAATTACATTGTAAACTTAATTGTTACACTCCTGACAAACTTGGGTGGTCTTCTTCTTGTACCCATAGTATACCACCTGTAGAACTTCAGGGTTATCTGGATGCACCTGCACTAAGCTAAGATACTAAACAAATGAAATAAAATAGTAAAGATGTGGATAAACATGGTATTTCACCTACAAAGACATTTTCTGACAACATATTGTCTTTTACAGACATTTTTTTTTTTACACAAACTTTTTTGACTTACCTTATGCTGTCTGTAAAAATGTAAAAAGATGCATGAATTGAACAAGAAATCATAGCCAAAATATAATAGTTTTATTAGAGATATTGTTTGGTATTGTATCTGCAAGTATTTATTAAATGTCATCATTGAATGCACATGCTTTCTTGTGAATGTCACACTAAAAGCGTTACACTCCTGACATTTTTGGGTACATTTTTGGACAATATTTTTTATACAAAGCACATATTGCTACTATCTTTGGTAGTAAGAACTAACTTATCATGATACATTATCTGACCCAAAAACATCACAGATAATGAATCATACAAGAGACTGGCAAAGGTTTAAGGGAAAAGCATCATTTTTTTTTAAATAGTCCTTATCTTTCATCAAAAGAAAGTTTTGCACTGAATATAGACCTGCTACGTTAAGAATGATAACTCTACATCTTCAGTAATAAACTTTTTATTTTGAATTCTTACAAGAACAATAATTGATGTGTTGCGGTGTAACCATATTAAGTTAATCAAGATCTTAATGAACCAAGTGTCCCAATTTAGTTTTAACAATCAGCTATTACAAAACGGAAGTCAAGAAACAAAAATAAGCATATAAGAATAGTAAATTCGGAGAACGGAACAATTATATTAATATGATTAAAACAACGACGATAGCTCACTCACATCACATCTAATGCACGTAAATTAATATCTGCGTTTTACATAGATCTGATACCAGTTACCAGTTTTTCGAATTCCAGTTAATACGATAAAAACTAAGAATGGAAATTGGGCACGCGTCATAGATACAACAACCCGCAAAAAGACAGCATTTATTGTATGTGTTATGTTAAAGCTTTCGTGTTAGTTCCGTAGCAAGTCGTAAAAGGGTCGTCAGCACGTCAGAGCAATCTCATACTATACCTTTAGCATTCGTGATTGTAATTACGTAAAGAAACATGTTACATATTAAGAGAAAATGTTGCTTGACACAGATGAACCAGTTTATAAAAAAAATATCCTTATGTATAATCTGTTATATATGCACCTATCAATTATAGTCTTTTTTATCAAACCTGTCAATATGTTTGAAGTATATTCTATCATCTTCATACAGTATGTAAATGAACTTAGAAGTGATTATATCCCGTGTTTATTATTGTAGCTTACAGAAACAATGAATATAAGCAAAGAAAAGCAACTTAGACGGCTTTTCAGAAACTTTGCCGACCCCTCAATGTTCAACAACGCAGTGGTCGAGAAAAGGAAGAAGTTGATTCTTGTGATGGTAAATACGAATATATTTTAAAAAAACCCAAAAAAAAAGCCTAGTAATTATATAAGTAACATATAAACGTTTTTCCATGCTTCGCTTTTTTTTCTGCAAGTTTATTTTCAATTTGTGTTTTAACCTCTTTTGTCTATTTTATATAATTTCAATATATTGAGGAGCAAGTTTCTGAGCACTTTCAAGAGCAGCATGCCTTTCACTAACAGTCAAATTACAAATCCATTTAGAGGGTTTGTAGCTTGTCCATATACTAGATTGGAGGAGTTTTATTTGAATAATGTATAAAGTTTAAGAAGTTCATATTATCGAGATTGATAACCTGTCACCAAATTAAGAATAATTAAATCATTTGTTATTTGTTTTATTCACAAGATATTTACTTTTGAAATTGGCAATTACAACGAAATTATCCAGATCATGTTCAATGTGTATTCTTTGTAGCGTCAATTTTGTGATGTACATGTAAGCAGCCATTTGCAGTCAGAATAGTGACGTTATTATGTGCCTAAGTGTAGAAAGAATTCCAAGCTCTTGGAGTATTCCGTCGATATAGTCATGTGCCTTATTGTAGAAAGAATTCCAAGTTCTTGGGACCTTACACACGTTTTTTATGTTCAGGACATCACTATAACATGTCACAATCAAAATCACAAAAAATTGAAGACAGCACCAAGTAAACCATACATATCCCATTTTTTTTGACGATTTCTGTATGTGGCGCGAAAACATAAGCAAAACTTAAGACTTTTCTATAAGTGAGCAAAAAATAAAAGTTCCGAATGGGCTTTGTTGCGTAGAGTTGCCTTCGTAACAACGATTGAAATATTTCAATAAGCAGCTTCTATTGCAGTAGTTTACGCGTTTTATGCAAGCTTCAAATTATTTTGATAAAGTATGATTAAAGTTTAACCTATTAAAACCAACTTTCAGAACTTGTTTTTATCACACTGCATTATTTTCAACGTTTAATAAATCTATCTGTTTAGTTGATTGATTGATTGATTGTTGGTTGTTTTACGCCGCATTAGCACAAAAAGGCTATATCGCGGCGAGAGCTAATTCGAATATTTTTACAATTTAAAGCATATTTTTAAAATAAGACAAAACGTCCTTTAATATACTAAAATTCTTGACTAAAGCAAATTGAGTATATACAAATAAAAATCAACAGTAAAATAACGTGATAAAAATTAAAATTATAATCTGTTTAGAGAGCGATAACTCTTTATGTGTCAAATTGTATTTATGATTGACTTACTTGTTTCGCTTGTACAAATTATAGAAATAATACAAAAGAATAGAATCGTATAAACACACATAAAACTCGCAAATGCATCGATATGTTTATTGTCAATATCGTTCTAGATTGTGACTCTTTATAAATAGATAATAAACAATCAAAGTACTGACAGCACTGTTAGCACTGAAAAACATATTTCAACATGAATATTTATAACTTTTATACATAGATTTTAGATAACAACCAACAAACAAAGTTAACCAATAATACAGACCAAAAAATGACATATTAGCAGGTATTTTAAAATGGATGTTTATATGTTTTGTGAGTAAGTCTTAATTGAAAGTTTTTACAATGGGAATGTCCCCCACTGTATCTGGTTTAATTTGGAGAGAAAGAAGATATATATTTAAGACTAAACACTTAGAAATTCATTTATAGACTACCTTGATCCTAGACACAAGCAAGCAGAATTTTACAAAATGCAAATTATACAGTTCGGGTCGGAGTGAAGACAGGATTAATTTATTACAAATGCACAAATACTTTACATTTATAGACAAAACTACAGATGCTTATTCTTGATAAAAACATTCAAGGGAGATCATTTGACACAGCTGAAAAATGAATATGACGATCAATGTTTTATAATAGAAAACTGGAAGTATTGCATACTCAAAGAGTTTTGTGATATTTTATGATTTTAATTATGTTTGACGTTGAAGCGTCGATTAGTTCAACATGCACGAGCAAATCAAAACACCACACGTTTAACTCGTTCTTTTTCAATCGTTTATTTTCTCAACTTTCTTTGTTGTACTGTATTCGGCTTATTAGCATGGTGTGAGAACATTTGATCAACCACATGAGAGTTTGATAATGCAGTTTTCCCCCATCAGCATGATTTCCGTTTAGTAAATTATAGCTTTAAAGTTGAAGTTTGATAATTAACCAAATATCTGTCATATTCAAAAAAACATACTCAACCATCTGTGGGTAATTAAAAAGAAAGTTGAGTCAGCAAATTTGAAAGAGACTAAACATTCAATTGAGAGTTTTTTCATTGTTTGAATAATGAGGGGAGTGTTTTTCTCGACCGCTTTACTGCAGTTATAGGGACTCTCCACCCAATGGACGTCTATTTCAGACAAGGGGAGTGTCAAACGCCCACTCATTATAGCACTCACTTGGTATTAAAAATAAGTGGATCTCCTATTCCAACATCATTCTGATATAATTTCTCATTTTTATAATTATGAAAAGTTACGCTTTTACCAAAATACAAAGTATCAGGGGAACTATGGAGATGCGTACCTCTTTCGGACGTCACATGGTTGTAGTGTTGACAAAAGTTAATGACTTTCATTATATAAACTTGTATAATAATAATCCGAGGAATCCAAGAAGATGTTCTCTTGGCTGGTGTGAGTTTTTGGAGTTGACCAATATGAAGGAAGGTATGGAGCAGCTTTTCAAAAAATTTGAGGTAATTTTTTTTTTGGATTAAATCGATCGGCGTTTTTCTTGGGTTAATTATTGCCAGTTTATGTTACTTTTTTTAAGGATCAATAGCCGCAAAAACTTTAAACTCAGCAGCCACACCAACCTCAAATTCAACAACCAACCCTACAAGAGCTTATGCCACCACCACCTCCTTATGCTGCAAAACACATTAGAGTCCTTGGATCGTCTAACAACAACAGACCCAGCACGTCACCACGTTGTGGACTACTTAGCCAAAAAACAAAAGGGGAAGAAAACTGCGATCCCATGGAATTTTTCAACCAATTAGCATCACATTTGAAAGAATTAAACATAACTGATACAGATAAACCTCTTTATCCACTTAAAAGCAAAACACTTATTTATTTAGCTATGGCAGCTGCTTTTCGATGGTGCAAACAGACAATTTGGGGAATACGTAATGTACTAGACAATAATAGTGTTTCCAGTCAAACGGAAGTTATGTACATATTTAGACAATCAATATGTGATAACATTAACGGTACACCATTATTGAATAAATATTAATTTTTATTATTTATCAGACAAAACTCTCCTAGACATTATCCCTTTCAAAAATATGATAAAGACGAAAGAAACCAAAGTAACGCAGTTTAATATGCTCAATCAGAAAACAAGTTTCAAATTTTTGAAATTTTACTCTTTTTTGTCAGTATCTAAAGGATTATTACAAAGGTAAAACCATGTTGGCAAAGATCTAACCGTATTGCAGTTGATGACCATTCGTATTCGTCTTGAAATGATGAAATGAATGCCGTCTTTTCAATAACAAACAAAAAATGGAATTCAGGATATATGAGAAAAGTTAAGTGGGCTACTAATTCTTTTCAGAACGCAAAAAGATTGTATTTCACCCCACAAACATGTATGCAAGCTACATCAACATGGAATAAATTCTATAAATCACATGTAGTTACATCAATACAGGTTGACTAACTATAAGGTAACAGTGACAAGGCAGAACAATAAAAAATATAAAACAACACGTTTAATAATTTATTGCGTCCGAAGCGCTTTTCTGGATTTACCTTCATCAGGAACGCTCAAAGCCAAACATTTGAAATCCGAAGATGTATAAGTACCGAAAATCGTTGAAGAGCTATATGTTAAAAATACCTAAAATAAATAGCCAAATTCATCTAAAGCCAACTTTGCCTGAGGGAGTTGAAACCTTAGTTTCATAATAATTTCAAAATTTATAAACGGACAATTTTAGTAAAGTTTGTTTAATCATGTCAGTACCGAAGCACTGACTACTGAGCTGATGATACCCTCGGGGACTGATAGTCCACCAGCAGAGGTATCGACCCAGTGATGTAAAAATATAAAACAACACGTTTAATAATTTATTGCGTCCGAAGCGCTTTTCTGGATTTACCTTCATCAGGAACGCTCAAAGCCAAACATTTGAAATCCGAAGATGTATAAGTACCGAAAATCGTTGAAGAGCTATATGTTAAAAATACCTAAAATAAATAGCCAAATTCATCTAAAGCCAACTTTGCCTGAGGGAGTTGAAACCTTAGTTTCATAATAATTTCAAAATTTATAAACGGACAATTTTAGTAAAGTTTGTTTAATCATGTCAGTACCGAAGCACTGACTACTGAGCTGATGATACCCTCGGGGACTGATAGTCCACCAGCAGAGGTATCGACCCAGTGATGTAAAAATATAAAACAACACGTTTAATAATTTATTGCGTCCGAAGCGCTTTTCTGGATTTACCTTCATCAGGAACGCTCAAAGCCAAACATTTGAAATCCGAAGATGTATAAGTACCGAAAATCGTTGAAGAGCTATATGTTAAAAATACCTAAAATAAATAGCCAAATTCATCTAAAGCCAACTTTGCCTGAGGGAGTTGAAACCCTAGTTTCATAATAATTTCAAAATTTATAAACGGACAATTTTAGTAAAGTTTGTTTAATCATGTCAGTACCGAAGCACTGACTACTGAGCTGATGATACCCTCGGGGACTGATAGTCCACCAGCAGAGGTATCGACCCAGTGATGTAAAAATATAAAACAACACGTTTAATAATTTATTGCGTCCGAAGCGCTTTTCTGGATTTACCTTCATCAGGAACGCTCAAAGCCAAACATTTGAAATCCGAAGATGTATAAGTACCGAAAATCGTTGAAGAGCTATATGTTAAAAATACCTAAAATAAATAGCCAAATTCATCTAAAGCCAACTTTGCCTGAGGGAGTTGAAACCTTAGTTTCATAATAATTTCAAAATTTATAAACGGACAATTTTAGTAAAGTTTGTTTAATCATGTCAGTACCGAAGCACTGACTACTGAGCTGATGATACCCTCGGGGACTGATAGTCCACCAGAGGTATCGACCCAGTGATGTAAAAATATAAAACAACACGTTTAATAATTTATTGCGTCCGAAGCGCTTTTCTGGATTTACCTTCATCAGGAACGCTCAAAGCCAAACATTTGAAATCCGAAGATGTATAAGTACCGAAAATCGTTGAAGAGCTATATGTTAAAAATACCTAAAATAAATAGCCAAATTCATCTAAAGCCAACTTTGCCTGAGGGAGTTGAAACCTTAGTTTCATAATAATTTCAAAATTTATAAACGGACAATTTTAGTAAAGTTTGTTTAATCATGTCAGAAATTTATAAACGGACAATTTTAGTAAAGTTTGTTTAATCATGTCAGTACCGAAGCACTGACTACTGAGCTGATGATACCCTCGGGGACTGATAGTCCACCAGCAGAGGTATCGACCCAGTGATGTAAAAATATAAAACAACACGTTTAATAATTTATTGCGTCCGAAGCGCTTTTCTGGATTTACCTTCATCAGGAACGCTCAAAGCCAAACATTTGAAATCCGAAGATGTATAAGTACCGAAAATCGTTGAAGAGCTATATGTTAAAAATACCTAAAATAAATAGCCAAATTCATCTAAAGCCAACTTTGCCTGAGGGAGTTGAAACCTTAGTTTCATAATAATTTCAAAATTTATAAACGGACAATTTTAGTAAAGTTTGTTTAATCATGTCAGTACCGAAGCACTGACTACTGAGCTGATGATACCCTCGGGGACTGATAGTCCACCAGCAGAGGTATCGACCCAGTGATGTAAAAATAAAACACAACACGTTTAATAATTTATTGCGTCCGAAGCGCTTTTCTGGATTTACCTTCATCAGGAACGCTCAAAGCCAAACATTTGAAATCCGAAGATGTATAAGTACCGAAAATCGTTGAAGAGCTATATGTTAAAAATACCTAAAATAAATAGCCAAATTCATCTAAAGCCAACTTTGCCTGAGGGAGTTGAAACCTTAGTTTCATAATAATTTCAAAATTTATAAACGGACAATTTTAGTAAAGTTTGTTTAATCATGTCAGTACCGAAGCACTGACTACTGAGCTGATGATACCCTCGGGGACTGATAGTCCACCAGCAGAGGTATCGACCCAGTGATGTAAAAATATAAAACAACACGTTTAATAATTTATTGCGTCCGAAGCGCTTTTCTGGATTTACCTTCATCAGGAACGCTCAAAGCCAAACATTTGAAATCCGAAGATGTATAAGTACCGAAAATCGTTGAAGAGCTATATGTTAAAAATACCTAAAATAAATAGCCAAATTCATCTAAAGCCAACTTTGCCTGAGGGAGTTGAAACCTTAGTTTCATAATAATTTCAAAATTATAAACGGACAATTTAGTAAAGTTTGTTTAATCATGTCGTACCGAAGCACTGACTACTGAGCTGATGATACCCTCGGGACTGATAGTCCACAGCAGAGTATCGACCCAGTGATGTAAAAATATAAAACAACACGTTTAATAATTTATTGCGTCCGAAGCGCTTTTCTGGATTTACCTTCATCAGGAACGCTCAAAGCCAAACATTTGAAATCCGAAGATGTATAAGTACCGAAAATCGTTGAAGAGCTATATGTTAAAAATACCTAAAATAAATAGCCAAATTCATCTAAAGCCAACTTTGCCTGAGGGATTGAAACCTTAGTTTCATAATAATTTCAAAATTTATAAACGGACAATTTTAGTAAAGTTTGTTTAATCATGTCAGTACCGAAGCACTGACTACTGAGCTGATGATACCCTCGGGGACTGATAGTCCACCAGCAGAGTATCGACCCAGTGATGTAAAAATATAAAACAACACGTTTAATAATTTATTGCGTCCGAAGCGCTTTTCTGGATTTACCTTCATCAGGAACGCTCAAAGCCAAACATTTGAAATCCGAAGATGTATAAGTACCGAAAATCGTTGAAGAGCTATATGTTAAAAATACCTAAAATAAATAGCCAAATTCATCTAAAGCCAACTTTGCTGAGGGATTGAAACCTTAGTTTCATAATAATTTCAAAATTTATAAACGGACAATTTTAGTAAAGTTTGTTTAATCATGTCAGTACCGAAGCACTGACTACTGAGCTGATGATACCCTCGGGACTGATAGTCCACCAGCAGAGGTATCGACCCAGTGATGTAAAAATATAAAACAACACGTTTAATAATTTATTGCGTCCGAAGCGCTTTTCTGGATTTACCTTCATCAGGAACGCTCAAAGCCAACATTTGAAATCCGAAGATGTATAAGTACCGAAAATCGTTGAAGAGCTATATGTTAAAAATACCTAAAATAAATAGCCAAATTCATCTAAAGCCAACTTTGCCTGAGGGAGTTGAAACCTTAGTTCATAATAATTTCAAAATTTATAAACGGACAATTTTAGTAAAGTTTGTTTAATCATGTCAGTACCGAAGCACTGACTACTGAGCTGATGATACCCTCGGGACTGATAGTCCACCAGCAGAGGTATCGACCCAGTGATGTAAAAAATAAAACAACACGTTTAATAATTTATTGCGTCCGAAGCGCTTTCTGGATTACCTTCATCAGGAACGCTCAAAGCCAAACATTGAAATCCGAAGATGTATAAGTACCGAAAATCGTTGAAGAGCTATATGTTAAAAATACCTAAAATAAATAGCCAAATTCATCTAAAGCCAACTTGCCTGAGGGAGTTGAAACTTAGTTTCATAAAATTTCAAAATTATAAACGGACAATTTTAGTAAAGTTTGTTTAATCATGTCAGTACCGAAGCATGACTACTGAGCTGATGATACCTCGGGGACTGATAGTCCACCCCCCCCCCCCCCCCCCCCCCCCCCCCCCCCCCCCCCCCCCCCCCCCCCCCCCCCCCCCCCCCCCCCCCCCCCCCCCCCCCCCCCGGAACGCTCAAAGCCAAACATTTGAAATCCGAAGATGTATAAGTACCGAAAATCGTTGAAGAGCTATATGTTAAAAATACCTAAAATAAATAGCCAAATTCATCTAAAGCCACTTTGCCTGAGGGAGTTGAAACCTTAGTTTCATAATAATTTCAAAATTTATAAACGGACAATTTTAGTAAAGTTTGTTTAATCATGTCAGTACCGAAGCACTGACTACTGAGCTGATGATACCCTCGGGGACTGATAGTCCACCAGCAGAGGTATCGACCCAGTGATGTAAAAATATAAAACAACACGTTTAATAATTTATTGCGTCCGAAGCGCTTTTCTGGATTTACCTTCATCAGGAACGCTCAAAGCCAAACATTTGAAATCCGAAGATGTATAAGTACCGAAAATCGTTGAAGAGCTATATGTTAAAAATACCTAAAATAAATAGCCAAATTCATCTAAAGCCAACTTTGCCTGAGGGAGTTGAAACCTTAGTTTCATAATAATTTCAAAATTTATAAACGGACAATTTTAGTAATAAAACATCCCTGTTTAAAGCCATTCAGCATGTCCAAATCAGACAATTTGTCAACACCAGAGTGTTCACCAAAAAAGGACAACATGTTAAAGAAGAATATACATGGCATACGAGCGACACTGATGAGTCTTTTGTGTTATATTTATCTTTTTAATACTGGTTAATGAAATCATAACAGTGCAGTTTGTACTGGCTTTTCATTATCGCATATGATACGGACTTGACACGCCTACATAGCTAGTGCATATTCATGACTTGATAGATAAATCAGCACGTGTAAGCATAAACTGGGAGTTGTAGAATTGTAGCATAACTGTGCATATGTAGTTTTGAAAATACAAAATACTGGAAATTTAACAAGTTTCTTTGATAATTGTATTTGATGTAACCTTAAATCGGTCATTTGCTTCAGATAATTTTCTTAGATGTATTTACAGTTGTATAAGATGTAAACTTTGACCAACCAAATAGGTCATTTCTTCAAGATATTGTCATAATGATCGTTTTGCATATATAAAATATATTCTAGCGGTTGTTTGAAAACACTAATTCTCTAATGGCCCAGTATATAATTATTTTACATCATTTACACGAGATCACTCTAGGGATTATTATGCCCTGTATGCACTAGTTATCTACTCGCGCACAACATCCTTAAATCATGCTGGTGGTTTTACAACTCTTCCCGATCTTGTTATTATCGGTGTTGTTTTCGCATTTTCGTTTTCTGGTACCCCAAGGGTGACTGGGGAATAGAAATATGGTTACTTGGTCTTCTCCCGAAAAAACGCTTGCCGAAGTGCGGGATGTATCAAGTTCGCAGTCACGTCCGGTCAGAATGGGGACGTTAAATCCGATGCCTCGTGTAAAGAGAGTGCCACGCTCTTTGCACGTTAAGAACCCTTACAACAACTCTTAGAGGGCCCGTAGGTGGCCTGTTGTAAGGCAAAACTTCTGTCCCTATTCAATATTACCTCATTTTCCAGTGGCAGTCGAAATGTCTCCGACCATCATCCCTTATGGCCTCTTTTATGGCAAGACCTTCCTATTGTATTTATTGTGAATTTGTTCTCGTCCGGAATATGCATGGAATATTTGCCACTGGACGTTAAGCAACCAACAATCAATCAATCAATCAATCTTAAAGATTGGATTTGAGTAGGCATTCGTATTTTCCGGCGAAAAAATATTTAATCTCATATGCAGAGTTATCGTTCTTTGAGATTGCCAGCATTCTTGAGATATTCTTCGGCATGCATGTGCTTAGATATTAATGATTTTTTACTTGTATGGATCTAAAAATGAGGGTACTTTCTATATAGCCTTCCAAATACCGTTTCGATCCCTAACATCACTGAAGAGACATTTATTGTCGAAATCCGGATCTGGTGTACTAAAAAATATTGACACTGTATGTTTGTGGCATAACATCGTGGTAAAAGTTAAAAAGTTTTTCTGCTTAGTATTAAATTGATATTAAGATCCATTTTGTTACATCTTGTGATCAATTTTATTTGGCAATCGCCAATGGCAGTCAGCAGGGTTAAAGAACATCAGTTGTTCGACCTGTTAGTCTAATGCGTTTTGTTTAAATATACTTTTTCACTTTTTTGGTCTTTTGGAAAATGTTGTTTGTGCTGTTATTAGACCCTTCTATAACGAAATTTGGTTCACATGCACACGTATAAAAATTGCGGTTTTTATCCAACGCAATCATAGGTTTGAACGTAGTTTTCAATTTCAAACTCGTTTATATATATATCTATATAACAAAACATTTTAATCAAATAATTTATCGTCTTTAAAAAAAGAGGGACGAAAGATACCAAAGGGACAGTCAAACTCATAAATCTAAAACAAACTGACAACGCCATGGCTAAAAATGAAAAAGACAAACAGAAAAACAATAGTACACACGACACAACATAGAAAACTAAAGAATAAACAACACGAACCCCACCAAAAACTAGGGGTGATCTCGATGCTCCGGATTGATTGATTGCTGGTTGCTTAACGTCCAGTGGCAAATATTTCATGCATATTCAGGACGAGAACAAGTTCACAATAAATACAATAGGTAGGTTATTGTAATAGAGGCCATCTAGGATGATGGTCGGGGAAATTTGGACTGCCACTGGAAAATGAGGGTATATTGGATAGGGACAGACTTTTTCCTTGCAACAGGCCACCTACGACTTGCAATATTCGAAATTATAGCTTCAAGTTTGTATTGGTTTGAATGAGGGTTTGTAACAGTGTATTCCAAACATAAATTGAACAGATAATGAAGTTTTGAAAGGGGTAATGAATAAAGTTTCGTGCAAATGTGATGAATACCTAACGGCTTTTGAATAAATGGCAGCAAGTCATTAATAGACACACATGCAGAGAAGGTGATGTATAATGACGATGACCATGACTGCGTCTACGTCGAGGAGTCGAGTTAAAAATATTCATCACATTAACCGAGTTACACGAAAGACTAGATAGAATACCTATACCATCAATTTTGTTATTGCAACCATAAGGTGTCGCAGCTCCCAATTGTCTTATCCAGTAGTCATCTTTTTGTCTACGGAGAGTCGTTGAAAGATAAGATTGTTAGAGCTATGGTATATCTTTTCGATAATGCGAACTGTCATAGAAACGATGGAATGATTGAAATGCTGGTATAGAATGTCGTTAGCATTGAGGTTAATGTCTGATCTATGACCGCACATACGTTTGTTCAGCCTTCCTTTCGTTTCACTGATGCACTCTAATCCGTAGACGACATTTATTGATTTACAATTCAGATCATCGTAACTTCTGGTAAAATATGACTTCTTGGTCAAATTGCTAGTGAATTCGGCATCTGTAATTAAAATTGCACACAAGTTGTGCAACTTTTGGTCTCACATTTCGAAATGAGACAGTGTTGTACTGTGTCATTAAAAAAACCATGTCTTTAAGGAGAACTGCACATGGCTGTATATGTGTAATATTGCTATTGTCACTAGAACGATGATCTGAATGAGTCATATTTTCCATGTCTGGTGATGAGGGGACGTATTATAACTTACTAATCATCTTTTCTTGTTAAAACTTTTTTTAACGACAATGGGGATTCCCGCACCACTTGCACTACTCCCTTCTCGCAGATTTTTTACCATTTCCGTAGCCTCATTTATCGGTTCCATGAGTAATATGTTTCACCCCGCTGAAAAACGCTCATGTTTGTCAAGCGCCCAGAAAGAAAGCTCGTATCGTTAGCTGAAGAAGTCACAACATAGCCACACGAGTACTTTGTTTAACTTCCGGTTGGTTGTATAATACCCAATGGTTTAAATATGAATAACATATCAAGTAAAACCAATAGCCGTACACTCTCCCATCCTAAAGACCTAAAATTAGTTTAAAAAGGAAAAAGTATGAAAATAAACTTAAGTAAGAAGACCGTATGTTTAAATTATATCACTGAACATTAAGGTTTATATTTTTCAAAATATTATTTTCGAATTAAAAGATATAATAACACAAACATTAATGTCAGAAGTTTTGCGGCGTTCAACTTATCTTCAAAACATGCCCCCCTCTCGGTGGATCACTAACTTTGTCATAGTCGGGGGCTTGCGTATGTCATTGACCCCAAGAGCTATGCCAGTTGGTGCTTCGTCAGTAAAAAATCTTTTCCATTGTAAACTTTGACCGCCGTATCTGTCATGTTTCTGCCAAATCGCCATCCTTTACTACATCTGAAATTATCAAGTTTTGCATAGAATAAATAATTAACGAGTGAACGTTTGTTTTGGCGATTGCTTAAAAATTCATTCCAATTGGTTGGTATAGGAGATTCATCAAATATGGAAACAAATGAAGATATATTAATTATTTTTTGTCTCTTCTACTTCTTTCAATATCTTTTGGACATGAACCATGACGAGAAGGATGGTCAAATATAACATGGACTTCATCTGCTGCATAGTGACGCTGAAAATTTATGACCCATCTTTTAAATAAAAAATCTGAATATGATTCAAAATTTTGGTGATGACCTAATGGTGGGGAATTAATCATGAACATTCCCTCTAAAATGCGGTGTCTGATTTCATTTTAATTAGTTATGGTCTAGATTTAGGGAATCTAAATTCAGCCTGCATTAAGTTATTAAAACTTTCATATTTTCTGGCATTTCTCAATCCTTTCGTGTAGTGAACCAATCTTTTCACACAATTTTACAAAACTTTGAAAGTCTTTGAAGTTAACATTATCTGTTTTTTTCATTGCCATTTCACACAACACTGAATATATTTTTTTTCCATTCTCATTAACTTTTTCATACGACTCTTTTACGATACTGTTAGTAACTATGACAGTTCAAAATCTGATTGGATGTGTAAATATTTTTTTTACCAAATTTGCTATTTCATTTTAAGCATTTTGTTTTAAAATAACTCTCCTGAAAGTTCATATAAAATACTATAATAGCACAATATATAACATGTACATGTATAAAGCAAAATCAGTAACATGCAAACCATTACAAAGGCATGGCAATCCATAACAAGCTGACTTAGAAAGAATAACTACATGTATATAAAGAATTATACCAAGCATGTAAATTTTAAAGCAAGATTTAAACAAAAAAAGATACAAAAACAGCAATAATTATTGACCAATGAAATGCTAAAATACTGCCTATGATAACAGGTGTACATACCTTTATACAAGCTTTGCTAACGTTGACTGGTTATTCAACAGCAGATTCTAATAAAAACAAAGTTGTCAATCTGAAATTAAAAGTTTTGAAATGGTTTGATCTATCTTGATAGATGAATGAAATACTCAAAAGGATAATTGAATTATATTAATTCCTCATAGATAATAACTATAAAACAAAATATAATACTTGTTGTTACGAAATCTTTCAAGTTCATGAATTATTCCCCCTTTTAGTCTTCAATCTAAGAAATAATTAAAAAAGAAAAACGTTAACAATAACCTATAAACAAAACATATTTTAAAAACAAAGTGTAAAATTACTACCAAATCATAGTGTCATTAATCCATATTTCAATATATATTCTCTTTTCTTTGAATTTCCTAAAAAAATTGTAAATGGATATTTTTTAGGGGAGATAAATATGGGATAATAATGTTGTGTGTTTCAAAAAGGTAAGCCGTAGTGGAACCCTCAGGTTACATTATACTTGTAAAGCCTGACTATTATTTTGTCCAGTTATATTAATATGCAAATTATTTGCAAAATAATAATCAGCCTCCCAGTGAGGGTAAAACCAATCAATCTGAAAACATCCCTTTTCAATTATTGCCACATTGACTACCTCAAGTAACAACTTTCAAGCTCTGCTAAAGCCATCTGTATTTTTTGTGTCCAACTTTAGATTTTTGAGAGCAGTTGTTACATGATCAGTGAGGTTTTTTTTTTTTTTTACATCATCTTGACTTAGTAGTGCGGAAGTTAAAAACTTTGTTAATGCTCTGTAAATTAACATAGACCTAGATTTTCTTTTGACTTTTTATCCTTCCATTTATTTCTAAATAGTGTGAGCATATTATATCACTTATTTATAATATCTCTGTCATAAGATCCCCTTTATATACTTCCCAGTTTAATGTTTGTCATTCGCATGATGTCATAACCCAATTTATACAATGATATATATGAATTAAATTTTTAATATAACATTAGTGTGTACTACTAAATTAGGTTGCCATATGTAGAAGTTCAATCACTTTGAAAAACATGCTTAATAAAATGTTTGATAAAAATGGAGAAGATTGGAATTTGTTTTTAGAGAAAGCCCTTTTTCATTACAGAACATCGAAGCACCACTACATCCAATACTCACCCTTTTTTGTTTGTGTATGTTCATGAGACAACCAGTATTACCAAATGAATCTGCATCTAAAAACACACATTCTAATCACGATGAACAAGATATAGAAGGCGCAGTTAATCAGATGATTAAAATTAAGGACAAAATAAGCAAAGATGTGTTAAAGAACGTAAAAAAGGCTCAACAAAAGCAAAAAGAAAGTTATCACGTAAGACACAAAGTGGAGACTAAACTGTACCTTATTCCATCCTTTACGGGTAGACTTTTCATAAAGTCGTATAAGATAAGCAAAATGAGTATGTTAAATTTAATGTATGCCTTTTTGTGCTTCTTCGTTTACATTTGTTGTTTTTAAAGAGATTAAGATGATAACACAATACTGACTGCTGTACCCCTATTTTTGACATTTTCACTCTTGAGTATGTTTATTTTGTTCATGCATCGTTGACAATGTAATGGAATTTGATGCGACTGTCATACAAGTGAGAGGTTTAGCTAGCTATAAAACCAGGTTCAATCCACGATTTTCTACATTAGAAAATGTCTGTACCAAGTCAGGAATATGACAGTTGTTATCCATTCGTTTGATACGTTTGGACTTTTGATTTTGCCTTTAGATTTTGGACTTTCCTTTTTGATTTTTCCTCGAAGTTCAGTATTTTTGTGTTTTTACTTGTAGGGGAAAAGTGCTATTTCAAACTTCAGGAGAAAGGCAGGTATGGCTACCGTACAACAACTGAGATATAGAGAACCATAAGAGATTATCAAGTACAATGGTAAAGGTAACTATTCTCTGTTCGATGACGTAAAGAGTGTTACGATAGAACGAAAGGACGACGACAATGAGAATTGCGACACTGATATTGATTCTGATGCAAATGTTTCTATCCAATGGATGTCAAGATGATTCCGATTAATACTTTTTAATGGTTGTTAAGTTGAAATGGTAAGAAAGGCTGACATTTTTTAGAACTATTGTGTCTAGCGATTGCTGATCATTTGTGTGAAAAGTCAAGAACCCTGTCAAAACGGATCTATTTGTTTATTAAGTAGATAAAAGCGAAAGCTTGAATAAATATGAAAAATATAACAAAGGGAAAGCTCAAAATACCATTGTGGTAACAATAAACATATGCACAGGTCATAATGTTTTATTCTGTAAATAAAGTATGTAAACTGGTTCCTGGTTGATTACTTCACAATAATGAATACAAGCAGATTCCAGTTAGTATGTAAAATAGTAAATACGAAATGTAATCGAAGTTCAGGTCAATAGTATCGGAAACATGCCGCTGACAGCGTCATTTTCCAAAAAGAATTGTACCAAATACAGCTAAGATCGGAAAATGCTCTTTCCTGAAACATACACAAAACAAAAGACAATAATAAATGTCGGAATCAATAATATGTCACAGGAAATTATAAGAGCCACTCTTGTATTAAATTTGGCCTTTTTCTGATTTAAATTTAAATGTCATGAATGTGATCTTCAACAAATATCTGATAAAATTTTTGTTATAAAAGCCAATCAGCTTATAATGGCGAATGCAAATTTTTTGATTGATGACTTTAATTTTTGACTGATGTTTTAAAGTTAAGAACATGTTCCACCAACTAACCATTTTTTTAAAAAGAGACGTACAAATAATCAGACTTGACAATTCTTGTAACCATGTTATGATGGGATTACATTTACAATTGTTTATGTTTCAGAGGTGGTCTTGGGCATTTCGAAATGGAAAAGGCTTGTTAGTAAATACAAACAATGACAAACAAAAACAGTGGGTGTTGAAGTAACTGGTGAAATCTGGCCAGTGATGAAGGGTGCGGTCAACACAGGTTTCTAAGGTGAGCCATCTTGTAGTTGCGTGGTTGAGAAGCTTGCTTGAACTCTTTGTACTGTTCTTTTCGCTTCGAACTATGTTTTCAGACATGAAGCTGACTACTATTTTGATATTTGTCTCTAATGCGCCATATGCAAGATTGTGATCACACGACGATCCCCAGTTCCAAGTCTATCGTGAAACCAGAAACAAAAATGTCATTCTCAATTTAACCACAAGACTCGTTGAATCACCTAGGGAATTAGGGAAACACGATTTTTATCATTTTTTTTTTAATTTACCTGTGCACTTTATTGGGGGATCTCGTGACAACACCAGCAAATTTTTCGAATCACAGAGGTCCTGTCCTGTGGGGATTGGTTTTCCACAGCAAAATAATTGGGTGACCATATAGTCAATTGTTGCGTGTGTCCTTCTCTTTCATTGGAAAAGAACCGGTGTGCACGTATGTACCCCTTCTTAAAAGAGGTCTTAGAAAGCACAAGAGGAAATCTGCAGCTGCTGTGATTGAAAGTGATACGAATTCAATTTAGATAGATATCAACTGCTTCATTCTGTATTGATGTCACGTAGCCCACTAGCGAGGAAACCAAGAATAGGCAGTTGATGACACGTCTGGCAGATAGTGTGATAGGTGTTAAGTACTACTACCACTGATATTAGAAGTAATTTATTAGTGGCTGCCTATATAACTTCTCCAGTATTTGGCACAACATTTTAGAATTTTGGGTCCTCAATGTACTCTTTGCACTTGTTTGGCTTACCGGAGTATTAACTAATAACCGTTTTACAAATGATATATGATATGTTCCTTACGTAGTAACTACAATCCCCTTCCCTTTAATGAATGTGACATTCCGAATAAGAATATTTTCCGGATTTGTTATAACAAGCAACACGACGGGTGCCACATGTGGAGCAGGAACTTCTTACCCTTCCGGAGATCATGAGATCACCTCTTGTTTTTGGTGGGGTTCGTTTTGCTAATTCTAGAGTTTTCTATGTTGTGTCATGTATACTATTTGTCTTTTTCATTTTTATAGCTATAGCGTTGTCAGTGTATTTTCAAATTACGAGTTTGAATGCCCATCTGCTATCGTTAGTCTTTCTTTCTCAATGTGTTAATAAATTGAAAGTGGCTCCTGTGATTTTGGTCTTTTAGACCCTAGGCATTTCACAATATCGTTTACTAAATTTGGTTTATTAATTTCTTTAAAGGTTTCCATTGCTGAAAGAGATAGATTTGTGAACCTGGCTGTTCAAATTTTCAACCCCTTTTCTTCTGCACCAATTTCATACATCTGGTCTAGAAATTGTTCTTCAGTTTTAACTGATAGTCTTTGAAAATTTACCTTTACTTACTGCTCTGCAAAATCAATATATGTAGTGCTAACATCTGATCTTCGTTTAAAATAAATTTCAACGTTTGAATTAGCCCAATTAACAACTCCGAAAGTCATTATTTCTGTCCCTTTTCTATGTACTATAACTTTCCAATTTGCTTTAGTCTAGAATTTTAGTATATTGGAGGACTTTTTGTCTTATTTTCAAAATATGCTTTAAATTGTAAAAATATTCTAATTAGCGCTCAACGCGATATAGCCTTGTGCTAATGCGTCGTAAAGCAACCAACAATCAATCGATCAATCTAAAGGGTGCAAATAGACTGTTGACTCAGTGATATGTGTCACATTTTTGTAATGCCAGTAGTGTGATGCAAATATTGAACTTAAAGGGCAATAACAAAACATATAATTTATGCAAATCAACGAGCCATAAACTGATGTGCAGGAGTTGTGGTATGATTTCCAACGAGACTGTATCCTCCTGAAGTTCAAATGAATACTAGTTATCAAAGGTACCATGATTAGAATGTAGTACGCCAGACGCGCGTTTCGTCTACAAAAAAGAGGAACGAAAGATACCAAAGGGACATAAGACTGATCAGTGACGCTCATATCAAAATATTTATAAAGCCAAACAAGTACAAGTAGGCAACTATAGGCAAGCATACAGACTTAAACAACGTAAAAAAATCACACAGGTGTACAAATTATACGTTAGGCCCCACCTTGCTTGTTACAGGAACAATTTATTCCTCCACCTTATCAAGCGTGACCCTGCTTGAGAACTATGTAAAAAAAACGCCGCTAACGTCGACTGGTACGGCACATCTTTAATATTACAAAACGTTCTGACACAGATACCAACAAAATAATGTCGTTTATAAATACACACACATTATTTAAATATTTTATTAGTTTCCCATGAACGAAAACTGTGGTTGGTCAGGTATTTTGTAAACGAAAGGAATATCTCCTTTAATTGTTTGCTGCAAACATAGTTCGTCTGCAAAAACAAAACATTTCTGAATCTGAGCTGACATGAATTACCATTGATATTACCGGACCTACTCCTTTCAGATATTTGTAGCAGTCTTGGTTTGTTTTGACCACGTGTATATCATGCTTGCCCTCATTGAACTCGTTTTTATCTAATAGTATACAGTTTTTCGCCCTCTGGGGCGAATGAGAAACAACAAGAAACATATGGTTCATAATAAATACATGTCTTGTGGCTCACATTTACTTTTCTGGTTAGATTTTAACGTAGAAGTGAAAAAAATTTTCGCTGCAAATTTCTTTCCATTCTGCAAACTGCAAACATCTATTTGACGTCGATCACCTTCTCATTGGTTGATCCGCAGGGTCCAAAAGCCGACAATCTCGCCTAGAAAAACAGCTATTGTAACTGTTTCCATAATAATCCAAGCACAATCATACAATAATTGTATTTCGATAAATAAATTACATCATATTAATAGCCGTTTTTAGTTAACAGGCATGTATGTAATTTGATTTCATACATTTTCATCGATAGACGCAGAACTCCGCCATTGATGAATATATGAATACATAATGGGGTCCCTACGGGGTTATCTGCCCCTGAACATATCTTGTGTAAATCGCCTTAACATCGCTGCGAAGGAATATTCACATATTTGCAGCTGAATTCACAATGTTATAGATACATATTTTTCCTCAATGCTCTTGACATGAACGAAGTCTAATGTCAAGAAATGTCTAATGAATATTTAAAAATGTCACACATTTGAAGATAGGCTATCATACCACCGGGTTAAAAATATAAGTATTAAATGTCAACCATAATTACATAATTTTCTCACAAACAAAATAAACATGATAATATGGATAATATCCAGTCATTCATACTTTTTTGGATAAATTTTCAATAATCATCTGTAATTAATCAACTATTTAGATTAGTTCACTTTATTTTTTTTATCATAAGGAATGGGCTTGAAACAGTTTAAAATGTTAAGACTTTTAATTATAACAAACCATTGTTTAATAATTTATAACCCATCAATCATTATGTCTATTTCAGTCATTTGAATTTTTATTAAATATATAGATACTTTATTCTCCAAAAACTAAATACAAGTTAACAGAGAAACATACAATAGAAAAACAGATATAATTAAAATAGTACTGAAGATAAACAAGTACAGTAAGATATTTTAAAAGTACAAAATTATGATTAACATAGTCTGTATAATCTTGGAGTGCGCCTTGTCTTTTCCTTTTTTTTTGTCTGCATTCGTTGTCAAACCATTTATTTGATTTCCGTTTTAGTGTAAAAGAATAAAATAATAATCCAAATGACAAAATTGCTTTCATTTTGTATTAGTCGAACATATGTTAAATCTCATGTTCATAACAAATTATTTGGCCGCCCGATCGTCTATCTGAGAAGTTGAATCTAATTTTCGTTTTGAAAGTGTTGCCAGGCTGGGAGGGATAGATGGTCGAAGTTGTCGGTTTCGGTTTCTTGGAAACATAATATATCGTATTTGGTTAAAAGGCCAATAAATTCGGAATACTTCATTCTCGTCTTAATTCCTCATAACGGACGCATCACTTTGGCAAGCGTTTTACTGCCGGTCGCAACCATATATTAAAAATTCTGCTTTATGTAATTGATGACCCTTTCTGGCAATTCTTTGTAATTCTTTTTTGTTGCTAACAACTGTTTTGATATGTTTTCTTGAAATGGTTTTTGTCCGATCTTTTCTTAAGTTTTATTCTTAGAACTTTTGTGCCCTTTGAAAACCTGTAGTGTCATCATCACCAGCAATTTCTTTTATAAGGGGAGAGAGTTGTTCTCTTCTTGAGTATAAAGATATAGTACTTCTAAATGATTGTACAGGTACAAGGTGTAACCCCATTACATTAGAACTGTCACCTACTAGTATTGGATTTTTTTTTTTGTCATTCTAGTCTAGCTAGTAAAATAACATGGTCAGTTGACCTCACTAGTTCTTATGGCAGTGACCATCATGTTGTAAATGTAAATTGTAGTCATACACAAATGCTAACTGATGAAACTGAATCAGTATATAATTAAAAGAAAGCAGAGTCGGAGGCATTCTCCAGCAAATGTAATGAACATTTGAGTCCCGAAATGATTTCTGTCGATATAGAAGAAACATGTTCAAAGAAACTCTTCATAGACACCAGGACTAAATTCAGTATATACGCCAGACGCGTTTCGTCTACAAAAGACTCATCATTGACGCTCGAATACAAAAAGTCATAAAGGCCAAAAAAGTACGAAGTTGAAGAGCATAGATGGTACTGATTTTACTATATATAGAGAAAAAGAAAGAGTTTGCAGAAAAACTATTAAAGCTGCACAAGCTATGTATTGGGAGAGCAACTGTAACTCGCTATTAACCCTAACCCATTTAAAAACCAGTTAAATTTGCAAAATAAATTACTTTAAAGTTTATATACTGCACATATTTAAGTCAAATTTTCTATATATATGCATGTCAGATGTTTAAATTTGAATAGCAAATATAAATCAATTTACAAACAAAGCCAGGATTAAGATACACGCAAACACTGATTGTGGAAAAATACAAATATGAATCTGTTTATTGATATGCCGAGTTCCATATTCTTCAAATAGCTATTCATGGACTCAAACACAAAACAAGAATATCCATATAATGGGCCGTACATCTTCACAAATACAGGTAAATGCTTTAGTAGATGCAAATTCATTGTTTGAGATCTTTCTCCTGGAAGCAGAAAAGAACTTTCGGTTAATACTCCGATTTCATTTCTAAAAAAATAATTAACTTTATATACATAACACTTGAAAAAGATTACGATTTGACAAATAAACTGAAGTTTGCCAAACGCCATAGCTATAATCAGATTTATAGTCAAATTTCCTATTTCTGTTCCATATTCTATGTTGGCTAAATAATGCAGAATAGCAAATGTTTTCTTTACTTTAATGTAAGTGTTTATACCTTTCCAATGTGAATGATCAGCAAGAGATCTTTGTCTTCGTACAATGAAGTCGGGTATATCTAAGAATCTTTTATTCAGCAGAGCTATCTGAAAATAAATATATACACTAAGATAATTAAGTCATTTTTTTGCAATCCGAACTTCAGAAAAATAGGTTCACCCTTTCTAATTGATACACTTCCCCTTTTAAACATAGAATTATCTTATTCAACTGGGTTTCCTATTAGTACGGTGACAAAGTAAGGAAAAGTCGCTTATTTAAGGAGTTTAATCGTCATTCGGACTATATGGCTACAAATCACAGTATTGGTAGTTTAAAGATTAAACTTTACATTTTGATTTGTCGTAAACAAATCGTAAGGTGCAATTTTTGTAAAATGGGCTTTTAAGTAAGTTAATATAGTTGAAACAAAAATCAACTTTAAAAATTTTTGAATTTTGAGGTATACATTGTAAAATAACACTGATTTGGTTTCTGCTTATTTTAACGATTTCAAACAAAGTTTAGCAAAATTAATTCGTTATTAACGAGTTTTGTAAAAGTTTGACACTACGAATATTGGACATTTACTAGAGTGCGTTTCAACTCAATTTCATCATTTGTTTTTACGCAGAATGTGAATTAATCAACATTTATACGAATCATTATGATATTTCATACCTTTAAAAAATCAATAATATCAAATTCATTTATCTCGGAAGCATTATTTCTGCAATTCAAGCCAGGCACAAGTCCTAACGCTCATATGAGGGAGCTATTCGAAGCCCATATACAGCCTCTTGATTGTGTTGTATCACTTGTATTCTAATACTGAAATGTGATCCTTGATGTTCCCTTAAAAAAAGTATATTGAGATAGTGGTAACTAATGCCACTGATGGAACTATTTCACCCAAATGACAATCATGATCAGTAGCTACAAGTTGTGGACCTGATGCTGGTGCCAATACTCTGTTGTGACCTCCTAAACCTGTAGATATTGGCCATCCTTATTCCCCGACTGGTACAATAACGTCATCATCAAGGCAAACAAATGTTGTAAATTGTTTAAATTTGACACAAAATTCTTTCAAATATTTAAAGTATGTTGCA
This sequence comes from Mytilus edulis, assembly GCA_019925275.1. Classification (NCBI taxonomy): domain Eukaryota; kingdom Metazoa; phylum Mollusca; class Bivalvia; order Mytilida; family Mytilidae; genus Mytilus; species Mytilus edulis. Next base: position 34,288,132 of record CM034354.1, read on the forward strand.
ACAAAACGTGCATCTGGATGATTAACCCTTGCCTGGCGTGTCTGAACTCAACATCACATTTTCCACTATATTTTTAGCAGATTTTTGGAAAGCATTATTTGGTGTGAATTGTAACCGTATTGTTTCTATACTTGGAACAGAAGCATCAAAAGGAATATGTGTAATGATTTATGATCGTATGTCTTCAACTGAAAGTTGGCCAGTGGCATGTACAGTTCTTGTGAATGTCGCCTTTCATGAACTTGCATCAATTGTTCATCAAAATACTTGTCTAGCTCCTAATAAAACACATCAAATTTAGTATCATTTTCTTTGCCATTAAGCGTCCTGAAATCAAGTAATAATTGGGGGTCATCACTTCCTAGTAATATTTCAGTGACCCGCTGATTAACTTCATCCTGTTCTTTATTTTGAGCTTGAATTTCACAACCAGTTAAGGTAGAAAACATATGCCTTAAAACATTTTTTGGGAGTTTTTAATGAGTTGTGAATACTTGTTTATAAAATCTCTCCTGATAGCTCTACTGGAATATTTAGGCAAAGTTGAAGTAATTTTAGCAATTATTTTGGTATTACGCTCTGAAGTTTCAACACTATTTCTTGTGAGGTCTGCCAAACAAAATTAAGAGTGCCTATTGAACCACCATATGCCATTCGAAAAAGCATAATTGGACAAGAAAGTCCCAAATCATTAACCTAAATCCGTCGTTTTATACGATCTTCTGGTGAATAATTATCAAGATCAATAAACCGTAAATTATCAACTTTCTTAATAGCAGAATCTAGTTTTCCGTATCTGTTATGTACATTCTGTGCTGCTTTCTATGGTCTTCAGCTTATAAAGAGCGATTTCCTTATTTTCCTTAGTGTGTGTTACAGCACAGCACTGGTCACAATGTTCTGGTGCTTTGAAAACATTGTCGTGATCTGGACATGGCTCTTTTCTCTTGAAAGGAATCTTGCAAGAACAAATGCATTTCAGTTTCTGTTCTCTTGGAATGTCCTGCGATTCCATCAAATACAGCTAAGGTAATCTATGCCTGAGGTAGAAAAGCCTTAGTATTTCAAAAAATTCAAACTATTGTAAACAGTAAATTTATAAATATAACCATATCAATGACAATTCATGTCAGCACACAAAGTACTGACTACTGGGCTTGTGATTCCCTCGGGGATATAAATCTGCACCAGCAGTGGTATCGACCCAGTGGTTGTAAATACACTATCATAGATACTAAATTTAGTGTATACGCCAGACGCGCGTTTCGTCTACAAATGACTCATCAGTGACGCTCGAATCCAAAAAAGTTAAAAAGGCCAAATAAATTACGAAGTTGAAGAGCATTGAGGACCAAAATTCCTAAAAGTTTTGCAAAATACAGCTAAGGTAATCTATGCCTGAGGTAAAAAAAAAGCCCTTATGAGTTATTGTCCTTTATAGTAAATTTTTAACAATTTTCATAAAATTTGTAAATTTTTATTAACATTTTTACACTGAAACTGGGCCAAGTTTATTATAGATGGAAATAATTGTAAGCAGCAAGAATTGTTATTTATATAATAAAAAGAATCTATCGCCCTTGTATCCAATTGTAAGTTAGTAATTCTTCCTTTACCAATTACACCAGGCAAACTTTCAGGCCACTTAAATTTTGGGCATTTAGAATATCTCTGTATTTGTGGATCCCATCTAGTATAACAAACTTTGATTTCCTTTTTCCCTTGTTCATTAATTCTAATTTATCGATGACGTCTATAGCCATCATTTGTAATTGTGGACCACATCAAGCAATGAACTAAACCTAATAGTTATTGGGCCATCTTGTTTATCGTACTTTATTTAGCTGCCTTACCCTCAATGCAACAAATGCATCATTTGGTTTCTGTAGATTTTTTTATTTCCACTGTCCACATTATTTTTTTTAATATAATACTCTATCAATATGTACATACATTAAAGTAGCCTTTACTACTACAAACGATAACATTATTTTCCTTTACCTGTGGTACAAACAATATCTGAATGCATGTCGTTTCGTAACCTGGTCGTTTTAGTTTAAATGAAACAGTTAAAGTTATCGTTTACGTATGATCAAATTGTTCTTCTCAGTTGAACGGCAAACGATTTAATGGCGTTAACATCAGAAATAAAATTCAACATTACTGAAACAATTATCTCTACTTTTATCAAATCGTTATGGATTTAATCATTGAAATCTGCAAAAAGACCAGCATAAAAGTGTTTGATCAAAGACAAATGGCATGTAAATACTGTGTTGAAGATAGGTTTGCGATGTAAGACCTTATTAATAAATATTCCGTATCAACTTCTCAAATAATACACGATGGTCTTGATGTATAGATTCTGCGTACTGATGTTGTTTATCATCTTAACAACGTGTTTTATTATTCTTTCATCTGTCTTTGTTCTATTATTAATATTACTGATGTGATTTCCGAGTATTATCACTTAATACTTATATTCCTAATACATCAATGCTCCTAATTGTACTAACTCACCGAATATCTTCGCTTAGTTTGCTCTGGCAATATTTTTTTATTTTTCAATCTGAAATCTGACGAATCCCTATATAGTTGATACGGTGTATTGGATTATTAGAAGTCAAAACTTCGCCAGGATTCCTCACAGACAAGCCTTATAATGCCAAAGGACAAACTTTAATTCCGTAAGCGTAAATTTATGACTTGAAAGAAAGGTTGTCAAATTGACACTCATACTTCGTCTTATCTATGTGTAGGGTACTATTGATAAACTTTCAAACACCAACTTAAACAACGGTTAATCGGTCGAACGATTATCCGAGTAACCGATTAGGAAAAAGTGTACGATTTGACAACACCAATATATACACATCTGATTTAACCTGTCTCCTGCAGGCTGTTACACTAATACATATAAAACACAGTCCACTTTTGAGCCATATAGGCTTTGTCCATTCTCCCTGGTAATGGCAAATATTTCAGCTACAGGTTGGCTCCTGAAGCCTGCCAAAATCATTGCGACTTGTCCAATCCTACGCGGATTATTAATCCGTATGTTAGATGGGATCGTGCAATATGGAGAATCAGTCTCAATTAAAATGCGGTGGTTTGGGACATTCCTGGTGGGAGATATTATGGACATAATTGTGCAAATCGTGATACAAGCATGAAATTTGGTATAAAGGTTGACTAAATGATTCTAAAAACAAATCCGCTGCTGGCCGGAAAAAAAAATCATTTTTTCAAGATGGCCACCACACATTTCGGAAATGGCGTCATTACAAATTGACAATAATTCGTTAATCCTTTAAAAGGTGTGTTATATGTAAAATCCAATGTTAGATTGAATAAAAAGTAAATGACAGTTCCTAAATTACGACTAGACAATACATTAATGAAACTAAAGGTGACTTCAGGTTTCAAAATGCCGGCAAACAAGTCAAAAATTTCAATTTTTATACTTTCAAGCAACTTCACAAGGGATGTATAATCCAATGTAAGTTATGATAAAACGTAAAAAAAATTTTCCTAAGTACGACAAAACAACACATAAATGAAGAAAAATATTGACTTCCGGTTCCAAAATGGCGGCAAATACGTAGAAAATATTTTTATAATTTCCATCAACTTAACAAGTGTTAACAATCTTTGTTAAGTTTAAATGCCTAGTTTGGTTAGAAAGACAGGTTGCTTATTTTATAATTATCTGATAGTTGCCTATACAACAACCTGTACAAGGAAGGCCAGAACGGTAGCATATACAGTTACCATCATAGCTCGGTTTTCGGCTCCGCATTTCAAAATTTTCTGACACGAGGATGCAACGGCAGTCAAAGAAGTCCATTTTGGTTTCCAACTGTCATTTATTCTTTCTTTCATCCAACCACAGTTTTCATGACTTGGAACACGTACCTGTCGAATACATGAATCGAGCTGAGCACAAGCAACTCCTCCTTGATATACTTCTCTTTTGATGTGCTCTGGAAAAGAACCTCTTGTAGGCGGAATTGCATGACAATGCCGCTGCTTCCTGGCAAACAATTCACATCGTGCCTCGCTCCATACTTAAGCCTAAGAAAACTTCCTTTAAAGCTGGAACACCTTCCATTATTAGCCAAGCTGACCTTTTGCCTTTCTCATGACAATTCGACAAAGTGCCAAATCCACTAAATGCATGGACGAAAGGAAAAGTAGCAACACAAGGACCAAACGCATTTGATATGTTACGTGCAGGAAGCCATCAACAGTCGTTATTCATTCCATAACCTATCCGCAATTTGTTCTACCTAATTTTGCGATTGATGCAATTCTTGATACTATTACATCTGTGTCAGTACTACTTAAAATTACATTTTACAACACTTTTCATAATCATGCCGAACATGGACAAACATTCGTGCATCTGCTTCTTCATGATTACAAGGGGATAGATAGCAAGTATCTTTATTGAAATTGCAAAGAATATTTTCACCATGAGTAACATATACATTTGTATTAGTCTCTTAAGAAGCAATTTTGTCAGCAAGAAACTTGAACAATTTCGTTTTGTTGTCTTCTTCACAGAGAAAACTACTCCATACCCTTGGTGTTCTACCAGAACCAACACCTTTCCATCTGACACAAGAACCTTGCCTTTGTCTTGTCACAGCCTTTAAATTTTTCATTTAGTAAACATCAAATACAATGTCTACTTTTGACTACTTATCGATGCAAGATTTTACATAAGGCAGTATGACATCACTAGCATAATCATTAAACTTTGTGACCTGGAATTCACCATTGCTGCCCCACCAACGATGAATGCGTCCGAAACCGGATCAGAAAATCGCAGAATGTTCCAAGTAAACCCATTTGCAGCGATTTAATACCACTATTTCAAGTGACACCCTGAGATAAAGATGGAGGAGCAGTTTGGTTTCTATGAATAAAGAAATATTCCAAGTAAAAATGTCTACTGTGACAAGAAATGAAAAGTCTAGAATAGATATCTCAATCACTTTTAAGGTTCATTAGCTTTGTTTTTGACAAAGACGTTTCCAGTTTCATTTTGCGGCCAAAATAGGAAGTTGTTCTTCTTTAATTGGTTATAAAAAGCAGGTTTTCTTTCGTTTTGCATTTGCTTCAAAAGATCTTCGTATTGTTTGGACCAATATCTTGGAGTTTGTTTACATATCTTACCTGTTTCAGAATCAACAATTTCCTAAATGAAGTATTTTTTTACAAATCTGACGACTCTTCTAGAAATGAATTTCCAAACTCATTCATACTTGCCAAGCCTTTAAAGCTGTTTAAAGAAATCTGTTTTTGTTTTCGTAGAGTCTTCATTATGTCGTTCGTCTGTTTTAGAATGACCCAAAACACTAGATCTTTCTAATTAATCTTCTAGTATACTGACTTCTGGTCCAGCTACCATCCATTTGTCTAAATGGGATCTTCGGTTAATCCTATGGCACCAATATTGCCCTTCACAATTGCATTATTCTGTTTTTTGTGCCTGATCAATTGTGGGTGTTGTTCGGGAAGGGAAGTCATATCTCGGAGATGAGTCGGTAACGATCGAGCATAAAATACACGATCAAGACCTAAAACAATACGCTATCATGCTTTATATGGACTGTGTAACTCATGAAATGAGCAAAATACTAAAATCAGAAGAAGTTCTTAATTTATAGAGGGTTACTGCTCACAAGGAAGCTATTAAACCAAGAGTTCCAAATTGTGAAGTTGAAATCATCCCTTCGTAAATTTTACGGACGCCATCACGAGTTGGTTGACCGTTATGGAATAACCGTTTCACAAATGATATCGGATATGTTCCTTACGTCGTAACTACAATCCCCTTCCCTTTCATGAATGTGACCTACCGAATTAGACTATTTACCGGATTTGTAATCACATAAGTAACACGACGGGTGCCACATGTGGAGCAGGATCTGCTTACCCTTCCGGGGCACCTGAGATCACCCCTAGTTTTTGGTGGGGTTCGTGTTGTTTATTCTTTAGTTTTCAATGTTGTGTCATGTGTACTATTGTTTTTCTGTTTGTCTTTTTCATTTTTAGCCATGGCGTTGTCTTTTAAATCATTAAACGTCACAGAGTCATGACATAATTATATATATTCTGAGTTGGCTTCAGTAAGACAACAGGTCTATCCCCTATCACGCAATATATCACCCAGAGTTTTATAACAAGTCATTTCAATGTGCAATCCACCAAACATGACGATACACTTATATCTTCCTTACAAATCAGGCCATTCCCACTGAGTTTGCTTAGGCATTTCCAAAAGTGGCTGATCTGCAGTGATATTTGATGTTTCTCCAAATTAACTACATTTTCGCCTTAACCATCGAATACCTGAGAATTGCCTGGTAGGGCATACAAATCGCTCTTTGATGTCTATAAATAAATTGCACATGCGCAAAAGTGTGAAACACATGTGTATCATAACCTTGAAAAATTGTATTAAACCAATTCATAATATCATTAGAAATCCAAAAACACTAAATATATAGTAAATAGTTCAAATGTTTTTGAAAGAATTTTGTTACATTTTCGCGCATGCGCAAATACTGGATATGTCAAATATTCATTTTTAATAAATATGTGATGTAAGGAAGGTAGCCACCAAACCTGGTAATTGGTTTATACTATAAGAAATTCAAAGAAATGTTTTTCCAGAAAAATCAGTATTTTCAAACTAAAGAAAACAGCCATTTTAGAAAATATTTTTTTTAATAGCCAGCAGTTATTTCTTACAAAGTATATAATAATGAGGCTTTGTGGTAATTTTCATGCTTGTATCATCATTTGCACAATTCCCTCGATTTTGCTTGCTAATATCTTCCACTATTTGATCTTCGTGAAAATTTTTGACTTATAGTGAAAATCTGAAATAGGTGTTTGGAAATGCACGACGCCAAGTGTCCATTTGTCTCGTACTTCCATGGAAACAATGGAGATGAATCTTTTGCTCCGGTTTACAGTTGTTTTGGACAATTTCCAAAGCTCTGGTGTATACACCGTTTGACATCGTCTCCGTGGCCTGGCCACGCAAATGTAAAATCACTGGTTTGTTTGGTCTGGCCAAACCCAACAATTTATCTAAAATCTTCTCCTGGGACATCCAGTGTATTGGGTTGACGGTCCTGTCCAACCTGATTTCTCCCAGCGCAGATACACGCATGTCAGACATTGCCTCTTGCATCGCTATGAACTGATCATTATTGACAAAGGGTTTGGGCTGCTATCTTTCATTTGGAGGTGTCTGGTAAACAGCTTGTTTCTACTGTTTATGCCCTGAAATATGTAATTGTTTATATATAATATAGATTGCCTTTTGTTTCCTAAGCAGTTTATTCATTCAAGATTGAGTGATATAAAGTAAATGATATGAACATGAAAACTGTAACCAATAGTTAACATCATTGAACCCATGCATTATAGAAGTCGTCAGTTTCAAAATGACTATTTACTATCTCGTCCATAATGGCGGACTAGACAAAGGTAACCAAGGAAAAACTATATAAATACTATAAATAAGTTTAAATAAATAATAATCAAAAAAAGAAGAGACAACTTAAGCTCTCAACATAAACCTATAAATTTCGAAATTATTCATCTGGCAAAAAATCAAAAAAAACTCTTAACTGATGAAAAGAAGAAAATGCAATGTATGGAAAACCATTAACTGGAAATTCTAATATATCAAAACGCAAATCTGTACAAAATGCTGCCGCTTGGCTAAACTCAAAACCAGAATAAAAAGCTATGAAAGAACAAGGAAAAAATTCAAAAATAAAGATGCAATCAACATCTTCAGCCTCCGTGGCAGCCTATAAAAAAAGTAAAGATAAACGCAAAATGGAAAGACAGAAGGATGATGAATAAATAAGAAAATGAAAACAAAATCATCTTTAAACGGACAGTTTATTCCTATGAACGTTTATAATATATTGCTTTGTTTACTTGCAGGAAGTTATTGTGTATTCTTATTTTTTATATTTTTTTCAACTACTGAATCAGGCTTTTCCAATTTCTATTTTTTTTGCCCAAAAAAAAAGTTTGAAGCACCTCAGCACACTGTTCAAGTGGTGAAACATTTTAGCTCATTGCTTCAGTGTAATGCTGTTATGCTGACATAATTTATATTTAGTCATTGTATGGTAAATTAGCAGTATTTTGGCAAAACTTTTAGGAATGTTTGGTCCTCAATGCTCTTCACCTTCGTACTTCATTTGGCCTTTTATAACATTTTTGATTCGAGCGTCACTGATGAGTCTTTTTTAGACGAAACGCGCGTCTGGGGTAAATATTAAATTGTATTCCTGGTATCTATGATGAGTTTATTTACAGAAGAAAATTATTTCCCTTTGGTTTACTATTAGGCCAACTAAAATTAATTAGTAGATTTTCATCCAAATTTTTGAAAAAAATGGGGCGGGTGGAAGGATTTTATTTTTTAAATTTTATTTCATATGAAACCCTCGTCATGAGTTTTTCATACCGCGGGGTATATGCTAGTGGGAAACAAGCTTGTATAATGTATATACATGCTGTATAAGGAATCCTACACTATTTTTCAAACTCTTAAATAAAAGTCCCTGATTGGCAACCACTGTTATACATGCAATTGCCGCTTTAGAAACCTATTTATAGTAGACATCAAAAAGAAGAGAAATGCTCTCTTCAGTCTTCAGTTAGACTACTAGTATACCTACACCACATTTATTTTGCTTGATAAGCAATGGTTTGTAGTCGTCATAAAATCAATTAAATGTTTTGGTACAATTGTATGCAACACAAGTATTGAGAGTACAGAATAAAATGTAAAATCAGTGTTGAAAGAAATTATGATGTAAAACATAAACTTAACCAAAAAATTAGTTGTGGCTTAATGACTAAATTGATGGTAGGGACAGTAACAGAGGGTGTTTGCTGTTTGTCAACAAAAACAAAAGCCATGGGTGAATAGAAGGGCTTGTTTAATTAATTTTTTCCCAATATACGGTCATAATTCAAACTAGTTCGTGCTTGTGTCAATTTCTTTAATCCAGTCATGTTTTTGTACCAATTTGTTCTACGATTCTTGCGCTTTGGATATCATTCACAGTCCAAATTTCCTGGCACAAAGTCATTGTATAAATAAAGAAAAAAACACGATTTTCGATTCATTTGTGACTACCGGTGACTACCGCAATTTGCGTTCAAGGACAAGGCGTTTTACTCGTAACTCGAATATTTCATGCCCTTCTCGTTATCAATCTCTATTCTCAGTAGATGATGTTGTCATCATAGAGCAGCAGAATATTTCGACTTAATCATTTTCGATGGGATTACTCCGGCTAAGAAATACAAAAAAGAAATTTGAAACAGGAAGTTTCAAATGAAACGAAATTATCGATGGTTCCTGGTAACGGACATGACCAAAATCCGGAAATCGTATTTTTGTTAAATAAAAAAAATCGGGGCGGGACGATTTCAGAGGGGCGGGCGGGGATGAAAATCTAGCAATTAAATTTAATTGGCCTTAGCGGATTAGTACTAGCTATAGAAAAATATCCAAATCAAACATACACAATAACTTTTTGTTAGTAAGCAAAAAATTATTGACAAATAAAACAATGTTTTTAACTAATAACTTAGACATTATATAGTTGGATGCGGATCAGTGTTCCAGCTAGGTTTTCAAAAGGGCAGGGTGCCAATCCTGAAAAAGGGCATATAACGCGCGATATGATTATATGAAAAGGGCATATTTTAATAAAAGATGTTAATCAAACATTTGTGTTTATTCGTTGAATCACAGGTTATACAAGAACAACATCTTTAGCCCATATAGAACTCTATCTTTCTACTTTTAAGGATGAAAAAATTGTCAAGCAGCTTGTCACACAAGTTTTTTTATCATTGCTTGGCACAGTTGAACTTTATATGCAGTACGTTTTGAAAGGAGATCTGTTTCATACTGTTTCTATGGTCTACCACATTTTACCAGTTTCACCTTTCTACCCCTGCTGTGCTTGATGGCAATACAGCACAAAACAGCTGTGCTCAGTAAATTCACAATTTTAGGATATAAAGCAACATTAAAAAATAGTATCAAAAATAAAGAATACAGAAAAAGATGACCAAGGCACCCTACCAACACTGCTACTAAGACCCTCTTTAACTTTTCCCATAACTCAAAATAAATACCTAAACATATATATTCTTAAGCAAGAAGTATGGAGACACATTTTAGAATATGTAAATGGGTTACTCAATGCTAGGAAAAAAATCTCTGTAACTACTGTTCTCTGCTGTCTTTTGTTTGTCATATATTGTATATATTTTCCTTTGCCATAGCATGTATATGCTTCTTGCAAATAAAGTATTCATTCATTCATTCACTCTTAATTGCCTCTATTGTCCAACTTGAAGAAATTCCAATTAAAGGTGATATAATATTTATTATCATGAGCGGTAAATATGTAAAAGTTCAAATTGTACCATCGTCTCTGATTGATGACGCTTGTGATCAAGCCATAGGTGACCGTAAAAAATCTGAAAGACGGTTCAATCAACAACCAACGACGGAAAACTTTAGTAATTTCCGTATTTTTCGCGCTAAGGCACGGCGGACTTGAAGGCAAGCCCGACGAACATCCTGGAAAAAATTTGTCTCGGGGATTACATCTCGCACTCCGATGACAAAAGTTTGGAATATGGTAAATAAAATAAAAGATAAAAATTCTAAAGCCACTGTAAAACATTTGAAAGACGGTTCAATCAACAACCAACGACGGAAAACTTTAGTAATTTCCGTATTTTTCGCGCTAAGGCACGGCGGACTTGAAGGCAAGCCCGACGAACATCCTGGAAAAAAATTGTCTCGGGGATTACATCTCGCACTCCGATGACAAAAGTTTGGAATATGGTAAATAAAATAAAAGATAAAAATTCTAAAGCCACTGTAAAACATTTGAAAGACGGCAATGATTTATTAACATCTGAAAAGGATATTGCCAACAAGCTTGGTGAAACTTTTGCGAAATCTTCTTCTTGTAACAACTACAGGGAAGATTTTAAAAAAGTTAAAAAAACAGAAAGAAAAAATTAAATTAAACTTTAAATCAAAAAATGGTGAAAATTATAATAAACTATTTTCTCTTGAAGAACTTAAAACATCTCTGTCAAAAGCCCATGATACAGCTTGTGGGCCTGATAATATTCACTACCAACTCTTAAAACACTTGCCAGATTCCTCACTAGAAGCTCTCTTGCAGCTCATGAATAACATCTGGGAATCTGGTGATTTACCATCAATCTGGAAGCTTGCAACCGTCGTGCCTATTCCAAAACCCAGTAAAGATCATACGGATCCTATTAATTATCGACCAATTGCTCTTACCAGTTGTGTCTGTAAAACACTCGAACGGATGGTCAATGATCGCCTTGTTTGGTTCTTGGAATCCAATGGGCTATTAGCCAATATCCAGTGTGGATTTCGACAAGGACGAAGTACTCTTGATCATCTTGTTCGATTCGAATCATTTGTCCGTAATGGTTTTGCGAAAAATGAACATGTGGTGTCGGTCTTTTTCGCCCTTGAGAAGGCCTATGATACTGCATGGAAATAGGGTATTTTAAAAGATCTATTTGATATGGGGTTGAAAGGCAACATGCCTAATTTTCTTTCTAATTTTCTCTCTAACAGACAATTTAATGTTAGAGTTTTTTCGACCATGCCTGATCTGTATGATCAAGAGATGGGTGTCCCTCAGGGCAGTATTTTATCTGTGACATTATTTAGTCTTTAAATCAACAGCCTTGTTAAAGTTTTAAAAAGTAATATTGAAGGTTCATTGTACGTTGATGATTTTTTAATATGTTATAGAGGTAAAAATATGAACAACATAGAAAGACAATTACAACTATGTCTTGAAAGAATTGAAAAATGGGCCTCGGAAAATGGTTTTAAATTTTCCACGTCAAAAACGGTCGGGATGCATTTTTGTAACAAAAGGAAATTGCATCTTGATCCAGAACTCACTTTGTACGGCAACCCAATTAAAATGGTTGATGAAACCAAATTTCTTGGGTTAATTTTCGATAAAAAGTTAACCTTTCTACCCCATATCAAAATGTTAAAATCGAGATGTTTAAAAGCTTCAGATATTTTAAAAGTTGTCGGCAGCACTGACTTGGGTGCTGATCGCAACATTTTACTTAATTTATATAGATCTCTAGTTAGATCTAAACTAGATTATGGCTCTATAGTGTATGGCTCTGCAAGGAAGTCCTACATACAGATTCTCGATGCTGTGCATCACCAAGGTTTGCGTCTCTGTCTTGGCGCATTCAAAACCTCACCAGTTGAGAGTCTGTATGTAGAGGCTGATGAGGACTCACTCTCTGACAGACGTTTGAAGCTTGGACTTCAATATGCTGTCAAACTAAAAGCCTATTCAGATAATCCTGCCTACAGCTGTGTTTTTAATCCGATTTATGAAGATATTTTTGCAAAACATGAAAATAAAATTCCTCCGTTAGGTATACGTTTAAAAACACATTTAGCTTCTTTTGATTTAAAATCTGTTGCTCAAGTAAAAATTTGCAAATGTCCTCCATGGTAACTTCCCAAACCAAAAATGATATTTGATCTCCTTGAACACAATAAAATAAAACAAATCCTCTTTTAATTCAGCAACACTATGCTGAAATTAAAGCCAATTATCCAGATTTTTCAACTGTCTATACTGATGGATCAAAAGATGGCGACAGAGTTGCATCTGCTGCTGTCTTCAGGGACAGAGCTGCAACTCTCCGTTTGCCATCTGATGCATCCATCTTTACTGCTGAAGCAGAAGCAATAATTTTAGCTTTGAAATTTATTGCTTCTTCAGATAAATCAAAATTTATTATATGTTCGGATTCACTTTCATGCTTACAAGCTATACGAAATACTAAAATTAAAAACCCAACAATTCTCAAAATTTTATATGTAATGAGGAATTTAAAAATTCTTATGAAAGAAATAATATTTCTATGGGTTCCGAGTCATGTTGGAATCCTTGGAAACACGGCTGTAGACCTTGAGGCAAAGAATGCCCTAGGTGACACTCTATCTAACTGTGATATACCATATACTGATTTTAAATCTAACATTAGAGAATATGTGTTTAATATTTTAAAAAAATGAATGGAGTAAAAAAGATGATAATAAATTACATGAAATTAAACCTAGTATAGGTAAACCTTTTAATAATTTTATGTGCAGAAAAGATCAGTGTATTATTACTAGATGTCGTATTGGTCATACTAGAATAGCACACGAGTATCTTTTAAAAAATAAAGATGAACCACAATGTGTACCTTGCAACTGCAAGTATACTACTAAACATGTTTTAATTAATTGTATTGACTTTGCTGATATTCGTAAGAAGCATTTCAATGTCAATAATATCAATGATTTATTTAATAATGTTCCATTTACAAATATTGTTGCATTTTTAAAAGAAATTGGAATTTATTATAGAATATAAAAATGTTATTATATTTAAGTCGTTTTTAATTTTTATCACGTTATTTTACTCATATTGATTTTTATTTGTAAATAATCAATTTGCTTTAGTCTAAAATTTTAGTATATTGAAGGACTTTTTGTCTTATTTAAAAATATGCTTTAAATTGTAAAAATATTCGAATTAGCTCTCGCCGCGATATAGCCTTTTTGTGCTAATGCGGCGTAAAGCAACCAACAATCAATCAATCATTCAATTTAACCACTTTTTTGATATTCGTTCGGATGTTACCTTATTGATATTTTTTTCATATTTTACTGTAAATTTGTCAATTTTTTTTATATTTTTTTTATGTTACCTTAAATCTGTCATTTGATCAAATATTTATTCGGATCTTACCTTATTGATAGATTTTTCGACATTTTACTGTAAATTTGTAAATTTTTCTGATAATTTATTTAATGTTACCTTTATTCGGTCATTTGATCAAGACGAAAACTTGAACCAACCACGGCTCTATCAAAAAATATTAGCATTTATCATTCACTGTAACCACTTTTTGGATATTCATTCGGATGTTACCTTATTAATTTTTTTTTATATTTTACTGTAAATTTGTCAATTTTTTTGATAATTTTTTTTAAGTTACCTTAAATCTGTCATTTGATGAAGAAGTCAATTTTTTGATAATTTTTTTGATGTTACTATTAAATCAGTCATTTGATCAAGAAGAAAACTTGAATCAACCACAGCTTTATAAAAAATAGCAACATTTTTCATTCACTGTAACCACTTTTTGGATATTCATTCGCATGTTACCTTATTGATATTTTTTTTCATATTTTACTGTAAATTTGTCAATTTTTTTGAAATTTTTTTTAAGTTACCTTAAATCTGTCATTTGATCAAGAAGTCATTTGTTTTTATAATTGTTTTGATATTACCTTAAATCAGTCATTTGATCAAGAAGAAAACTTGAATCAATCACAGCTTTATAAAAAAATATCAACATTTTTCTTTCAATCTAACCACTTTTTGGATATTCATTCGGATGTTACCTTATTGATATTTTTTTCATATTTTACTGTAAATTTGTCAATTTTTTGATAATTTTTTTATATTAAATTAAATCTGTCATTTGATCAAGAAGAAAACTTGAACCAACCACAGCTTTTTAAAAAAATATCAACATTTTTCATTCAATTTAACCACTTTTTGGATATTCGTTCGGATGTTACCTTTTTGATATTTTTTTGATATTTTATTGTAAATTTGTCAATTTTTCATATTTTTTTTGATGCTTCCTTAAATCTGTCATTTGATCAAGAAGTCAATTTTTTTGATAATTTTTTTCATGTTACCTTATAGCAATCATTTGATCAAGAAGAAAACTAGAATCAACCACAGCTTTATTAAAAAGTAGAAACATTTTTCATTCACTGCAACCACTTTTTGGATATTCATTCGAATGTTACCTTATTGATATTTTTTTCATATTTTACTGTAAATATGTCAATTTTTTGATATTTTTTTTTATGTTACCTTAAATCTGTCATTTGATCAAGAAGAAAACTTGAACCAACCACAGCTATATCAAAACATTTCAAGATTTTTTATTCAATTTAACCACTTTTTGGATATTCATTCGGATGTTACCATATTGATATTTTTTTTCATATTTTACTGTAAATTTGTCAATTGTTTTGATAATTTTTTTGATGTTGCCTAAAATCGGTCATTTGATCAAGAAGAAAACATGAACCAACCACAGCTTTATAAAAAAATATCAACATTTTTCATTCACTGTAACCACTTTTTGGATATTCGTTCGGATGTTACCTTATTGATATTTTTTTCATATTTTATTGTAATTTGTCATTTTTTTGATAAATTTTTTGATGTTACCTTAAATCTGTCATTTGATCAAGAAGAAAACTTGAACCAACCACAGCTATATCAAAACATTTCAAGATTTTTTATTCAATTTAACCACTTTTTGGATATTCATTCGGATGTTACCATATTGATATTTTTTTTCATATTTTACTGTAAATTTGTCAATTGTTTTGATAATTTTTTTGATGTTGCCTAAAATCGGTCATTTGATCAAGAAGAAAACTTGAATCAATCACAGCTTTATAAAAAAATATCAACATTTTTCTTTCAATCTAACCACTTTTTGGATATTCATTCGGATGTTACCTTATTGATATTTTTTCATATTTAACTGTAAATTTGTCAATTTTTTTTATAATTTTTTTTATGTTACCTTAAATCGGTCATTTGATCAAGAAGAAAACTTGAACCAACCACAGCTTTATTAAAAAATATCAACATTTTTCATTCAATTTAACCACTTATTGAATATTCGTTCGGATGTTACCTTATTGAATTTTTTTTTATATTTTACAGTAAATTTGTCAATTTTTTTGATATTTTTTTCATGTTACCTTAAATCGGTCATTTCATCAAGAAGTCAATTTTTTGATATTTTTTTTGGTTTTACCTTAAATATCAACGTTTTCATTCAATTTAACCACTAATTGGATATTCGTTCGGATGTTACCTTATTGATATTTTTTTTATATTTTACTGTAAATTTGTCAATTTTTTTATCATTTTTTTTTATGTTACCTTTAATCTGTCATTTGATCAACAAGAAACCTTGAACCAACCACAGCCTTGTCAAAACATTTCAAGATTTTTTATTCAATTTAACCACTTTTTGGATATTCATTCGGATGTTACCTTATTGATATTTTTTTCATATTTTACTGTAAATTTGTCAATTGTTTTGATAATTTTTTTGATGTTACCTCAAATCTGTCATTTGATCAAGAAGAAAACTTGAACCTACCACAGCTTTTTCAAAACATTTCAAGATTTTTTATTTAATTTTAGCACTTTTTGGATATTCATTCGGATGTTACCTTATTGAAATTTTTTTTATATTTTACAGTAAATTTGTCAATTTTTTTGATATTTTTTTCATGTTACCTTAAATCGGTCATTTCATCAAGAAGTCAATTTTTTTTGATAATTTTTTTGGTTTTACCTTAAATATCAACGTTTTCATTCAATTTAACCACTAATTGGATATTCGTTCGGATGTTACCTTATTGATATTTTTTTTATATTTTACTGTAAATTTGTCAATTTTTTTATCATTTTTTTTTATGTTACCTTAAATCTGTCATTTGATCAACAAGAAACCTTGAACCAACCACAGCCTTGTCAAAACATTTCAAGATTTTTTATTCAAGTTAACCACTTTTTGGATATTCATTCGGATGTTACCTTATTGATATTTTTTTCATATTTTACTGTAAATTTGTCAATTGTTTTGATAATTTTTTTGATGTTACCTCAAATCTGTCATTTGATCAAGAAGAAAACTTGAACCTACCACAGCTTTTTCAAAACATTTCAAGATTTTTTATTTAATTTTAGCACTTTTTGGATATTCATTCGGATGTTACCTTATTGATATTTTTTTCATATTTTACTGTAAATTTGTCAATTGTTTTGATAATTTTTTGATGTTACCTCAAATCTGTCATTTGATCAAGAAGAAAACTTGAACCAACCACAGCTTTATATTCAATTTAACCACTTTTTAAATATTTATTCGGATGTTACCTTATTGATAGTTTTTTCGACATTTTACTGTAAATTTGTCAATTTTTCTGATTATTCATTTAATGTTACCTTAAATCGGTCATTTGATCAAGAAGAAAACTTGAACCAACGACGGCTTTATCAAAAAATATAAACATTTATCATTCACTGTAACAACTTTTTGGATATTCATTCGGATGTTACCTCATTGATATTTTTTCATATTTTACTGTAAATTTCTCGATTTTTTATTGATAATTTTTTTGATGTTCCCTTAAATCTGTCTTCTGATCAAGAAGTCAATTTTTTTGATAATTTTTTTGGTGTTACCTTAAATCGGTCATTTGATCAAGAAGAAAACTTAAACCAACCGCAGCTTTATCAAAACATTTCAATATTTTTTTATTCAATTTAACAACTTTTTGGATATTCATTCGGATGTTACCTTATTGATATTTTTTTAATATTTCACTGTAAATTTGTCAATTTTTTTGATAAATTTTATTGATGTTACCTTAAATCGGTCATTTGATCAAGAAGAAAACTTGAACCCACAGCTTTATTAAAAAATATCAACATTTTTCATTCAATTTAACCACTTTTTGGATATTCGTTCGGATGCTACCTTATTGATATTTTCTTCATATTTTACTGTAAATTTGTCAATTTTTTGATAATTTTTTGGTATTACCTTAAATCAGTCATTTGATCAGGAAGTCAGTTTTTTTTTATAATTTCTTTGATGTTACTTTAAATCGGTCATTTGACCAAGAACAAAACTTGAACCAACCACAGCTTTATCAAAATATTTCAAGATTTTTTATTCAATTTAACAACTTTTTGGATATTCATTCGGATGTTACCTTATTGATATTTATTTTAACATTTTACTGTAAATTGGTCAATTTTTTGATAATTTTTTGGATGTTACCTTAAATCGGTTATTTGATGAAGAAGAAAACTTGAACCAACCACAGCTTTATATTCAATTAAACCACTTTTTAAATATTTATTCGGATGTTAACTTATTGATAGTTTTTTCGACATTTTACTGTAAATTTGTCAATTTTTCTGATTATTTATTTAATGTTACCTTAAATAGGTTATTTGATCAAGAACAAAACTTGAACCAACGACGGCTTTATTAAAAAATATAAACATTTATCATTCACTGTAACCACTTTTTGGATATTCATTCGGATGTTACCTCATTGATATTTTTTCTTATTTTACGGTAAATTTCTCGATTTTTTATTGATAATTTTTTTGATGTTACCTTAAATCTGTCATTTGATCAAGAAATCATTTTTTTTTTATAATTTTTTTGGTGTTACCTTAAATAAAGGCAACAGTAGTATACCGCTGTTCAAAACTCATAAATCCATGGACAAAAAACAAAATCGGGGTAACAAACTAAAACCGAGGGAAACGCATTAAATATAAGAGGAGAACAACGACATAACACCGAAACGTAACACACACAGAAACGGACGAAGCATCAGACAAAACACCACGAGAATAACAAATATAACATGAAAAACAAATACATGAATTTGGGATAGACAAGTACCGTGCCACGTCTTATCTCAATTTCTCAAAAATAAGAGAAAACACAAACGACTCAACGTTAAAATGCAACACACACAGAAACGAACAATAATATAACAATGGCCATCTTCCTGACTTGGTACAGGACACTTTTAAAGGGGAATAAAAGTGGTGGGTTGAACCTGGTTTTGTGGCATGCCAAACCTCGCACTTTAATGCCAAAGTTAAATATAACATTGAAATGACAACATAATAATACAGGACTACAATACAAATTAATAGGAGAACATATTAGACAAAGAAAAACATGATTAATAAATAACAAAAAGCGTCAGGTTTAAAATTCAATACGCCAAAAAACGCGCCTTGTCCACACAAGACTTACAAGTGACGCCCAGATATAAAAGATCGAAAGTGAAAAAAGTACAAAGTTGTACAACACTGAAGATCAAAAGTTGAAAAGGTTTCGCCAAATACGGCATTGTTTTTATGCCCGGGATAAGAACATTCTTATTATATAGAACAATTCATGCTATTGCAAACAGTAAATTTAATCAAATGAATATGAAAGAGATATACATAAAGAAACTGAAGTATTAACTAATTACAGAAAACTAAACCCGAATACATAACCCCCAGATATAAAAGATCGAAAGTGAAAAAGGTACAAAGTTGTACAGCACTGAAGATAAAAAGTTGAAAAGGTTTTGCCAAATACGGCATTGTTTAAATCGGTCATTTGATCAAGAAGAAAACTTAAACCAACCGCAGCTTTATCAAAACATTTCAAGATTTTTTATTCAATTTAACAACTTTTTGGATATTCATTCAGATGTTACCTTATTGAAATTTTTTTAATGTTTTACGGTAAATTTTGCAATTTTTTTGATAATTTTTTTGAAGTTACCTTAAATCGGTCATTTGATCAAGAAGAAAACTTGAACCAACCACAGCTTTATCAAAACTTTTTAAGATTTTTTATTCAATTTAACAACTTTTTGGATATTCATTCGGATGTTACCTTATTGATATTTATTTTAACATTTTACTGTAAATTGGTCAATTTTTTGATAATTTTTTGGATGTTACCTTAAATCTGTCATTTTATCAAGAAGAAAACTTGAACCCACAGCTTTTTTAAAAAATATCAACATTTTTCATTCAATTTAACCACTTTTTGGATATTCGTTCGGATGCTACCTTATTGATATTTTCTTCATATTTTACTGTAAATTTGTCAATTTTTTGATATTTTTTTTTTATATTACCTTAAATCTGTCATTTGAACAGGAAGTCAGTTTTTTTGATAATTTCTTTGATGTCAACTTCAATCGGTCATTTGATCAAGAACAAAACTTGAACCAGCCACAGCTTTATCAAAATATTTCAGATTTTTTATTCAATTTACCCACTTTTTGGATATTCATTCGGATGTTACCTTATTGATATTTTTTTCATATTTTACTGTACATTTGTCAATTTTTTTGATAATTTTTTTGATGTTACCTTAAATCGGTCATTTGATCAAGAGGAAAACATGAACTAACCACAGCTTTATAAAAATATCAACATTGTTCATTCACTGTAACCACTTTTTAGATATTCATTCGGATGTTACCATATTGATATTTTTTTCATATTTTACTGTAAATTTGTCAATTTTTTTCATAATGTTTTCGATGTTACCTTAAATCGGTCATTTTATCAAGAAGAAATCTGAAACCAACCGCAGCTTTATCAAAACATTTCAAGATTTTTTATTCAATTTAACAACGTTTTGGATATTCATTCGGATGTTACCTTATTGATATTTTTTTAATATTTTACTGTACATTTGGCAATTTTTTGGATAATTTTTTTGAAGTTACCTTAAATCGGTCATTTGATCAAGAAGAAAACTTGAACCAACCACAGCTTTATCAAATCATTTTAAGATTTTTTATTCAATTTAACAATTTTTTGGATATTCATTCGGATGTTACCTTATTGATATTTATTTTAACATTTTACTGTAAATTGGTCAATTTTTTGATAATTTTTTGGATGTTACCTTAAATCTATCATTTTATCAAGAAGAAAACTTGAACCAACCACAGCTTTATCAAAACATTTCAAGATATTTTATTCAATTTAACCACTTTTTGGATATTCATTCGGATGTTACCTTATTGATATTTTTTTCATATTTCACTGTAAATTTGTCAATTTTTTTGATAATTTTTATTGATGTTACCTTAAATCGGTCATTTGATCAAGAAGAAAACTTGAACCCGCAGCTTTATTAAAAAACATCAACATTTTTCATTCAATTGAACCACTTTTGGATATTCGTTCCGATGCTACCTTATTGATAATTTCTTCATATTTTACTGTAAATTTGTCAATTTTTTGAATTTTTTTTTGATATTACCTTAAATCTGTCATTTGATCAGGAAGTCAGTTTTTTTTATAATTTCTTTGATGTTACCTTAAATTGGTCATTTGATCAAGAACAAAACTTGAACCAACCACAGCTTTATCAAAATATTTCAGATTTTTTATTCAATTTACCCACTTTTTGGATATTCATTCGGATGTTACCTTATTGATATTTTTTTCATATTTAACTGTAAATTTGTCAATTTTTAAAATAAATTTTTTTTTTGATGTTACCTTAAATCTGTCATTTGATCAAGAAGAGAACTTGAACCAACCACAGCTTCATCAAAACATTTCAAGATCTTTTATTCAATTTAACCACTTTTTTGATATTCATTCGGATGTTACCTTATTGATATTTTTTTCATATTTTACTGTAAATTTGTCAATTTTTTTGATAATTGTTTTGATGTTACCTTAATTCTGTCATTTGATCAGGAAGTCAGTTTTTTTTATAATTTCTTTGATGTTACCTTAAATCGGTCATTTGACCAAGAACAAAACTTGAACCAACCACAGCTTTATCAAAATATTTCAGAGTTTTTATTCAATTTACCCACTTTTTGGATATTCATTCGGATGTTACCTTATTGATATTTTTTTCATATTTTACTGTGAATTTGTCAAATTTTTTGATAATTTGTTTGATGCTACCTTAAATCGGTTATTTAATCAAGAAGAAAACTTGAACCAACCACAGCTTTATATTCAATTTAACCACTTTTTAAATATTTATTCGGATGTTACCTTATTGATAGTTTTTTCGACATTTTACTGTAAATTTGTCAATTTTTCTGATTATTTATTTAATGCTACCTTAAATCGGTCATTTGATCAAGAAGAAAACTTGAACCAACGGCGGCTTTGTCAAAAAATATAAACGTTTATCATCCACTGTAACCACTTTTTGGATTTTCATTCGGATGTTACCTCATTGATATTTTTTCATATTTTACTGTAAATTTCTCGATTTTTTATTGATAATTTTTTTGATGTTACCTTAAATCTGTCATTTAATCAAGAAGTCAATTTTTTGATATTTTTTTTGGTGTTACCTTAAATCGGTCATTTGATCAAGAAGAAAACTTAAACCAACCGCAGCTTTATCAAAACATTTCAAGATTTTTTATTCAATTTAACAACTTTTTGAATATTCATTCGGATGTTACCTTGTTGATACTTTTTTAATATTTTACTGTAAATTTGTCAATTTTTTTGATGTTGCCTTAAATCGGTCATTTGATCAAGAAGAAAACATGAACCAACCACAGCTTTATAAAAAAATATCAACATTGTTCATTCACTGTAACCACTTTTTAGATATTTATTCGGATGTTACCATATTGATATTTTTTTTCATATTTGACTGTAAATTTGTCAATTTTTTTGATAATTTTTTTGATGTTACCTTAAATCGGTCTTCTGATCACGACCAAATCATGAACCAATAACAGTTTTATAAAAAAAATATCAACATTTTTCATTCACTGTTAGGTAATTTTTTTTATGTTACCTTAAATCGGTCATTCGATCAAGAGGAAAACATGAACCAACCATATCTTTATAAAAAAATATCAACATTTTTCATTCACTGTAACCACCTTTTGGATGTTCATTCGGATGTTACCTTATTGATATTTTTTTCATATTTTACTGTAAATTCGTAAATTTTTTTGGTAATTTTTTTTATGTTACCTTAAATCGGTCATTCGATCAAGAGGAAAACATGAACCAACCACATCTTTATAAAAATATATCAACATTTTTCATTCACTGTAACCACTTTTTGGATGTTCATTCGGATGTTACCTTATTGATATTTTTTTCATATTTCACTGTAAATTTGTCAATTTTTTTGATAATTTTTTTGATGTTACCTTAAATCGGTCATTTGATCAAGAAGAAAACTTGAACCAACCACAGCTTTATTAAAAAATATCAACATTTTTCATTCAATTTAACAACTTATTGGATATTCGTTCGAATGTTACCTTATTGATATTTTTTTCATATTTTACTGTAAATTTGTCAATGTTTTGATAATTTTGTTGATGTTACTTTAAATCTGTCATTTCATCAAGAAGAAAACTTGAACCAACCACAGCTTTAACAAAACATTTCAAGAATTTTTATTCAATTTAACCACTTTTTGGATATTCATTCGGATGTTACCTTATTGATATTTGTTTCATATTTTACTGTTAATTTGTCAATTTTTTTTATGTTACCTTAAATCGGTCATTTGATCTAGAAGAAAACATCAACCAACCACAGCTTATAAAAAAATATCCCAATTGTTCATTCACTGTAACCACTTTTTAGATATTCATTCGGATGTTACCATATTGATATTTTTTTCATATTTTACTGTAAATTTGTCAATGTTTTGATAATTTTATTAACGTTACTTTAAATCTGTCATTTGATCAAGAAGAAAACTTAACCAACCACAGCTTTATAAAAAAAATATCAACATTTTTTATTCACTGTAACCACTTTTTGGATGTTCATTCGGATGTTACCTTATTGATATTTTTTTCATATTTCACTGTAAATTTGTCAATTTTTTTGATGTTACCTTAAATCTGTAATTTGATCAAGAAGAAAACTTGATCAAAACATTTCAAGATATTTTATTCAATTTAACCATTTTTTGGATATTCATTCGGATGTTACCTTATTGATATTTATTTCATATTTCACTATAAATTTGTCATTTTTTTTGATATTTTGTTTTATGTTACCTTAAATCGGTCATTTGATCAGGAAGAAAACATGAACTAACCACAGCTTTATAAAAAATTATCAACATTTTTCATTGACTGTAACCACTTTTTGGATATTCATTCGGATGTTACCTTATTGATATTTTTTTCATATTTCACTGTAATTTATCAGTTCTTTTGGATGAATTTTTTTTGATGTTACCTTAAATCGGTCATTTGATCAAGAAGAAAACATGAACCAACCACAGCTTTATAAAAAAATATCAACATTTTTCATTCACTGTAACCACTTTTTAGATATTCATTGGGATGTTACCGTATTGATATTTTTTTCATATTTTACTGTAAATTTGTCAATGTTTTGATAATTTTATTAACGTTACTTTAAATCTGTCATTTGATCAAGAAGAAAACTTAACCAACCACAGCTTTATAAAAAAATATCAACATTTTTCATTCACTGTAACCACTTTTTGGATGTTCATTCGGATGTTACCTTATTGATATTTTTTTCATATTTCACTGTAAATTTGTCAATTTTTTTGATGTTACCTTAAATCTGTAATTTGATCAAGAAGAAAACTTGATCAAAACATTTCAAGATATTTTATTCAATTTAACCATTTTTTGGATATTCATTCGGATGTTACCTTATTGATATTTATTTCATATTTCACTATAAATTTGTCATTTTTTTTGATATTTTGTTTTATGTTACCTTAAATCGGTCATTTGATCAGGAAGAAAACATGAACCAACCGCAGCTGTATAAAAAAATATCAACATTTTTCATTCACTGTAACCACTTTTTAGATATTCATTCGGATGTTACCATATTGATATTTTTTTCATATTTTACTGTAAATTCGTCAATTTTTTTGGTAATTTTTTTTATGTTACCTTAAATCGGTCATTCGATCAAGAGGAAACCATGAACCAACCACATCTTTATAAAAAAATATCAACATTTTTCATTCACTGTAACCACTTTTTGGATGTTCATTCGGATGTTACCTTATGGATATTTTTTTCATATTTCACTGTAAATTTGTCAATTTTTTTGATAATTTTTTTGATGTTACCTTAAATCGGTATTTGTTCAAGAAGAAAACTTGAACCAACCACAGCTTAATTAAAAAATATCAACATTTTTCATTCAATTTAACCACTTTTTGCATATTCGTTCGGATGTTACATTATTGATATTTTTTTTCATATTTTACTATAAATTTGTCAATGTTTTGTTAATTTTTTTGATGTTACCTTAAATCCGTCATTTGATCAAGAAGTCCATTTTTTTGATGTTACCTTAAATTTGTCATTTGATCAAGAAGAAAACTTGAACCAACCACAGCTTTATCAAAACATTTCAAGACTTTTTATTCAATTTAACCACTTTTTGAATATTCATTCGGATGTTACCTTATTGATACTTTTTTCATATTTCACTGTAAATTTATCAGTTTTTTGGATGAATTTTTTTGATGTTACCTTAAATCGGTCATTTGATCAAGAAGAAAACATGAACCAACCACAGCTTTATAAAAAAATTTCAAAATTGTTCATTCACTGTAACCACTTTTTAGATATTCATTCGGATGTTACCATATTGATATTTTTTTTTCAGATTTTACTGTAAATTTGTTAATTTTTTTGATAATTTTTTTTATGTTACCTTAAATCGGTCATTTGATCAAGAAGTCAATGTTTTTGATAATTTTTTTTATGTTACCTTAAATCTGTCATTTTATCAAGAAGAAAACTTGAACCAACCACAGCTTTATCAAAACATTTCAAGATATTTTATTCAATTTAACCACTTTTTGAATATTCATTCGGATGTTACCTTATTGATACTTTTTCATATTTCACTGTAAATTTATCAGTTTTTTGGATGAATTTTTTATGATGTTACCTTAAATCGGTCATTTGATCAAGAAGAAAACATGAACCAACCACAGCTTTATAAAAAAATATCAACATTTTTTCATTCACTGTAACCAATTTTTAGATATTCATTCGGATGTTACCATATTGATATTTTTTTCATATTTTACTGTAAATTTGTCAATTTTTAGTAACCTAATGTACTTCAAACTTCAGTGCCTCATTTTCCCAGTAAATAATGTCGCTGTCCTGTTACCACTGGTAGGATTTGTAGCTATTGGTCTCTGTGTCTTTCAAAAGACGCCCCTCAAAACCGTTGTCTGGTAGTACAGACAGGAAAGAAGTGGAATTCGAGACTGTTTGTGACAAGAGACTGGTTTGTGTCTGTCGACTGGAGAGATTCAGCATCATCAGCTTGAGTGGTAACAGGGTTATTACTATATTAAGATATGCTTTGAGTTTGAGATTCAACATTAGAACACTGACTGTTTAAGTCATTCTCTTCATTCCTTGGTGTTACATACAATTTTACTTTTATATTTACTGTTCAACCAAATTTCTTATTTATATTTATTTATTTCAGGTAATGTAGTTGCAACTGTGATGAATAAATCTAACAGTGAAATAGTTGATGTAATAGGAACCCCTATTTATAAATGCACATCCATAGTTGCTGACAACACACAACAAATGGAGAGACTATGGTTCCTGGTTCGATTCCCGTTTGGGATGAAAATTTCAGGAACTCAATTTTCGGCTCTCCCTTGACACCATTTGCGAGTATGGTCTTGAGGAAACGATGATAGTCCGTCGGAAGGGGACGATAAATGGCTGACCCGTGTTAAGAGAGAGCCATATCTCTTGCACGTTAAAGACACCCATGTAGATTTCGAAAAAGAGTAGGCTAATGCCGCTACAAGGCAGCACTCGCATCCGCAAAGTGGAAAGGGATTAATATAAGTTGCAAAACTTGTTTCCCAATCCACTGTAAATAAATATGTTTAAACTAAACTAAAACAAATGGAGTTGACCTTGTGGAAACACCACATTGACAAAGTAGTTGTTGGGAAAACTTATCATTTCACTAATGTGTCAACTAGATTTTTTCCACACAGATATATCAACAGATATAAACGATCATGAAGATTTATTAGAAATAGCTGACTATCAGGAAAAAACAACATCTACTACCATTACAGGAGCAATTACCCAGATAATCTTGCACAAATCAGCACAATGTGGCAACTGTCACAAATCCATCAAAGACATACCAACAGGAAATTTAGTTCGCTGCAACTCCTTCAACATGAAACAGTTAAACAGCAATCTTAATATTGAATGTTAAAGATCTATCCACATCTAAAGTTATTAAACTTAACATGTTTTCATCGGTCTTATTGACCTTTCTTACAGAAAATCTGAAATTAAATCTGCTTTCTGAAATGGAAGATGTGGTGGATTATCTGTTGGAGCAACAAAACCTTACTATAACATATAACTCCAACAACAAGGTTGTGTTGAAATTTCAAAAAAACAAGATGATTTTGGGTCACCGCATATTATTTGATGTATGTGTTTAAGTTTAGGTTATGTTTATGTTACCTAGTATAGAATAGCTTTTTGCCACATGTATATATACTTTATAATATTTGTTACAGTAGTATACAGGAGTATACCATTGTCTCTCTATCTGTTAATCGTTAATATCTATTTACATAAATCGTTTTTATTTTTATCATTTTTCAGATTTTACTTTTAAGTTAAACATATTTATATCAGTATATGATGATTTAGTCATAAAAAAGAGTTACTTAAGTTTTTTTTTATATGTATTGAAATACCATTAATAGACATTTGTCTGTTAGTTGCTTGTATTTATTGACTTAAGATCCCTTTTATTTTTATCTTTTTTTAAATTTAACGTTTTATATATATATATCAATATATATTTTTATAAACCTATTATGTTCATAAAAGGGACAACTTTAGCGGTTCTTCGATATGCATAGAAATAGCATAAAATTTCTAAAATTTACACAAACTAGACATGTGCCTGAAACACCCAATTCAGTTTTATTTGGCCTTGTTTATTGTTAAATATTTTTAGATTTACCCTGTTAAATGATAATGTATAACAACTCTTGCTCTATTCATTCATACATGTACTTGCAGTTAATAGTTTTAACATTATTTTTTTCACATTTTTTTCAAATAATGTGGGGTAACTGTTGCACTACCCTAATAATCATTGCCCATGTAGGTAGTAAATAACTAACATTATTTTACTACCCAACATATATAGCCACATAATTACAGACATGTAATGCTATACTGGTGTATACATCTCATAGATGAACAACAAACTTGTTTTCAAAATGTGTATCATGTACTGAACAACTTGATAAATGAATATCATTTTTTGAAAAAATCAAAAAATAGTTTCAGAATTTCGTTGATAATGTTTAGATTGCCTCAATATTTTAATCTCAATTATTGAAATATTGTATATTTGCACCACTTGGCAATGTCAGAAATCAAATAGGGGTCAAGTGAAAACTGTCTGACAGGCATAAAGACCTTGCAAACTACGCTCATATTAAATATACTTATTCTATTACTTAAACTAAGAGTAAATTGAACATTACAATATAGCTTCACTTTTTTTTCAAGTAGTCACTGAACCATAAAAATGATACCAAGAACATGGGACATGTAATTGTCACAAACTTCGTTACATGAAGCATCTTTAAACAAAGTATGAAGAATCCAGGTCTTCACTCTCTAAAAGGAGAAGGTCCGGTAAGACCCCTTTTTGGCCCCAAAATATAACAGTTTTACAAAATTGTTAAAATGTAAACTTTTAGTTATTTGTTGGACAGTTGAATGCTTCTGCTACATAAATATGGGCTGTTTTTGACCATACAATGCACATATATCGGGTTGTAGCACCATTAAGTCATGCTAAATTACTGAAATCTTAAAAATTCTAGCATTTTAGGTAAATTTTAGACCATTACCGTGTAAAACGAAAGTGGCCGCATTCGTGTTCATCCTTCATATTGAAATGTAAGTTGTATTTTATGATAATGCATAACATATATAAAGGTTGTGGATGAACACGGATGCGGCCACTTTCATTTTTTGACAAAAACCATCTTTTAAGTGACAATTTTCAGCATATTTGGTAGATTTTTCATATTTGAGCTTGGATCGGATCGTTTTTAATGACTAATTAGTTATCAAAGGTACCAGGATTATAATTTTGTACGCCAGACGCGCGTTTCGTCTACATAAGACTCATCAGTGACGCTCATATCAAAATATTTATAAAGCCAAACAAGTTACAAAGTTGAAGAGCATTGATGATCCAAAATTCCAAAAAGTTGTGCCAAATACGGCTAAGGTAATCTATGCCTGGAATAAGAAAATCCTTAGTTTTTTCAAAAATTTAAAGTTTGGGAAACAGGAAATTTATAAAAATGACCACATTATTGATATTCATGTCAACACCGAAGTGTTGACTACTGGGCTGGTGATACCCTCGGAAACGAAACGTCCACCAGCAGTGGCATCGACCCAGTGGTGTAAATAGTTATCAAAGGTACCAGGATTATAATTTTGATATATTTCTATTATGAATTACAATATACGTTGAACCACAAACGTCAAAATCATTCATTCGCGTAGTGGAATTAACTATTTTTGGATTCTTATAAATTCTATATCTAACTTTTGGACTAGTTTAAATTTCGGTCTATTTCTTAAATTTATTCTTACATACTTTTGATTTTTTAACCCTGTATGATTTTCTGACGTCAGACACTCAAATCAATAAATGTGTTCGTTGATAGTAGATGTTTTTGTGTTCTGTTAAATTGTTCCTTTTAAAATTGTTAAACGATGATGACTGATGTACCCATATTTTGAATATTATATTTATTGTGTCTGTTTATTTAACGCATCAATGTAAAAATATCGGAAATTGATGAGACTGTCATTAAAGTGAGAGGGTTAGCGCTATAGAACCATGTTTAATCCACCATTTTCTACATTTGAAAATGCCTGTACCAAGTCAGGAATATGACATTTTTTGTCCATTCGTTTTTGATGCGTTTTGTTATTTGATTTTGCCATGTGATTATGGACTTTCCCAATTGATCTTCCTCTAAGTTCAGTATTTTTGTGATTTTACTTTTTGTACGCCAGACGCGCGTTTCGTCTACATAAGACTCATCAGTGACGCTAAATCAGTTAAAATCTTTCACATTAACTAATTGAATCAAGTGAAATAGACACTTAAGTGTTTAAAAAGTGGTCAAAATATTCGTCAGATGAAACTGAAATTTGAGGCCAAAATGAGTCCTTACCGGACCTACTCCTTTAAAGCTTTTAAGATGTTACCTAACGCTGCTGCCACATCACTATCCATATGTCGAGCTTTCTGCGACAAAAACCAATACAAAGTAATATTTCATTCAAAATATCAAAACTCGAAAAGTATCGTCCACAATTGTCAACTATTTTCCAAAATGTTTACAAAACATACACTTTTTCTGACCCACCCTCCATTTAAAATTCCATCAACCATTTTCAGATTTCAAGACACAAACCAATTATTCTTGATAAAAAATAAGATCCTGTCCATTATAATTTCTTTTGATATAGAAATATGCATTGAAAAAACACTTAAAACATATACGACTTTCATTTCATGACATTGCAGAAATAATGCATTTTTAACCCCTCCCCTCAAGTGTACCTTTTGTACACTTTGCAAAATGCTTGACAATTATGGATGACCCCTTCATCAATTATAACATTAAACAAAACCACTACTTGATGTAATTTGGCCATGGATGCAAACATTTTACTATCAATGAGTTCATTAAAGATTTTGTCTGTTAATTGTCAAGGCCTCGGTAACACATTAAAAAGAAGAGACGTATTTGATATGCTGAAGTCAAAGAACTGTAATATATATTGTTTTCATGATACTCATTTTACAAATGATATAGAAAACATAGTGAGATCTATGTGGGGTTATGAGTGTTATTTTTCATCTGTTAGCTCAAACTCTAGAGTAGCTATTTTGTTCAATAATAATTTTGAATGCAAAGTGTTGAAAGAAAAAAAAGATATAAATGGAAACTATTTAATTTTAGATATTCTTGTAGAAAATAGAAAGATAACTCTTGTATGTCTATACGGACCAAATACAGACAATCCTGATTTTGTAAATCAGATAATGAGTCTATAGAACACCTATTTTGGAATTGCAATACTGTACAAGATTTTCTACAGGATGTTGATAACTGGTTCCTTTCCGGTGGAATAAGTCTCCCAATAAATAAATTAAACTTTCTTTTTGGAGACTTATCCAAGATATTTCCCAACAACCCATATAACATGATTTTTCTTTATATTAAACAATATGTGTATAATTCTAGATGCTTTAAAAAGAATCTCTCATTGCAAGCAATTATAATAAAACTGAAAGATATGTATAAATTAGAGAGTATGATAGCTGTAAAAAATAAAAAGATAACTGAATTTGACAATGTATGGAATGTTTTTGAAAAACTGTTATTGAATACCAGCTAATGTCTATTTTGTTGTTCTTACAATAAATTATGACTACTTAATTATAATCTTTTTTAAAGAAAATATTATTGTCGTGTTATGTACTTGATCAGTGTTGATGGCTGTTACGAAAGAAATATGTCTCGTAAATTTTAATTTTTTTTTCAACATAATTATTTGATATTTAAAATATAGATAGGGATGTAACTGGATAATCCTTTTGTGTTTTGTTTTTGTTTTTTGTGTTTTGTTTTCCTTCGTTATTTATTTATTTATTTATTTTTAATTTTTTAATTTTTTATTTCTTTATCTTTTCAATAGAAAATGTAAAACATTTCCAATTAAGATTTATTTATAAAAATGACATTGTAATTATCTTATATGTATTATATTGTATGTATGTCATGTATATGTTGTAATTGTTGGAAATAAAAAAATCAAAAGTTAAAAAAAAACAAAAAAAACAATAAAATCAATTCAATAAAAAATCTGTTGTGTATTGGTTAACCTTGATACAAACTGCATAAAAGTTGTGCGTTCAGAAATATACTTCAAAATTGATATTTGCTGCTTCCCCACAACAATTGTTATTGATAATGAAACACATTATTCAGACCAACCTACAATACGAAAAATATGTTTTCTGCTCCATTTGTACTTTGTCAAGTTGAAGCTTTTTTTCAAGATACTAAAAATGTACAATAGATAATCACACACAAGCCAGCATTACCAAAATTGTCAAATAACTCATCAGAGTTATTGCCCATTAATGAACATTTTTACCATTTTATTGGCTTGATGAGTCAAAAAGCAACACATAGGTAATGCTGTTTCCGACGGCAGCGTCATCGATGTATTAGTTTGTGAATATGTCTAGTTTATGGTGAACTACTAGTAATCAAAGATATTTGGTATGCAGTTGTACAAGTATTGGCACATCTCATTACCATGGAAATTATTTGACCCTGTCCCCTCAGTTATGGTCTATAAACTTTGAAAATTTTGCTTAGTTTTCATGTATTAGTTTGTGATAAGGTCAGTTTATGGGGAACCAGTAGTGGTAGGTCAGTGATACTTGGTATGCAATACACCTTATCGCTAATCCCGGCTGACGCAGCCGCTTGACGCATACAACAATCACTTTCCATTGTGGCGTCAGATATTTTGTTTTATGACGTCAAAATTTTACGGGAACCTGTGTGATATCCAGCAATGGCGGACAAATAGCAATAAGGTGTATTGTATTTACATTAGCACATCTTATTTCCATGAAAATTGGTTAACCCTCCCCGTAGTTATGCTTTATTGACTTTTTTTTCACTTATTTAAATTTTGCTTAGTTTACATGTATTAGTGTGTGTTTAGGTTTGTTAAAAGAAAACGACTTGTAATAAGTCGATGGTATTTGGTATGCAGTTGTATTAGCATTGGCACCTCTTATTTCCATGGGGATTGTTTAGCCATCTACCTTCAGTCATAGTTAATTGACTTTGAATAGTTGCTAAACTTACATGTTAAAGTGATGTATATTTTATTTCAACATTTGCATTATCGAAATTGCAAAAAAAGGGACACATATCTCTGTGATAACAGTTTATTTAGCATTTATATCTAGTATCTTAAAATCTATCATAAATGGATAAAAACTATTACAGCAAAAATGATCAGCAAGACCAAATCTACAAGTATTAAACTTAACACAGCCAAAATCGTCTCTCGACTCCTTGTTGTCTATTGTCTTGAAGCTATAAAACATGGAAACTTTGAATACAAAAAAAAATAAAACAAAGCAATTTAAAAACCACTTGAATTTTGCAACAACAAAAGACATTTTTTAACGACCTCAGCTGGCTATACAACCCTTGCACAATCAACTGAATTTTGCAGAAATCATTCATAGGATAGATTGCCCTTATATGATAATTTTTTAACTTTTTTTTTTTGGCAAAAAAAGGGGGGGGGGGGGTGGTTGCGCAACAATAAAACAACTTCACAACTTTCTCATCACTTTGCATTTCTCGTTAGATAAATTTTACAAAAATTCTTCCCTGAAACAACTGTCAAATTCAAACAAACTTGGTTTAAATCACCACTAGCATATCCAGGGACCACTGTGTATGATGGACCTGCCTGCCCACATGGCTGAAATAAAACATAGGTTTCAAACGCACTTTTTAGTATTATATCTCTGAAACTAAACAACAGAACAACAGTTGCATTTATCATGCATCAATTGTAAATAAAAATATCAGGTGAGCGACACAGGGTCCTTGGACCCTCTAGTTTTATTTTATTTAAATACAACTTAATGTAAGAAAATTGCAGGTTATATATACAACACTTGTTCGGTGCGGGGACTTACCCCAAATACTTTCGACCGTGATTGAGACGTATTTATAAATTCTTTTTTAGTATTTTCAGCAATTCACTTATTTGGGAAAAATAACATAATTTTTTATAACTCAGTCGGGTGTTTTGCTCTTTATTCTATGACTAATTTATGTCCGCTTTCCTGTACAAATGTAGGGGATTGATTGGTGAGTCCAGTGGCATATATTTCATTCACTACGATAATATATACAAAAAATCAAAGCAATAGGTAGATTCAGAAAAAGAAATATCTATAGGGCGGGAAATTTAAATTGACACTGAAAAAACGTTGGTTTTGAAAGTGGGATAACTTGAGTATGTCCTGCATTGTGATTACATGATTAAGATTTATGCATAGGATGTCAACAGATATGCTACCTAATACACGAGTACTCGGATAAAACGTGTGGTGAAAGGTTTTGATTTTTGTTAGAGTGTTGTGTTTTGGTACCCTAACTCTAGAAATTTGGTAATTTTATTTTTTATTAAAAACTAACCAAAGAAATTACTAGGTAATTTAATTATTTATTATAAACAAACCCTAAAAATTGTGTTTCATCAACCATTTAAATTGGGTTTCCATTTAAGGAGGCTCGCGGGTAAAAAAAAATTAGCAAAAAATTAAACATTTGATTGTTTCATTACAATTTTTTTTCATTACACTATGAGTTATTACTTTATGATTTGGTACAAAAATTGACATATCTTTTAAACTAAGCGGTGACCTATATTTTTATTATTGTTTTCAAATAAGCTGTACATAATTGTAAAATTGAAGCGATTTCTGTAATTTAGTTCTTTTTTTATTTCGATATTACCCCTTGTTCTCCTATAAGTTCAACTGAAAAAAAGGGAGGTTAACAAAAATTAGTTTTTTATACTGATAACAGTAGATTTTTTTCAGCCAAATTGATTATAGCAACTTTTCTGTCATCTATTTGTTTCTCCCAAAAAGTGTTTTATTGGCTGCATGATCTAGCTTTTCATGTGTTTACTGTGTGTAAAAAAAGTATATATGTCTTTGTTACATGTTTATATGACGATAGCTGCTGCCCATATAAATCAAGATCAACTTGAAGAAACAAACACTCCATCACATGAAGGGTACTTACAGCCTGAGAATATTGATTACCTAATTGTTGAACCAAGGTCAGGAGACATCAGTATCGTCCGAACCAGTTCCTCTTAACTCGACTGAATTGAAAGATCTCACAACTCCAAATGTTTAAACTAATCCTCCATCACCAGTTCACCAAGATACGGAGTACTATCAGCATCTCATCTCCTGTAGTAGGTCCAATGTCTCCGTTGTCTCCATCACCAACTCCAGTGTCCAGGAACAAGTTATCAAAGGTACCAGGATTATAATTTAGTACGCCAGACGCGCGTTTCGTCTACATAAGACTTATCAGTGACGCTCCTGTCCTGAATAGTCGACCCTCAACCCTCCGATACAGCATGTATCCCATCCCTGTCACCTAATATACAACCAACTCTATAGAACCTGCTCCATCAACTAGGACAAATTGCCGTCCCGTTACAAGAGTGTTTGACAGCGCCAATTACAGAAATTTCATCCAACACTGCACCGATTGGAAACAATGAGCTTCGATGGTGGTAATTTTTACAACCTTGAAAACACATTTTTAGAGGCATTTTTCAGTACAACCTGGAAAATTGGCAAATAATCTATTATTTTACAGAATGAATGTATATAGAAGTTTTTTTCCCTTGAAAACAACCTATTTGGCTTCGTACAACAAGCTTAACATTTTATCTAAACCTTTTCTTAATAACCCAAAA
Source organism: Mytilus edulis (assembly GCA_019925275.1). NCBI lineage: Eukaryota > Metazoa > Mollusca > Bivalvia > Mytilida > Mytilidae > Mytilus > Mytilus edulis. Next base: position 34,323,590 of record CM034354.1, read on the forward strand.
TTTCTTTTGAAAATGGTAATAGGATAGACAACATATTGTACCACCGATCAAAAAATGTTTCAAGATATTCTTGTATGACATCGTTAAGATTGCATCTTTTAACATGTTGTTCTTAAAAGTACTGTTTGTTTTCATTTGCTTATGTATGTTTTCAGTTGCTTATGTAGAGGGTTGTTTGAATAAGTAACTTTCAATAATTTTTTCAATTTCAAAATTCGACATTTTTTGAAAATGACCCATATAGCAGTCTGACAAACACCAGTTTTGATGATTGAGAAGCTCAATATTTCCTAAATCAAACAACTTCATTAAAACGTTAAGCTAATTTTACAGAGTTATCTCCCTTTAGTGTTAGGTACCACCTTAAGCTAAAGACAAATTATATTTTTAAATCATACTAGAACACACCCGCGAAATCGCGGGCATTCAGAGCGTAGTTTAAAGTATGTAAAGTGTTGTTGGAAGAATTTTGTATTGAATGACTGGAGAATTTCAGCAAATGTATCATATTTAAAGTCCTAGGTTATTGGGGACAGGAATTTTTTTTTTATCCCTTCTCTTTCATTTCCAAAATTCCCAATTTTTGGTTTTCTATCAATTTCAATATGAACATACATTTAGTATGTTTAATATGAACATTTAAGTAAGGAACCTGTATTTCAGTGGTTGTCGTTTGTTTATGTGTTACATATTTGTTTTTCGTTCATTTTTTTAACATAAATATGGCCGCTAATTTTCTCGTTTGAATTGTTTTACCTTTTAAAGCTAAGTATGCGGTATGGGCTTTGCTCGTTGTTGAAGGCCGTACGGTGACCTATAGTTGTTAATTTCTGTGTCATTTTGGTCTCTTCTGGAGAGTTGTCTCAACATGGCAATCATACCACATCTTTGTTGTTGTTGTAATAAATGAATTTTGTAAAAGATTTAACGGCTTGAGAATTTCAGAAAAGGTATCAAAAGTTCACATGAATAATTTTAGCGCTTATCTGTATATTATAAACATTCATTGCTATATAAATAAAGTGTATTTACTTTCAATTCCAAGTTTACTAATCGATCCATGGTGGTCAATTGATATAGTATACAGACCCTCTCCATTTTATAAACTCTGTGACCGCCGTGGATAGTAAACTTGAAAATGATAAAAAAAAACAAAAAAAAACCACTTTATTCGTAGTATAATGTTCAAAGTATACAGAAAAACGCAAACCGGAAGTCTAATCTGACTTAAAATTTCGTCCAATGACGGGACAATATCCGGACGCTTTTTTTCTCCCAAAATAACTCAATCTGAATAATCATATAAATAGATGACAAATGCGACTATGCATGGTACCTATAGGACACAGAGGCGTGTTGATTAATTTATTGTGGAAAGAAGAGAAGCGACACACATAAATGAGGTTTTCTCGTTTAATAGTATAGATATTCTAGTAGTTGCCAGTTTAAAGGAAAGGACAATGAAGAAACACCCTTAACAAAACAAATCAAATCATAGCAAAAAGAAAGCATATTACAGCATTCAGTCCCGAGTCTTTACTACATACCAATGAGACTTTTTAGAAGATTGAAATTATTTGTTTATTTTTTTTTAACAGGGAAACCAGGAAGTGCAACATTTAGAAAGAACTATATGCAAAAAAAGAACACTTTCTTCTATATGGGACAGCTTGTAGCGCTGTACATTCTGGGAGATGGACCTGGACTGCCTTTTTTCTGAGGCAGTCGCATACTACATTTTAGAGGATTCTATAAAAGGTTTACACCTGCAGGATCTTTCTGACGTAGTGATGAAAAAGTTAAATGAGGGAACAGTGAATCAATTAAGCTATATTTAAGGTTTCGTCAATGTTTAAACTATGTTTAAGCCAGTTTTCCGAAAAAATTAAGACAGATTAAATAAACTGAAAAACACACTTAGATGTGAGTATTTTTAGAACTTTAAATTTACAGCTACAAATAACGTTTCATCGGAGCAAATTGAAAATCAACTGACACTCATGGCCACATACTGGGGAAAAAATCTGTCCATATTATATTTCAGATCCTAAAATTAAGAAAGGAAAAATTATAATTATAGATATCTGCAATATTACAGAGTCATCAGAATCAAGTTTAGGAAAAAATGAAAAGAAACTTTTTTTATTGGCAATACATTTTTGTAAGTAATGGTAATCCACCTCATGCTTATGAATTAGGAGGGCTTGATTTTAAACTTATTTTGATTCTTATAAATTTAAATCAAATATTCATCGATCAAGACCTGTTTATTTCCTCTTTAGTGTTAATGTCCTGGTGTTCAAATTTCTGGCGTTGGTTGGATATGTTGTCAAGAGATGGCAGTTATACATTTATATCTTAAAAAGGTTAGTTTTAACCCGGAATGTGATTTTTTTCAACTTAACAGTTCAAATTATCAAAATGCCTGAAAATTTAAATAACTAATAAATTTTATACCTGAATAAAAATGCAATATTTGTGGATTAAGTAGCCCTGTAACGTTATCTTTTGTGGCAAAGATGTAGTAAGGGGACTATTTTATCATAGCTGGAATGAAGAATATACAAGTGACATTTTATTTACAGTAAGAAGTGAAAAGGTGAATTCATGAAGGAGGTGGTTCTTCTGGCAGGGCCTAATTCAAGTCTACCAAAACAAAGCAGAAAAGAAAAACTCCACCAAAATGGCCATGTTATGGCAGCTATGATATTTGAAAAAGACTGGGAAAAGGAGGAAGTGATGGCATCGTTCTACTCAGCCTTCAGTTTCCTTCCACAAACAGTAAAGTGAGTATACATGTAGATAGTCTCCCATTGCTGGACCTTGTTATCAAGCTATGTTTATAAAGTGGCTGGCATTTATCCTGGCACTTTTGCGAGAAGTATCTGAGTTAGATATAGTCGTCATGAGGTCCATTTTGTCGGGGTTGGGAACAAAAGAATCTTTATCACAATTTACTATAAATAGAAACTTATTTCGATTCCATAAAACATACATGTATGTATATATATATGAACCAAACTTACACAGGAGATATGTCACTAGATACATAAAAGTTGAATGCACATAATATTGATAATAAGGAACATCAATTATTATTTAGACATACTTATACAATTCATTGAAAATAAACTAAATTTCATCCATGTACATTGAAGGAGACAATTATGGCAAGCCGTTCTCGTCAAAACTATGTTTTTCGAAAAATTTACACACTGAGATTATAAAACTTAAAACCTCAGATTGGGAGTACCAGTTTTTGTACTTTCTAAATCAATGGAACCAGTGGGGTTTTAAATGTAATTAGATGCATGGTAAAATTTTAAACGCAAACTAGATACAAAACCAAAATAAACTACACAGAATTGTAAGGAAGAAAAGTAATGAAACTTGACATAACGGAACGCTGGAATATGTTAACCAACCCATTGAATGACTAAATACTACCATATATATTCATGAAAAACTGTAGGTTAAACAAGAATTTATAGAGAGCTTGAATTCCTGTACAAGTATTTTTAAACTATTAAATTTTTACAACTAAACACATAAGACAAAATAGCATTGAATGCCTTAAATTGGTGATTTTATATAGTTAGCAATGTAGCCATGATTTAGTGGATTGATACCTAATACGTTTAGGCAGATAACAGCAATGTGTTTGAATTCAGGGTTAAAATACATAATTTTATTAATTTTGGGTTCTTTCAGATTATTCAGCAGCAAGGGGAGGAAATCAACTCACTGAAAGCAGAAAATGTGATCCTAAAAGCTGAAAACGAAAGACTTTAAAAACTTTATTTAGCGAGGTAAACATTTTTTTTTTCTAGTTCAAGTCTCTTATTTTTTTTTAACACGATTTTTTAACAAAAAACAATTTGCTTCAAAGTTTAAGGCATCTTTCTTAGAGAGAAAAAAAATTAATATACATGTACTTGAAATTGACTTGTATGAACAATTTTCTGAACTGTAAAATGAATATATATATTTTATGTAAAACAAAGTGAAATTAATCTATTTCAAACCATAAACTATTTCTTTTTAACATTTCATTGTGTCGTGTATGACTAGAGGCCTTGGTATTCTGAACCATTAACTTGGTTTTAAATATTTTGATATGAGCGTCACGGATGAGTCTTATGTAGACGAAACGCGCGTCTGGCGTACTAAATTATTATCCTGGTACCTTTGATAACTATTTAAACATTTTTATGGTTAACAGTTTTTTGACTAGTCGGTCTTAACCATGCGGTAAAATGGTTTTAGAACATCTCAACCGGAATGAAAAGCATATTTTAGATATTTTCAAAATGGCGAAGAAGAAACTAGATGCAGTACAGTGAACTGGAAAGAGAGGTAATTTCACCTTGTACCTTTCAAATGAGGAGGTAAAAAGGGGTTGGAAGGTAAGAAGTCAACAATTTTGCACAAAAATAAATCGCATTCACACAAGTTTTATAACACAAAGTATCATGTTTTGTTATAGCTGTGAAACCCTCGTGTTGATTTAATGCTTAACATTAACAAATTCTATTGAAAATCCACAGCCCTTCCCCTTGCACTCTCAAATTTGACAATTGGCTGCTTCATTGATAAATAATTATTGCATGCAGTGCTAGCAATGATTTCCTTAAAACAACTTTATAAATTTAGACATTGGTTTAAAACAAATATAAATATGGACCAAGTCAAGAACACCTTCAAGGTGCGCTCGACTTAAGTGGCTCAGCACGAGGTGTTTTAGAATTTAAAGGTTGTTTAGGTCTTTCAGTAAACTTTAAACGCTAGCTTGTCATTGAAATCAAGTGAGTAATCTATGTTTGGTTTGATTGATTGTTGATTGCTTAACGTCCAGTGGCAAATATTTCATGCATATTCAGGACGAGAACAAGTTCACAATAAATACAATAGGTAGGTTGATACAATAAAGGCCATCTGGGATGATGGTCGGAGAAATTTTGACTGCCATCGGAAAAGGAGGGTATATTGGATAGGGACAGACATTTTGCCTTACAACAGGCCACCTACGGACCCCTCAAAGAGTTGTTGCAAGGGTTCTTAACGTGCAAAGAGCGCGGCACTCTCTTTACACGAGGCATCGGATTTAACGTCCCCCTTCTGACCGGACGTGACTGCGAACTTGATACATCCCGCACAGCCAAACGGACGCCCCACTTCGGCAAGCGTTTTACTGCGGTCGGGAGAAGACCAAGTGACCATATTTCTATACTCCAGTCACCCTTGGGGTTCCATCAATCAATCTATGTTTGGAATAATAAAACAAAATCTCTGTCTTAAATTCTATTGATTCTCTACAAAAATCTTGGGTTTTATTTTCACCAAATTCTATATTTTACTAAATGCAGTTAAACTGCATGTTGTTTCCCCTCGGTATATATTCAAAATGGTTCAACTCTATTATTCATTATCTTTGCTGTTTTGATACTATTGCAGTTTCAAACGTTGAAAATTTAGAAATTGACAGGCCACAAAAAGGGTCATCAACCCTAAGGTTCATCATAACAAAGTCAAACAGACAAGTTTTAATGCCTGGCATCCATTAGATATATAAAAGTTAAATGCATTTTGCGTTTCAGAAAGATAAAATCTCTTTTCGATTTTGATGGGAGTTATTTTTTCTCTTCGTGCATAAGGTGTTAAAATTAACTATGTGGTGTACAACTTTGAGATGCTCCTTCAGGTAAAACCCGGTGTGTATTGTTATGCTTGTCCTTAATTGACATGGACAATAGGTATCCTCATATTTATAGGTCATTTAAAAAGTATTTCTGAATGGACAGTGTCAAAGTAATTCAGGTGTTTGTTCTTACACCTTCTGCAGAAAGGAAAACACGAGTGCACACACTGAAATGTGTCGCATTCTGTACTAATCATTGATATTATGTTGATACTCCTAAATATAAAGCTTTATTACGACTGTCACATAAACTTAACCAAGAAAACTAAACATTGACCAATGAACCATGAAAATGAGGTCAAGGTCAGATAAACCATGGCAGGCAGGCATGTACAGCTAACAATGCTTCCATACAACAAATATAGTTGACCTTTTGCTTATAGTTTTCACCTTACAATCATTCAATACAACAAATATAGTACACCTATTGCATAAAGTTTGAGAAAAAAAAACTTAACTATAACCACTAAAGCATGAAAATGAGGTCAAGGTCAGTTGACACCTGCCAGTTGGACATGTACACCTTACAATTCTACCATACACCAAATATATTAGACCTATTGCTTATAGTATCTGAGATGTGGACGACCACAAAAACATAACCTTGTTCACTGATCCATGAAATGAGGTCGAGGTCAAGTGAATACTGTCTGACGGGCATGGGGACCTTGCAAGGTACGCACATACCAAACATAGCTATCCTATTACTTATAGTAAGAGAGAATTCAACATTTAATACAAAAAAATCTGAACTTTTTTTTCAAGTGGTAACTGAAACATGAAAATGAGGTCAAGGAGTATGGACAATGGACATGTGACTGACGGAAACTTCGTAACATGAGGCATATATATACTGCGAAAAAGTCTCCGATCAAGTTGTAGAGAGGTTAAATGCCCAAGGACATGACGCCATTCAATCAATGAGTCCTTAGGACATTAACACCCTTATTGACTTTGATTGTTTTGATAGATATATTATGATGAGTCCAATGATAATCAGGAACCCAAGAACAGTGATATACTAATAATATTAGTTTTACTCTCTAACATAATATTCTTCAATTAAATTGCAATTATGCATATATAAAAAAGCAAAAAAAAAAAATTGTTTCGTTAGTAACAACAATGTATAGTCAACATATGTTTTTGGATGTTTTGGGGCTTTTTTTTATACAAAACATTTGTCATTTCCAATGCCCCTCTTTACGTTTTCGTAGTCACAACAACACATTTTCATATGACCAATTGGTCAAGGAAAATAGAATGAAATGGACCAATTTTATCACCTTTTTCTTTCACATGCAAGTATGAAGTATTTTGAGTACGTTGTTTTCGGAAATGAATCCTGGGCTTGCGCCTTTACTATTTTTTATTATAGAAAACAGGAACAGCGGTTCCAGATAACGATATTTTTATAAGTGCAATATCATTTACAAAATAAAACAGCATGCGTGTTTCATAATCGATTGTAATGAATAATGATACTATTGATAAGAATATTTTTGGGAGATTTGTGTAATTTCAATAAAAAAAAAATTCGAAGTTAATTTTCCTGAAGTATTATCTTTGTGTTGCTAGATATGAATATTTCTACGGCCATCATCATGACCTTGTTGAAAGACATAGTGAGTAGTCTTAATATTATAAGATGTACTCTCAAACATAATGTTCCTTCATTTAAATTGCGATTATGTATACAAAAAAAGGTACCAGGATTATAATTCGACGATCATTTAAGGTTTTTCTGGTCATATTTTTTGTAATCAAGGATTAAAAGTATGAGAAAACTGTCCAATTAGTTATAAATAACATAACATCCAGATAGATAATAACAATGGCACATATTTCAGCATTTATTAGGTAGAACACAAATCTAGGGTGCTCGCATAAGGCAGCTTAACTGCCTAAAAAGTAAAATCCAAAACAAAGTCATCGGAACTGCATAATGTTTACCTTGGAGATGATTATAAAATGGCTATCAAGCCTGCTTGCAATGTCGACGATCACACTTGCCTTGCAAACATTTTGCTGCAGTATTTGATAATTTTTATGAGATCGAAGTTTTTCACATCACAACAACAATACAAGGATAATATTATAACTGGGGAAGAGGAAAATGATACAGAAAACAGCCAAACTGAGGACCTGGAACCTAAAACACAAGAGTTAGAGAAATCATCAAAAAGAGTAAGAAGTTTTATAAAAAATAAAGACTGACTTATCTGGTCGAACATTGCACTAGAACAATGTGATATTAGTTTGTCTGCAGAATATAGGAACGACTTTTTAAGTGTAGCAGAACAACTGTTTGCAATAGGTCTTCAATTGAAACCTTAGGTTTGTGCTTGACATAATCAATAATATATTACATGTAAATACAAACAAATGATATCTTTGTAACAAGGTAGTTATTTTCGGGTACTGTAACGTAGCGTCAAATTTTTGTCATTTGAAATTTTATCTTTGTTTAAATATAAATGTTTTTTTACTTGTTTTACAAACATTGCCGTATATAATTACTTTATACTTGATTGTTGGTTGCTTAACGTCCAGTGGCAAATATTTCGTGCATGTTCAGGACGAAAACAAGTCAACGATAAATACAATAGGTAGGTCTTGCCATCAAAGAGGACATCCAGGGTGATGGTCAGGGAAACTAGGACTGCCACTGGAAAATGAGGGTATATTGGATAGGACAGAAATTATACCTTGCAACCGGCCACATACGGACCTCTCGAAGAATTGTTGCAAGGGTTCTTGACGTTCAACGAGTGAAGCACCCTCATTACACGAGGCATCGGATTTTACGTCCCAATTCTGACCTGACGTGACTGAACTCTATACATCCCGCACAGACAAACGAACGCCCCACTTCGGCAAGCTGTTACTGTCGGTCGGGAGAAGATCAAGTGAACATATTTTGTTTCCCCAGTCACCCTTGGGGTCAATACTTTATTGTATGTATGTATACATACTGTTGCAATACTATTTGCCTACATGCATTACCATATTTTGATATATATCACATCAACAACTTATGCTTATAAACTGATAAATTCTAACATACTTAAATTAGTGCATATAGAACATATTATTGTCAAAATCCGTCTCGTTCTGATCTTTAAATAGAAAACCAGTGTTACAAGTCGTTTAATTGTTATCTTTATACTGTTAACGACAAATTTATTTCCATTTACCTGTGTGACGTACTAAAAAAATATCTGTTACCTATTGCCTGTGACTAGCTGTTAGTCGGTAAATCTTGGATTAAGTCCCAAACTGATTGCAACAGAAATAGAGTTAGTTCTAATCTATAACATTAAACCCCAAATATACACTGAAAATTCCCTTAAAATGTACCTTATATTATACACATCAAAGAACCTCATTAATTCAAATTATGACTGTTACCTTATTTAGTTTCAGACCACGTCCACTTGTATTTTTGTCCATCTGATGAGTTAAGCCTTTTTCAACTGATTTTTATAGTTTGTTATTATGTTGTACTGTTACACCACTGGCCCAGGTAAAGGGGCGGGTTGGGATCCCGGTAACATGTTTAACCCCGCCACATTTTTATGTATGTGCCTGTCCCAAGTCAGGAGCCTTTAATTCAGTGGTTGTCGTTTCACGGTGTCTATCCATATCGGATCCTTTAAGCGCAATTCGGTGGTACGCGGCTCCTTTGTGAACAGATGACGGATCCTTGCCGTAAAAACAACGTGGTGTTGTTAGAAAGTTATGGATGACAACAAATCAGAGAGGTATTTTTTGTTATAAAGCGTTTTATTCATGTTATTTCTGTCAATATCGATTTGAATAAACAGTTCATCATTTTTTAATTGCTCATTTCATTTTTTTTGAGTATAAAAGAGTATACAATAAGCTCCAGATAGAATTAAAAGACCGTGTTGGAAACGGATTCTTTACGAGTAGCTTTGTATGCACAAAAAAGTGGCAACGAAATCTTCACGAGAAAATCATAAGGACTGGTTCATGAAAAAAATTGACAGACAGCAACCAACAACAACAACAAATAACACGTGCTTCAAACATTTGTTGTCCTAAATATTTTTCATTTTATCATGATGACAATTATTAAATGCTTTATAAATATGCAATCACATTCATAGAAGCGGGACCCCAAGGGTGACTGCGGTATAGAAATATGGTCACTTGGTCTTCTCCCGACCTGCAGTAAAACGCTTGCCGAAGTGGGGCGTCCGTTTGGATGTGCGGGATGTATCAAGTTCGCAGTCACGTCCGGTCAGAAGGGGGACGTTAAATCCGATGCCTCGTGTAAAGAGAGTGCCACGCTCTTTGCACGTAAAGAACCCTTGCAACAACTCTTTGAGGGGTCCGTAGGTGGCCTGTTGCAGTAGTATGAAATGGGGTCAGTCCGCCACAATTCCACCACAGGAAGTGGCATGACAGCTAATCCTCTCAACTATGACGTTAAATCCTGTCTATAATCTCTTAATCCTCTTAACTGCTACTTAACATCCGGGTTATAATCCTCTTAACTGAAGTGGGTTAATCTCTTAATCCTCTTAACTGCTACTTAACATCCGGGTTATAATCCTCTTAACTCAAGTGGATTAATCTCCTAATCCTCTTAACTGCTACTTAACATCCTGGTTATAATCCTCTTAACTGAAGTGGATTAATCTCTTAATCTTCTTAACTTGTACTTAACATCCTGGTTAAAATCCGGTGGGGGGAAAAATTAACGGACATGTTTTTTTAATCCCTCTCTACCCTCCTACGTATTATCTTGTAAACGAAAAATTAACGGACATGTTTTTTTAATCCCTCCCTACCCTCCTACGTATTATCTTGTAAACGTGGCATACACGTTGATACATCCACGTTTAAACCCCTTAGTATATATTGCAATGTAAACTAGTTTCAATCATTCATTCAAGATGGAAAATTATAACCAACATATGATTGATCAACTGGTAAAAGTTATTCCACATGATGTGTTACAGAAGTTACAACAGCTGACATCACAGGACTTTAATGCAGTTCTACATTCAGTTAAACAACAAAATCCAACAGAAAAACAACTTGATCAAACTCCTGCGGGAAAAGATGACAATGTAACAGATAAAGATAATGCAACAAATTTTAAGTGCCGAACATGTGGAAAGAAGTATGCAAGAAAAGATGTTTTAATTCGACACCAACAGAACCATTCAAATATAAATTATGAATGTGAACATTGTGGTTTCACCACAAAAAGGAAAGATGTTTTATCTACACATATGCAGGGAAAACATAATGTAAAGAAAAATGCACAGAAGGAAGACAATGTACAACCCCCACGTAAACGCCAGAGGATAGAAGATGTCGACCAACTTCCCGAGGAACGAGTACGCAATGCAAGAGAGAAAAGATCGTTGACAACAACAGCTCTGAACGATGGTGTGGAAAATATTCAATTACAACCCAGCAACAATGACGAAAGATATGACATTGATGTTATTTTTCAAAGAAAAACAAGTGGATATTGCGCAAATATTAGAGGACAGGCTACTTAAAAACAATATAAAGTTTTATATGAGTGTACATGTAAGAATGATTAAATATTCACCAGAGTGAAAATACGATGAAGCTGAACCGCATTTCAATAGTTAAGTTAGTACCATTTTACAATCTGGTGCTAGTGAAATACCTCACGAGTTGAATAAAGGATTTCAAAAAGTATTCATTTCTTTCGAAGAATTCATCAAGAATGGGAGTGGATGGCAACTTGAAGAGGTTTTACAACTCGACCTGTGCGTCACAAAGTACAAACCGTTAAATGGAGGTAGTTATTTGGAACTACCAACATCACTCAAAAGATCGAACTGTATACTCAACATTCAGAACTTGGACAACAAATGTTTTTTATGGACTGTTCTTTCCAGTATGCACAACTTTCAACAAAATCCAGAAAACGTAGAGAATTATGTTCCATTTGTTAACTCGGTTAACATGACTGGTATCGAGTATCCAACTCCGTTATCTCAAATATCGCAATTCGAAAAACAGCATAACACTATCTCGGTTAACATTTTTGGATACGAAGAAGGAGAAATCTACCCGTTATACATCACAAAGAAAACCTTTTGTCATCATGTGAACATGTTATATTTTAAAGAAAACAACAAAAGTCACTATATGCTGATAAACAACTTTAACAGGTTTTTATCGAGAACAAAGAAACATCGCGAAGAACATTTTTTTTGTTATCTTTGTTTGCAAGGATTTACTGATAAATGCAAACTAGAGAGGCATAAAGCAGACTGTGGAAAATTTGATTTTCAGAAAATTACACTTCCCAAGGAGGGAGAAGTTCTGGAATTCAAAGAATATGCAAAAACCGCCCGAATTCCGTTTGTAATCTATGCTGATTTTGAGTGTTTAACAAGGAAAGTCGATACTTGTCATCCGAATCCAAACATGTCAAGTACAACTACATACCAACAAATGGAACCTTACAGTTTTGGATATCAAAGAGTGTTAATTGATAAGCGATACGACAAACCACCCGTCATATACCGTGGACCTGATGTTGTGGAGAACTTTATCCGTCATCTTCTTGAAGACTTCTTGAAGAGGAGAAAGAAATTAGAGACATACTTAGCCGCATCGAACCAATGATAATAACTGAGTATGATAAACTAGACTACAAATATGCCAAAAAATGTTATGTATGTAAAAAAGCTTTCAGCAGCAAAACTTACAAAGTCAAAGAACACGATCACGTGACTAGGTGCATTTGTGGCATTTCTTATAATAACTGTAATTTACAGATCAAAATACCGAAATTTATACCAGTTGTTATTCATAATTTGAAAGGATTTGATGCAAATCTCATCATGAGTAAAATAGGAAAGTTTAAGGAACAAGAAATCACTGTTATTCCACACAACAAAGAAAAAATATATGTCATTTTCTATAGGAAATCTTCGTTTTATCGATTCTTGGCAATTTTTAAACAGTTCACTGGCAACTTTAACAAAAATCTAGCTGACGAAGGACAAAAACATTTCAATTACTTATCTAAAACTTTTCCGGATCCAGATGTATTTTCTCTATTGCTACGAAAAGGAGTATTCCCCTATGATTATGTCGATACCGAGCAGAAATTGGAAAGCCCTTGTTTACCATCCAAAGAAGATTTTTTTTAACAAATTAGGAGACACTCACATATCTGATGAAGATTATCAATTTGCGCAAACAGTGTGGGACAAACTGAAAGTAAAAACATTAGGGGAATACTCCGATGTGTATCTTAAAATGGATGTAGCTCTATTGGCAGATGTTTTTGAAAAATTTAGAGACATTTCTTTACACGACTATGATTTAGATCCGTGTCATTATTTCACCACCCCCGGATTTAGTTGGAGTGCCATGTTGAAGAAAACTGGAATTGTACTCGATTTAATCACTGATATAGATATGATGTTGTTTGTAGAGAAGGGAATACGAGGCGGTGTATCTAGTATTTTTCATCGATATGCTAAAGCAAACAATCCATACTTATTCGATACGTATGAACCAACTGAACCTACTTCCTATTTATCTTATTTAGACGCAAACAATTTATACGGTTGGAGCATGTCTCAATGTCTTCCGACTGGTCACTTCAACTGGGTTACCGAGGAGGAGAAAATAAAATTAGATATCACAAAATTAAAAGCTGACGGTTCAGACGGATACATTTTCGAAGTTGACCTTGAATATCCTACGTCACTTCATTCTTCTCATTCGGATTTTCCCTTAGCTCCAGAAAGAAAGCATATTCAAGTAGAACATTTATCTCCGTATTCAAAGGAATTATTGCAAAATTTAACTGGAAAACAATGTTTAACAAAGATTGAAAAACTCGTTCCTAACCTATACGACAAGGAAAAGTACATAGTGCATTATATAAACTTACAACTATACGTGGAGTTAGGATTGAAGATCAAAAAGATACATAGAGTACTCAAGTTTAAACAATGTCACTGGTTGAAGAAGTATATAGACTTTAACACAGAAAAAAGGAAAAATGCAAAGAATGAATTTGAAAAATGTTTATATAAGCTGATGAATAATTCAATTTTTGGTCGAACTCTCCTCAATACACGCAAGCATAAAGATGTAAAACTTTGTCACACGGAAGAGAAACTTAATAAAGAAACAGCGAAACCATCCTACACATCTTGCAAAATATTTAACGAAAATTTGGTGGCAGTAGAGAAAAAACGTGTGAATGTTTTAATGAAACAACCAATATATGTAGGTTTTTGCATTTTAGACTTATCCAAGTTTTTGATGTACGATTTTCTTTATAACCATATGAAATCTCTGTATGGTGATAAAATTCGTGTGTGTTTTTCTGATACTGATAGCTTTTTATATCACGTTGAAACGGAAGATGTGTATGAAGATATGCATCAATATCAAGATATGTACGATACGAGTGATTATCCACCACAACATTTTTAACATGATATCGAAAATAAAAAAGTAATAGGTAAATTCAAGGATGAAACAAGTGGAACCCCAATAAGTGAATTTGTTGGACTGAGATCGAAGATGTATTCATTTTCTTTTGAAGGTGGAGAAAAGCATACTGCAAAAGGAGTAACAAAAACTGCATCCAGAAAACTTAAACATGAAATGTATAAAAATTGTCTTTTCGATAAAACTGTTACACGTTCTGAAATGAATATTATAAGAAGCGAAAGCCATGTTTTATATTCCAAAACTATTAATAAAAAATCATAAGTTCCTTTTGATGATAAAAGATGGATTTTAAATGATGGTGTGACAACGAGAGCCTTTGGACATAAAGATAACATATAAACATTCATCATGTAAAACGTTTAAAGACATTTCCATTCTTATTTGTGATATTATTTTGTTGAATTTTTTTTTCTAAATCAAGATTTGTGGAGATTTAAATACTAATTTAATATATAGTGAGGGATGTAATTATTTGTTTATTTGAGGGTTATTGTTTATATGTATTTAATTATAAATTTAAATATTCATTAATTTTTTGGGGGGGGTTTTGTTTGTTTTGTTTTGTTTTGTTTTTTCTTTTTGTATTTATAACAAGAGAACGAAGTGGGGATTTTTTTTTTTGTATATCAAAATTTGTGGTGATTTAAATATGATTTTTACATATAGTGAGGGATATTGTAGATGCATCATATTTTTTATTAAAACTTATTGTATATAGTTTTCGTTAGTATGTTTAAGGGTAATTGGGTTACTTTTTTCATGTGTTGTATTTTACATATATATTTTCTGTATTCCTGTTTTTTTTTTTAATCCTGTCTGATTGAAATAAAACATAATGTATATATGAACGTAGTTGTTTGTTTTCGTTTATTTGAATATATTTATTAGTAAAACACACATTACAAAAAAGATAGATGTACACAATAAAAACAAACGGTTATAGTCATGATAAGTTCAATTTACATGGGAATGTTAGTGTTCAATCTTTATTTGTCGATTCTCAGTTATTTCAAAGTATCCATAGTTTTCAGCTAAAATCAGTAAGGCAGCTGTTTCTGGTAATGGCGTACCGAACTGACATTCCAAACGTATTTTTCCCTGCTTCAGTAGTGAAAGATATTTGGTATCCGAAAAGAATGGTTCTAAGTTGAAGCATAGAAGTGTATATCCATTGTTGAATTCAGCCCGTGTTATTTCATTCCCCGTATCCAACATCCACTTGCCTCGTGTTTCGAACATTTTTACATAAGGGGAAACGTTCGTTGCACCACTATTCTCGTTGAAATCAAGTTTGAGTGGTATGCCATCAACTGGTATTCCGTCCTTATAGAAATTATTGCAAATATTTAATTAAAAACCGTTAAATCCGATGTCTCATGTAAAGAGAGTGCCACGCTCTTTTCACGTAATGAACCCTTGCAACAACTATTTGGGGGGTCGGTCCGTAGGTAGCCTGTTGCAAGGCAAAAGGAGTAGGGCCGATTTTGGCCTCAAATTTCAGGTTCATCTAACGAAAGATTTTGGACATTTTTTAAACACTTTTGTGTCTATTTCAATTGATTCAATTAGTTTATGAGAAAGATTTTAACTGATTAGGTCTTTAAAAACGCTCCAATTCAAGCTCAAATATGAAAAATCTTATCAAATATGCCCCAAAACGTCCCTTTAAAGTGGTTTTTGAAAGTGGCCGCATCCGTGTTCATCCTCAACCTTTATATATGTTGTGTATTATCATCAAATGCATTTTACATTTCAATATTATGAATGAAGACGAATGCGGCCACTTTCGTTTAAGACGGAAACCGTCTAAAACTTAGCTAAAATTTCGAAAGTTTCAGTAATTTCGCATGGCTTAATGATGGTAGTAGTAGTACCCGATATATGTGCATTGTATTGTCACAAAACAGCCCATATTTATGTAGCAGAAGCATTCTTTCTTCCAGTAAATAGCTAAAAGAATTCATTTTCACAATTTTGTAGAACTGCTATATTTTTGGGTCAAAAAGGGGTCTTACTGAACTTACTCTTTTCGGTTCCTATCCAATAAACCCTCATTTTCCAGTGGCAGTCAAAATTTCCCCTACCATCATCCCGAATGGCCTATATCATGAAAAGACCTACCTATTGTATTTATTGTTAACTTGTTCTCGTTCTGAATATGCATGGAATAATTGCCACTGGACGTTAAGCGACCAACAATCAATATTCCCTACTTACTTTATTATATTCGACATGGTAAATCAAAGAAATTTGGACTTTATATCTTTATTCCTATTGTTAAATGCATACATCAAAGTAAATCATGTTATATTGTATCGGAGTACTGTACTATTCAGTGCTTTTTTCTGGAATATGCCTAACTTCAAACGGAACATGCGGAAAAAAAGGTTTTACATGTGCTAAAACGTTTGGGTCAGGATGGAAAAATAATGGAAGCTAGTGCATTGAAAGACCATGTTGCAAAGGCGAGTAGACATATAAATCAAATTCACTGTTGATCAAATTAATTGGAATGCAAAGGAAATGCATAGAAATAAAAGTGCATTTCAATAAATTTTGAATTCTTACTTTCGGACCACAGCTAAATCTAGTTTGTAAACCGATTTAAACGGAGTAGATGGATGGCAAATGTAAAAGCGCTATAAAATAATAATGCAAATATTATTCAAAATAAATATTGTTCTGCGACAATCAACAAGCAAAATGGCTGACAAAAAGTGTATAACTGGAACTGGAAACATGTTAACAGTCAACTTGAAAATTGTAGTATCAAAAGATTCGAAATAAAGAAAAAATATCATTATAACAGTTAATTGAATCCCCGCTCTTTCTCAATTATTTGTTTAGTAAGTTTCTTTCCTTTTCTGCCTATCATAGATTGATTTCCTCTAATGGTGTTTCCTTACGAAAAGGTAGCGTACCATAATCACTCTTGTATTGATAATTATTCATCAATTATTGTAAAGTTGTTGTGTTCCTTTTCCTTCCTATGAACGACGGACACGTTTTAATGAGTATTTTCATGATGGGGAATACATCTCTATTGGTCCTACCCTTGTTTTTACAGGTGTCGGTGTCGCACTAGGCTGCGAAATGTAATATCAATATCATCCTTATATATTCCTTGCATAAGGGTGACTGGGGTATAGAAATATGGTCACTTGGTCTTCTCCCGACCGGCAGTAAAACGCTTGCCGAAGTGGGGCGTCCGTTTGGCTGTGCGGGATGTATCAAGTTCGCAGTCACGTCCGTCAGAAGGGGACGTTAAATCCGATGTCTCGTGTAAAGAGAGTGCCACGCTCTTTGCACGTTAAGAACCCTTGCAACAACTCTTTGAGGGGTCCGTAGGTGGCCTGTTGCAAGGCAAAATTTCTGTCCCTATCCAATATACCCTCATTTTCCAGTGGCAGTCCAAATTTCCCCGACCATCATCCTAGATGGCCTCTATTACAACAACCTACCTATTGTATTTATTGTGAACTTGTTCTCGTCCTGAATATGCATGAAATATTTGCCACTGGACGTTAAGCAACCAACAATCAATCAATCATAATGCCCTTTTTCATAACAACGAAATCACTCGTCATTAGACCTATCTGGGCTTCTTTCTGGTGATATGGACCTTCGATTCGGACTACCAATCGATTGTCTGGAAACAGCCATCAGCATTTTTGAAACATCATCTTTAATGTTACCAATGTCCTGTTCAGTTTTTTTAAGACGTGACTCACAGAGGACTGCCAATCGGAAGATGGAGTCTGTCTCCCGTCATATGATGTTGAAGATCTCCTGTCATACCTATTTAATGCTCGAACAGCAAGTTCTGAAGATTCTGTTTCGGAATCATTATCAGAGTCAAAGTGAACTCTTTTGACAACCTCTTGTCTCTATCCGAGCACAATTCTTTGATTGTGTATGGAACTCTTTACACACTGTAGAGCATTATCTAGTGTAGTTGGATTCTTCTCCATAGCTAAAAGAGTAGCTTGCTTGTCGCTTCAGTCCTTTAAAAATGCATCTAAGCTTATCGTTTCAACAACATTTTTAGTTGTATTTGGTCCATATCCATCATTAGCCATTTCCTGGACCCTTTCTGCAAACTCCTTTACTGTTTCGTCAATATTTTGTCTTACTTCCTGTAATTGCCTTCTAATGGTAAAGGGTAGGTCTTTATTTCCAAAACTTTGATTCAGCTTTTCTGAAAGTAGTACGAAATCATTTTGGACTGATAGTGGACGAGTACTGTAGAACTTCAGTGCTTTATCACGCAAACATTATACAAGTCTGTCTAGTCTTTGCTTACTATCCCACTTGTACCGATTGGAAAAATGAATAAATTGCATGTAATAGGGTTTCCATTCTGTCTTCCCATCAATGCACGGAAGACTATGTGGTGATGACTTTTTTCATTGTAATCAGAATGTAATCAAAAAGTAATCAGGATTACAAGGTATTTTGAAAAGTAGTTGATTAAATTAAATTTCATGTAATTAGATTTTTGGCTGATTATTGATTACAATTATTACTTGAAAAGTTGTAATCAATTACAGCTGATTACAATTACAATTATCCCAAGTCTGTCATGGTGTGCTTAAATTTTCATTAGGATTTTATACATCATCAAGTCGCATTGATCGAATACACTATAAATTCATGGTTGTAAAACCATTTTTTAATTTAAAATATATGAAATAACTATAAAGCAAATTATAATTTGGTTTCAAGCACTGCAAACCTGTATAAGGGAGCTACCATTTGATTTTTATGGGGGGGGGGGGGGGAATGAGACACATGCAAAAAAAAGTCAGGACGATAATTTGGTTAAAAAGAAGTCAGGATAAACTAAAAAAAAAAAGGCACGACCGAACAGAGTGAAAAATAAAAAGGCAGGACAAAATATTTCATCCTAGCCCCCTCCCCCCCCCATTAAAATGAAATGATAGCCCCCTAACAATGAACACAATTTTTGGTAATCATGCAATGTCTCGATAGTTCCTACTTGCAGGAAATTGTGCGCATGATAAGAATTACAGACATGGTTTTCTCTAGTCTGCCAAGGCTACTTTTAATTTTTTTTCTGGGAAGGTGTCCCACAAAAAACTGAAAAAATGCATTGCAAAACGTCATAATTTTATGACTAGGTTATCTCTGCTTATGAAAGTGATTATAATAAGTAAATCGCGCCCATTCCAAAGCAGTCGGAATTCAGTTAATATACAGAACGAGGTTTACAACAGTGACACATATGTGTTAAGATTGATGGTCCAAGTTACAGAAAGATACAGACTATGTACACATAGTGAATGTGGTGTTGATAAAGTCTCAAAATGATTTCTTATGAAGAACAACATTACACCAACAGTTTTCTTACAAGAAGGTAAGTAACTTTCCTTTATTTATAAAATACTGTGTATTATTCTTACATTAATTTTAGATTTATAATATTGAAGTGAGTATACAAAGTGATTTGACTGTCTAACTTCACACTTTCTATTGACATTCTTCATCAGGCATAGTAATACTAACATCCACATGTATCTTTTGGATTGCCTTTGATCTGATTTCATGTTAAAAAAATCCTACAGTTGTTAATGTCTGTGTCATTTTTGTCTCCTGTGGACAGTTGTCTCATTGGCAATCATACCACATCTTCTTTTTTATCTTTAATATTTACCTGAATTTATATATATATATACATTGAGTTACATAGTTATTGTATTTATTTGTTTTTGTTGTAGCTATATGTCACAAACTGTAAAGTTTATATGGCAATACATCTTTGAATTGATTTTGAATTTGAAATATAATATCCCACTTGATTTGAAGAGTAAATGTCTTACTCTGCTGAAATGACTTTATGCAATTCTTGTTTATAAGTTATGAAGTTCCTTTTCCTGTATGAATTATTTTTCATTGTTGATTTTTTGTAATTTTAATACCTGGGTATGCATTATAGGGACTCAATGCTCATTGTTGAAGGCTGTACTGTTACCTATTGCTGTTAAATACTTATTTTTAAATTGTTGGGAATTGTTTGGAATATATTTGATTTCAAGTAAATGTTATTTCTACATTAAACTACAGCTTATAAGATGTTGTTATACGACCGCAAATTTTGAAAAAATTTTCGTCGTATATTGCTATCACGTTGGCGTCGGCGTCGTCGTCGTCGTCGTCGTCGTCTGGCGTCCGAATACTTTTAGTTTTCGCACTCTAACTTTAGTAAAAGTGAATGGAAATCTATGAAATTTTAACACAAGGTTTATGACCACAAAAGGAAGGTTGGTATTGATTTTGGGAGTTTTGGTCCGAACATTTTAGGAATTAGGGGCCAAAAAGGGCCCAAATAAGCATTTTCTTGGTTTTCGCACTATAACTTTAGTTTAAGTTAATAGAAATCTATGAAATTTTGACACAAGGTTTATGACCACAAAAGAACGGTTGGGATTGATTTTGGGAGTTTTGGTCTCAACAGTTTAGGAATTAGGGGCCAAAAAAGGGCCCAAATAAGCATTATTCTTGGTTTTCGCACAATAACATTAGTTTAAGTAAATAGAAATCAATGAAATTTAAACACAATGTTAATGACTACAAAAGGAAGGTTGGTATTGATTTTGGGAGTTTAGGTCCCAACAGTTTAGGAATTAGGGGCCAAAAAGGGACCCAAATAAGCATTTTTCTTGGTTTTCGCACCATAACGTTAGTATAAGTAAATAGAAATCTATGAAATTTAAACACAAGGTTTATGACCATAAAAGAAAGGTTGGGTTTGATTTTGGGAGTTTTGGTCCCAACATAATAAGGGGCCCAAAGGGTCCAAAATTAAACTTTTGTTTGATTTCATCAAAATTGAATAATTGGGGTTCTTTGATATGCTGAATCTAACTGTCATGACTGTGTATGTAGATTCTTAACTTTTGGTCCCGTTTTCAAATTGGTCTACATTAAGGTCCAAAGGGTCCAAAATTAAACTTAGTTTGATTTTGACAAAAATTGAATCAGTTAGGTTCTTTGATATGCTGAATCTAAAAATGTACTTAGATTCTTGATTATTGGCCCAGTTTTCAAGTTGGTCCAAATCGGGGTCCAAAATTAAACTTTGTTTGATTTCATCAAAAATTGAATAAATGGGGTTCTTTGATATACCAAATCTAACTGTGTATGTAGATTCTTCATTTTTGGTCCTGTTTTCAAATTGGTCTACACTAAAGTCCAAAGGGTCCAAAATTAAACTTAGTCTGATTTTAACAAAAATTGAAATCTTGAAGTTCTTTGATATGCTGAATCCAAAAATGTACTTAGATTTTTTATTATGGGCCCAGTTTTCAAGTTGGTCCAAATCAGGATCTAAAATTATTATATTAAGTATTGTGCAATAGCAAGTCTTTTCAATTGCACAGTATTGCGCAATGGCAAGAAATATCTAATTGCACAATATTGTGAAATATCAAATTTTTTTTTAATTAGAGTTATCTTTCTTTGTCCAGAATAGTAAGCAAGAAATATCTAATTGCAAAATATTGTGCAATAGCAAGATTTTTTTTTAATTGGAGTTATCTTTCTTTGTCCAGAATCAACTTAAATCTTTGTTATATACAATATACAATGTATATTCACTTTTTACTACCAACTGATAAATTAAAATAATCTTTACCATTCAGTGATAACAAGCAGTTTTTTTACATCTTAATATTTTATGATGTATTTAAATGAGTAGTTATTGTTGCAAACTCCATTAGAAATTTTAATTGAGATTAGTTTTGGAATAAGGGAAAGGGGGATGTGATTAAAAAAATTGGGTTCAATTTTTCTCATTTGAAATTTCATAAATAAAAAAGAAAATTTCTTCAAACATTTTTTTGAGAGGATTAATATTCAAAAGCATAGTGAATTGCTCTAAGAGAAACAAAAATTTTAAGTTCATTAGAACACATTCATTCTGTGTCAGAAACCTATGCTGTGTCAACTATTTAATCACAATCCAAATTTAGAGCTGAATCCAGCTTGAATGTTGTGTCCATACTTGCCCTAACCGTTCAGGGTTCAACCTCTGCGGTCGTATAAAGCTACGCCCTGCGGAGCATCTGGTTCTGGTATGTACTCATGATTCTGTTTTTCTTTGAAATTGCATAATGCCAGTTTCAATACATGTATTGGCACTGTCCAAATTTAAATAGTACCTCTGAATTTATATCCAAAATTCACCCCTACCGAACTCCTTTATTTAAATTCTGGACATCAGGATTTTTTTTTCTTTTAAGCCCTGATTTCAGGATTAGGACCCCTACTACCCCCACCCCCTACTTTACTATGAATCCATATATGCTGTATGAGATTAATGAAGGATAAATATGACCTTTCCAAAGGAAAGCAACATTCCCAATTGTAACAAAGAAACAAGAATGATCTTTCCAAAAGAAATCAACAGCCACAATTGTGACAAAGAAACAACTTACTCTTAAAAACTGCAAGTCCACAGCAAATAAACATGATAATAATAAAATAAAAAAGTTAAAATTATAAATAATTTATTATACAGATTAATTTCATCTGTAACTGTAATATTTACATATATATATCAGAACCAATAACAAAAACATCAATTAATATACAATACTGAAATAGAACATATTAATTAAAATTGATGATTGCCAAAATTTTTCTTTCATATTGAAAGTGGCATAATATTTTTGGCATGCATGGCATACAAGACAGACAAAAAACATGTACGAACCAATAAACCCCTGATAGATATTGTAACAAAACTAATCTTTTACGTCTATGTAACAATTTGTTCATAAACTATTCTAAATTGAAATGTTCCAAGAATAATTGTAGGCCATATGACCACACAGAAAAAATGGAATAATTATCTGAATGTTTGGTGTTTAGAAATCTCATTATTGGCTACAACATTAAAGCATTTAATGCGGAGTCATTTATTTAATGTCAACATTGTTGACAATTCCAAACAGCCTCTTTTGTCATCTGCTTGAACCTTGAATAGGTCAGCCTAGAACAAACACAATGGAACCAACGCTCACAAGCACAACACTGGATGCATAAGGCTCCTGGCCTGCCAATTCCACGGCACTTGCCACACTTATTCTGAAAAAAAATGTAACAAAGTTTTAAGAAATTCAAAAACCAAACAGCTGCAATTGTCAGCACACAACAAGTCTTGAAAGTTTTCCTATCATCTGTAACAGTGTACATAAAGTAAGGTGCTTGTCATCATGTTGACTGAAAATATGTGTTCATGTATATATTTATATATGTCGTCTGTCCAATCGTGCCATTCCTACATCTTATTTACTACTGCTGGCTTACTACTTTCCTTTTTGAGTATGCTAAATCTCTCCAAATTGCAGTTAAAAGCCATTTATTGTACAGAACATTTCACAAAACTTAAGGTATTAACATTCATGAGTTTCTGGCTATATAGCTGGTGTTATCTTCTTTTTTAAATGCTTTAAACTAATCAATTACGGACCCTTCATTGAATGGTGTGTGACTGGTGTAATCCATTAGGCTCTGTCAATGAACAAAAAGTCACAGGATTTGTTCATTGTTTTATTGGGTTATATAAGATAAAGATTTTAAACAAATTACCTCAATTCCACACAGATCCATTTAAAAGTTTCAGAAATAAAAAAAAATGAAATACCATGAAAGTGAAACAAGCTAAATTTATATCACTCATGGTGTTGGGTACCACTGTAAAATACATATTCATTGATTTAATGGTCATTAATGATGTATATATTGCACTGGTTCTCAGACAATTTGGTTAAATGTACATTAAGTTAATAGAATATTTTAGACATTCCTAACATAATTAAAAATTTGTATGCAATATAATGATAGAGAAATAAAGTCAAATATTACAACATTCATCTCTTTTGTTAAACAACATTGCATAATTCCTAATTTAGAAATAAAATCTCTTAAGATTGATTTTTTCAATATCTATTTGTCAGAATTCATTTCATATGTTATGAATGGAAATTTCACTTTGATATGCACTTTACTTTCATCAACCACTATTTGGGTTCATTTAAAATTAGCTAACATGTTTAACCCTGCCACATTATTTATGTATGTGTCTGTCCCAAGTCAGGAGCCTGTAATTCAGTGTTTGTCGTTTGTTTATGTGTTACATATTTGTTTTAGTTAATTTTTGTCGAGCCTTCGACTTTAGTCGAAAAAGCGAGACTAAGCGATCCTACATTCCGTCGTTGGCGTCGTCCGCAAATATTCACTCTGTGGTTAGTTTTTGAAATTTTAATAACTTTCTTAAACTATACTGGATTTCTACCAAACTTGGAAAGAAGCTTGTTTATGATCATAAAAAGATATCCAGAAGTAAATTTTGTAAAAAATTAAATTCCATTTTTTTCGTGTTTTACATTGTCTTTATTAGGGCCTTTTATAGCTGACTTTGCGGTATGGGCTTTGCTGATTGTTGAAGGCCGTACGGTGATCTATAGTTGTCAATGCCTGTGTCATTTTGGTCTCTTATAGCCAGTTGTCTTATTGGCAATCATACTACATCTTTTTTTTTATATAGTGAAGTATACACATGATGTGCTTTCAAATAACACTATACCTTGCCACTTTTCCTTGGTCAAGACAGTCTTTGGAAGTGTTAGGCACTTGGTTGGCTTGCCATTTATCCGAGCAGTTTTGTTTACCTTCCCACCGAGCTCCTTCACTCTATCAACCAAATTACTGACCACAAGGAATTCAGCCATAGCTTCCTCCCTCATGGCCAGGTCTGCAGACTTGACAAGAGTGCATGTTGCACCATTCACAACCTGAATAGAAATATTGCACAAATGATTAGTGTATTGATTAACAAATGAATATCATACAGTTTTATCAATTTGAACTTAAACTTATATATTTCAATCATTATTCTGATAAATGAAAACTAAAGGCACAATCATTGTCATCAGATTTAATCAGGTTTAACCAAAATAAGTATCACTGAATCAATAAGATTGAGAATGGAAATGGGGAATGTGCCAAAGAGACAACAACCCGACCATAGAAAAAAACAACAGCAGAAGGTCACCAACAGGTCTTCAATGTAGCGAGAAATTCCCGCACCCGGAGGCGTCCTTCAGTTGGCCCCTAAACAAATATATACTAGTTCAGTGATAATGAACGCCATACTAATTTCCAAATTGTACACAAGAAACTAAAGTAAAAATAATACAAGACCAACAAAGGCCAGAGGCTCCTGACTTGAGACAGGCGCACAAATGCGGCGGGGTTAAATATGTTTGTGAGATCTCAACCCTCCCCTTGTACCTCTAACCAATGTAGAAAAGTAAACGCATAACAATACGCATATTAAAATTCAGTTCAAGAGAAGTCCGAGTCTGATGTCAGAAGATGTAACCAAAGAAAATAAACAAAATAACAATAATAAATAAATAACAACAGACTACTAGCAGTTAACTGACATGCCAGCTCCAGACTTCAATTAAACTGACTGAAAGATTATGATTTCATCATATGAACATCAGGCACAATCCTTCCCGTTAGGGGTTTAGCATCATACCATCATAACATATATGAGGAGAACATAAACAATATTCATTTGATATTGCCACAAATTGATATTTAATCTTAAATAATTGCTTCCATTTTTTATGCTTGCACACATTAATGTTAAACAACGTGTCTTAAAGATGCCACAACTTGCACATTAAATAGTCCAACACTTGGACATTGATTGGGGCAGTTCCTGAGCTATAAATCAGTTTGTTTTTTTTTATTTTTTGAAAGGACAGACCACAATGAGGCAAAAATCCCAGATAAAATATCATAAGACAATTTTTATAGCTTTAATAGGAATTGTCAACACTTGCTCTTATCATTTGGAGGTGAGGATCTGTCTCCAGTTTACTGCAACCGCCCTACTGCACTAGTAGCTGCCAAC
This sequence comes from Mytilus edulis, assembly GCA_019925275.1. Taxonomy (NCBI): domain Eukaryota; kingdom Metazoa; phylum Mollusca; class Bivalvia; order Mytilida; family Mytilidae; genus Mytilus; species Mytilus edulis. Next base: position 34,349,740 of record CM034354.1, read on the forward strand.
TTGCAGATATTACTTTGGTAATATGGTATCAGCACACTTTCGAGGTAATCTGTCACCTCATCTAACAGGTCTCCCCGGTCTACGAGGTTTGTGATCTACAATTTAAAGATAATGATATTAATAGTTCTTCATTTCATGTTTCACACATTGTAGCAGTTGTTCTATGACTGGTAATTCTTTTGTACATAACTTTATTGTTTACCTTATGGAACACCATTTAATACAGAAGTTAATAGAACACCTAAAACATTATTTTGGATGGTAACCTTGTAACAGTTTTATTCAAATATGATATTGCACAATTATTGACTTTGTTCGAGGTCAGTACAATAATACACCTGAAAGAATACGGTGACCTATATTTGTTAATGTCTGTGTTATTTGGTCTCTTGTGGACAGTTGCCTCATTTGGCAATCATACCATATCTTCCGTTTTTATATTCTATGGGTCCATATATCCGTAGGAACCTCATGTGAAGGCTATAATTGTTATTTTATTTCTGACCATATTTGTAGAAAAAATGTCATTGTGATATATTTTATTTTTTAAGAATTTAGTAAGTACCATATTATTGTCTCCTACACAATAACAAAATATTACTCTCCTTGTTTTCAAAATTCCATTAGTAATTAAAATATTCATGGTTATTTTTTATATATATTAAATACAATTCTATTTTTTTACTGTTGAAAATATCATGCTTTCATTACATGTCACCCAAAAGTATATCTGTTTCTTATACAATCGAGAACTAACCATGCAATATGCTGGTTGCTATCAGCCGTTTTTTAAACTAGCATCGAAAATAATATGTGACTATCCCAGAACTAATCGAATTAGTTAAAGACATGAAATAATAACATATATGAAATAAAATTACTGTAGACTTTTTGTTAAAAAAAAAGAATATTTATAATTGTTTACCACTTTTGCGTAGGCTATCCCCTCCAGTATCCGCAGGTCTGCTCCTGGAATTTTGGTCTGCATCTTCTCTGTTTCCTGGTGCACCTGCTCCACAGTGATTGTCGACAGGGCATTCAGCACTATGGGGAATGCAGCTGATGCCAACTTGGAATGATTTTCCAAGACCTTGGCATCACCATGTCTCTTCTCTTTTGTTGGAGGTTCAACCTTTATTACAAGAACCCGGCTGAAATATCTGTAATTAAAACAAAATTGATGCATGAATAAAACTGTATATAATGGGAAAATTAGCTCCAATTTCATTGTTCTTAACACATTGATTACATTATAGATATATGTTGCTGTTTTCAAATATGTTGAATTTATAATTGATTATTTAAAAAAAATCTGATGATCTTAATTAATGAGAAATGATATAATTCAGAAAGTGGGACAAACACAGGGGTATCTCATGTACATCCTAATAGAATAAGGTAGCAGCCTGCAATTGTAACCTTAGAACCTAATCACTGACACCAGACAGACCAAATTAGCCCCGCTTTGACCTTACAATGGACACAACTGCCCCATCTCACGGAAGAAACCATTCCGTCTGAATAAACAACACTTTTACTCTGCATAAGTTCCCAGAAATGTCTTATCTATAAATCAGGTCTTTTCAGTGAGTCAGTTAAAGTACGGGATGTTAATTATATATATATATTTATGTTTCATCATTTGGTAATAATAGTCCATTTGCCAATTCCTGTAATTGACTATGTTATTAGAGACCCCTGTTATTTGGTTGTCTCACTTATGGGGGACATTACTTTTAGTGACAATGGACAGTTAGGGAAAAGAGCAAATTAACCTGTGTGTTTTGTGAGTAGGCTTGAAGTTGTTCACCTCTTTAAATTGTAATAATTTGTTGTTTAGCTAAATAATTTTGTCACCAGAAGTTAATTTTCATAAAAAACTAGTTAAACGATTGATACAACACTATTAACATTTCCTGCTTTGCATTGGAAAAAGTCATTTTTTTCGTATGGAACCAGTATAAGATTGACAAAGGGAAGTAATTTGTTTAAAAAGTGGGTAATTACAGAATCAAATTTGGAATTGCATTAGACTATAGTGACTAGACAGACATGCAATTGTAAAATTGATTCCTTGTTTCTGAGATTTATCTGTCCAATAAGAATTTGTACACATGCAAGTACTTACTTCATGAAGTTGTTTAAGTGAAAATTGGCAGTCACCATGCAGCCAGTTAGACGGGTCTTGGTAGACTGGTCTGTTGACTTGCCACGTACACAGCCATTATAAACGTCCACTGCAACCTGACTGACATCTTCTGGTGTTGTGGGATCATCCAATATGAATGGCAGTGTTGACTTGGTCAACCATGAATTCACAAAGGCTAAGGTACACCTGTCAAAACAAGAAATTCAATATAGTACTTCACAAATTAAAGGATAATTTCCTTTTCTTAACCTAGTTGTATTACTAAATACTGTGCTTGTTGTATTCTTTTACCTGTCTTAATACAACTTTTTTTATAACATTGTGTCTTAATCGTATTGAATCACTTGTAATCATTTGTATGTTATTAATGTTGATTGTTCTGCTCCTTGTGGGCGCTTTGATTAGCAATAAATATATTTGAATATGTCCTGTATAACGCAGATGAAACCGGAGCTGATTATTATTGCACCCTCAAATGAGGTATCTCTATCGGATCTATCCCAAATATAGTTAGCCTACCCCTTCAAATTGCTGACAAGCTGACTTTTTCAAGAAAACGGGCCACAATTTTTTCAAAGTTCGAAAACTATGAAAATGAGGTCATGGACAGTTGAGATATTTTGATTGACACGTAGGCCTTACAAGACGCTTGTTTTCTAAATAAAGTGCACCTACAACTTCCAATTATTGGCAACCTGACTTGATCATGAAAGCTGCTTTAAACTGTTAATACATTTATCAAAATATATACGTTGTTATTTTCTTTGTTTTCTATATCAGATCTATCTGTTCTATTTCTTGACGTTTTCCTCAACGAGCTTCCTCTCTTCTTCAACTCAACTCCTTTATTAGTACCTTTTATGTCATATCATCTGATTTTCTAGAATGTTTCACTCATGGTTTGAATTCCGTCTTTGGAATAATTTCTTTCATTCTGGACGCCTCCATGCAAAGTCTGAGTGCCTTTCTAGTATGTGTCTCTCCAGGAACCACCTCAAATGTCTTAACAGATAACACAAATCCATTTGATGCTATTTGTGATGTAGCTCTTTTCCGTCTTTTCAAGCCAGTATCGGGATCTTTACATGAGGAAAAGAGGAAGTTCCTTCCCGTTGATTTTGCCAATAGAGGAATTGATGCAATCAATATCTGCAACGTTCTACATCACAAAGAGGTAACATCTAATATTTCCTATTTATTTTCAAAATCAGTCTGTTCCTATTGTATCCTACAGTTACACCAAAACCATTGCACCTAAAATATCTAACTATAAACAAGCATTGCAGGACCTTGACTTAGAGCAATACCTAAATCAAAGCGCTATAAGCGCTAAAGGCAGTTAACCAAAAACCAAGGCAAACGTAATTATGAAAACTGTGGTAATGTTGCTTCGACATTAAACATTCATATATAGTACATGTATGTTTATCTAATGAATTAATTATTATGGCAAATAATTTACATGTTATCAAGATTTTAAAAGCCATGCATATATCAATATATATTTTTTATGGTGAGTCTGCAGTGGTAAAGGTTCGCAATGATTGGAGTTGTTCTACTTGGTAGTTAACGTTGGTTTTAGTTGACTGCTAATAGTATAAGTTGACTTAGTACGAACATGTAAGAGTATGAATGGACTGCTTTCCCTGGAAAGAAAACTTGAGTTTGTGTTTTATTGTACGAAAGTTACGAGACACGAATCAGACAAATGCTCCCTACTTCATTAAATTTCAACAGATTTTTTCATCAGAGAAAGCACAGCCATTAACTATTTAACTTTTAGGTTAAACGCCTCAAGTATACATGTTTTTATCTTAAGACAATTTTTTTTTAGATAAATAAGAATGAACATCTGCAATTTTGTGAAAACAATCATAACAAGGACAACTAAGCACTTATCTACAATAGAAGCGCACAGGGGAAATAAAGAAAACAAACATGCTCCAAAGTACACAAGTCACCTCAGTATTATGGAAAGATATAAAAATCATCAAAATTTTATGTCGAAATATCCCAAAATGAATGTCGATTATAAAGAATTTGGCATTAAGCTGAAGAGACTTCAAAAATATGTCACAGATAAAAAGTACTGGCAAAATAGTAACAAAGATGGACTACAAAACATTTCTCACTCAAGAATTGGGAAACGCTGTCCAATGAGGAACAAAAAGACCATACATTAGAAAACTGCCATACATGAAACATCTGACAAGAAAAGGGAAGACATCAGGATGTTTCAGTTCCTTATACTTCTTGGAAAGGTCGTACAATTTCTTAGAGAATCTCTTTTTCACGTGGTTTTGATCATCTTTCTTTTCAAAGTCTTCACAATAGACTTTGAGCCTTGATGTGGTAGTGGAATCATTATCTGCATGAGGAACCTTGATTTGGCACCCTGAATCGTTTAATTTGTGTGTCATTTCCACCGCCATGTGTGGTTCCATTCCTTTGCTGGTACCCTTCCAATTACGGCAGCAATCATGAGCAGAGACGGTTTCCTTTCTCTTCTCATGAACCTCACAAACTCTGCAGCTTCTACTTCTGTATGCATAATCAATTACCTTGCCTGTTTTTAAGCCTATTATACTAGCATGTCCTTCAATTAAAAACATAACATTGCTAAAATGGCAAAATATGCTATTGAAAATGGAGTTCAAAATACTGCAAGGAAATTTACAACTGATCTTGGAAGTCCTGTCAATGAATCAACAATTCGGAGTATAAAATCTTTATATATGAGACGTGGATTACAGAAACAATTTGAAAATGCAGCTGACCTTCCTATAAAAGATCGTGGTAGACCTCTTCTTCTTGGGAAGTACGATGCAGAATTGTTAGATTACTTAAAAAGCATTCGAGAATTCGGTGGGATAGTTATTAATCAAATAGTTCTTTCGTCTACTAAAGGCATTATCAAATGTCATGATTCTGAACTCTTAGAAAACTTAGATTTAACGAAGACTTGGACTGAATCTGTGTTACATCGTTTGGGATATAACGAACGAAGTCAGCAAGGTCCCAACCAGAAGACTTCAAAAAAACCAAAACAGGATTACATTGATAGAATTGAAAAATGTGTCGAGGAAAATAATATTCCAGACGATTTAATTTTCCATTGGGACCAAACTGGTGTAAATCTTATTCCCGGTGGTAACTTGACAATGGACGCTAAAGGCAGTAAGCATGTTAATAGGTAAATCCAGAACAGCGCTTAGGACGCAAGAAATTAATAACGTGTTGTTTTCAATATTTAATATTTTTGGCATAAACGATAAACGTCAAATCACTGCGTTGTTAACAATATATAAGTCTGGTGTTCTTCTTCCACAGATTATTTATGCGGGGACAACTGAACAATGTCATCCTAAATATGGGTTTCCTAAGTCATGTTATATATACCATTCGGAAAATCATTGGAGCAATACTGACACTATGTAACATTATATAGAACATTTGCTAGTGCCGTATGCAACGGATAAACGTGATGAACTTGGTTTACCCTTAAAACAGCCTGCTTAACCGATATTTGATGTGTTTAGTGCTCATAGACGTTCTACACAGAGCGAACATTAAAGTAGCTGGATGTACAGACCAGTTACAGCCCCTTGATTTACGTGTCAACAAAGTGTATAAAGATATTTAAAAGGGAAAAGTTTCAAGATTAGTATGCAGACCAAGTGGCAAAATTTCTCGTATAAAAAGGAAAAAACTTGATAATTTTTTTTTTAAATTCATTTGTCATTATAATTAATAAATATTTTATTACCAAATGTCTTTGTACATTAACTTTAAGAATCAAATGTAAAGTAGTGTCCATTAAAAAGTTGTTGGTATACATTTGTCCATCGACATATACTTTTTTCCGATCATGTGCTTTGAGTAGATTTTGTTTATGACTATGCTTCGGTATAGGTAGAAACCCTATATTTTCCAGTTAAATATTCGCGATAGTTTAATTTTCGCGTACGTATATTTTGGCTTATATCTTTGAAACCAACGCACTTAGAGAAAATCTGACATGGGGTACAAGTGTTGATCAGGTAAAGACCTATATGCCCAGAAATTTTCAGACGAATCGGACAGGATGAAAGAATTTTCATCACATGGCACAAATAGAACGAGGTTCCGGGTCGCGGTTGAAAGCTAAGGGGGATCAGGCCCGTAGCCAGGATTTTCCAAAGGGGGGTTCGTTTGACTCACAAACTCGACTTTAACAGTCACAATTCGAACAGAACATCGACTTTAACAGTGCTTATTAGTTTTCAAGGGGGGGTTCGTCCGAACCCTCCGAACCCCCCTGGCTACGGGTATGGGGATGCAGCATTTATGGGAAAAGGAGATTCCGAAAAACTGACGGCTACAAAATTAAGGAAGTCGGTATCAACGTCAATCAGAGAGTCTCACCCTGAGTTGCGAGAGAAACTTGCCGATCATATGAACCATCTAGCAACAACTGCTGACAAATATTATGTAGTTAAACCGACCAGAGAAAAAGTATTAGAGATGTCTAATGTAATACACCAACAAACAACAGGACAGGTAGAAACAAAAACGTTGGTTAAAGAAACGTACAGATATCAAATAAATTTAGAGATGTATGGATGGAGAATGGTAAGGAATCATAATATTTATATATGAAAATAATAATCTTGCGGACTACTTATGGAACTGGAAGTCCTTTCACCCATGCTTTTGACTGTTCTTTGCGTCTTTGGTTCATATGTCTTATATTGTAAAGTTAAGAAAGAACAAGAAATCTTTCTCTTTTTTAGTCAATTCTGAAAGAAAGTTTGAGAAAATCGGGTCAGTTTAGTTCTGGTTTTGTCCAGCTAGGATTTAGATTTTCATTTTCATTCTAAGATAATCCTTCGGTTGGATTTTCACAAACAATTCATTTTGAAAATGAGGCGTATTTTAATCTTGGTCTGATTTGAAAAAAAATATCCTTCAATACAATAAAAAAAAAGCACAAATTACGCAACAAACATCCCATTGTAAAACTACCAAGACACGCCGAAAGCACGAAATATCGTCCCACATACGACTGGGGTGCATCTCAAATACATTAAAGATACTTTTTTCCTTCGTAGCGTGCATTCCATCAAAGTGAGACAAACGTCAGGCTAACGCCAACATACAGAACTTCAACGCCCAATACACCTTAAGGGTTATTGTGCACACGATACAGATATGATTGCCAGGTTGAATACATCCACCAAAAAAAGATTTCCGTCAATTTTCTTAGACTTAAATGTCTATTACATTGGATTTGATTGATTTAAAGTAAAAATGTTAACCAATTGGGTCGTTGAAGGCTCTCGAATTGGGCTACTCTATTGAAAGTCAGTAAAAATGTCAAAAAACTTCAGAACTTTACTACAGTGTGCAGACCATCGACAAAACCAGTTCTGGTTATTTAAATGTCATCATTTTACTAAACAATTACTAATTTCAAGTAAACTTTCATCGAATTTTTAGAAATTTATAATTTATGGAGCTAAAAGTGGGTCTTACATGACCTTTTCCTTTGCACAAATAGTTTTGGTAAAAAAAAATGTTTTTTTCAGCAGAAAATTACAAAATCTAGTTAACAGAAATTATAAATTTACATTCAATTACAAGTAATATAATTACCAAATATTTTTCAATAACAGTATAGTCTGGACCATTCTCGTAGTGGTGAAAAGTACTCTTCTTTTATTTCCCTTTCCCCAAGGGTGACTGGGGTGTAGAAATATGGTCACTTGGTCTTCTCCCGACCGGCAGTAAAACGCTTGCCGTGTAAAGATAGTGCCACGTTCTTGCACGTTAAGAACCCTTGCAACAACTCTTTGAGGGGATTTGTTGAAATGGAAAATTTCTGTCCATATACAATATACCCTCCTTTTTTTGTGGCTGTCCAAATTTCTCCGACCATTATCCCAGATGGCCTCTATTGTATCAACCTACCTATTGTATTTATTGTGAACTTGTTCTTGTCCTGAATATGCATGAAATATTTGCCACTGGACGTTAAACAACCAACAATCAATCAATTCATTTCCCTTAATATCAAGGTAAAAAACTCTGTTCTTCGACCTCCCGAATCAACAGCAGTTTGAAATATGCATTACGATCGCCTTTTCGGATGTGCTGGGCTCATCAGTGTGAGTAAACCAACATCTGACGAAGAACATGTTGACCTTTATTTTAAGATAAAGAGAACTGACATAATTCAGGTAATTGATGAAATTTCAAAAACTAGAAACAAGAACATACATAGACAAAATTATGCTACTTATTTTGTTTTAAGTGAGTTATGAAATTCAACTTAAAATCGTCTACTTAGTTGTGTTCAGCCATAACTATTCAACTAGCTACATTGTCCTGGGACTTTTCAGCTGTACTTGAACTAAAACAACTGGTTGAAAAGTTCCATCTGAACGAATTAACTAGTTGAAAAGTTTCAGTTCCAGAAACAAAATATTGGCTGTTACATCTTTACACTATAAACGACAAATATATTTTCCAATACCTGTGTTAATACTTGGTAAATTTTTAATAATTAATTAAAAATACTTAATTCCATCCCGGATGCTTTCGACATTACTCGTTACCTGTTTGTACAAAAATATTTATCGTTCGTAATTTATACGCATTTGATTGGTTAATTGAAATACATGTTTACTTCAGGTAAATATTTCTATCTAACTGTGATATACCATATACTGATTTTAAATCTAATATTAGAGAATATGTTTTTTTAAAAATAAATGGAGTAAAAAAGATGATGATAAATTACATGAAATTAAACCTAATTTAGGCAAACCTTTCAATAATATTATATTATGTGCAGAAAAGATCAGTGTGTTATTACTAGATGTCGTATTGGTCATACTAGAATAACACACGAGTATTTTTAAAAAATGAAGATGAACCACAATATGTTCCTTGCAACTGCAAGTATACTATTAAACATGTTTTAATTAATTGTATTGACTTTGCTGATATTCGTAAGAAGCATTTTAATGTCAATAATATGTATGATTTATTCAATGTTCCATTTACAAATATTGTTGCTTTTTTAAAAGAAATTGGAATTTATTATAGAATATAAGAATGTTATTATATTTAAATCGATTATAGTTTTTATCACGTTATTTTACTGTTGATTTTTATTTGTATATAATAAATTTGCTTTAGTCAAGAATTTTAGTATATTGAAGGACCTTTTGTCATATTTTAAAAATATGCTTTAAAATGTAATTTTTCTCGAATTAGCTCTCGCCGCGATATAGCCTTTTTGTGCTAATGCGGCGTAAAGCAACCAACAATCAATCAATCAATTATAAATATTTCCTGGTCATTTCGAAAAGTGTACTGGTCAATTCAACACGAAGAATTAAAGAAACACGACGAGGCGGTCGGTGGCATGGTTGAAGGGAAGAAAGGTCATAAAAAGGAGAAAGAAAAGAGGTCACAGAAAAAGAAAGAGTCAGGTAAATCTTTAATCAAGCAAAACTTTGATATAAATGACTAAAGGTCCGAAAAAAAATTATTAAAGGCTGTACATGAACAATTAAAAGGGTATCAGTTAATATCCGATTCAAGTCAAACAAGTAGTTTCAGTTCGGAAGACTCCGATAGGGCAAGTTCTGTGTTATCAAAAAAGAAAAGAACAAATCGCAGTAAAAATCAGAGTTCCAATATTCATTCTGAAAGTTCTCTTTCCGATAGCAAAGAGTCTAGTTCCGAATCGGACAGTTATACAAGGAGCATAAGAAAGAAATACAGAAAGAGCAAGAGAAAGTCGGGATTAGTGGTGTCATCTAGACAAAAAACAAAGTATCCACAGGACTGTCCGCAGTCAAAATTACAATTAAAATATGCAAACAAAAAAATAAAGTTTGAGGATTTGAAATTCCATCAATTTGTAGCGGGGCAGATGGAGATAATTGTATCATGTAAAAGCGACAAAGAAAAGAATGGTAGATTGACTTTATTAAAGAAAATTTCGTATTATTATGTGTATTTGTTTATGTTTATTAATGAAATGCACATTTATACCCCTGGGGGTTGAAGGCATATACAAACAATATACACAATAGAAAAATCAACATATTAAACATCATATATAAAGTGGTAAAACAGTAATATTTATGCAGGCGTTGTGTCCACTCCCCTCAGTGCAAATGAACGGAACAGTAAGCTGCATAATATCAAATGAAGATAGAATTAATTGTAATCTATCTGTTTCAGACAAATTAAAGTATTCTGGACATATATTATTTATATCTTTTTCAAGCTGATTACGTAAAGATTTATTTATTTTACATTTTAAAAAAATTGGGTTTCATCTTCAACCGCATTTATATTACAATGTTTACATATTCTATTTTCTATATGAATTTTTTTTATATCTACCCCTCTCTATTTCCAAGAAATGGTCACTTTCTCGCATTTTACATAATAATTTTCTATTTTCAAAACTATTTTTAGAAATGTATTTGTCTATTTCATATTTTGTTTTTATTTTACTGTACAAGAATATTTTACTGGTTTCATTAGTTAATTTTTAATTTTTCAAAGAAAATATTTTCAAAGCTATCTAAGTTCTTTTTTAATATTTTTTGAGAATGAACTCTTCTCTTGTTTATAGTTTATATCCTGAATTTTATTTATGTCTAATTTATTTACATTGGCTATATTTTCTACATATGAAAACCATGAAAATATACCGTTAGTGCTAAGCCATGTAGATAAACAAAAAGCATCATCTAATAAAGGGTTATTTTCATCACTAGAAATTCTTGCTAAGTAGTTCAATGATTGTACTTTAATAAAGACATCTATGGAATACTGAGCTAGTCCTGCTCTTGCAGCTATATTGAAAGATTGTTTATTAAGCCCATGTATACATTTGCAAAATTTTTAATGTGTCTCTTCCACTTGGCTACTATCAATCATTGCTAAAATATCAAATTTACTCATGTCTTTAATTTGAGCTCGTTTTTCAGCTCTTGTTATTTTTTCATAAAAATTCATATTCCTAATTTCAGAGTTATACATAAGAATAGGTTTAACTAGTGATTCGAACAATTTTTTGTATACTTTTATAGACACATTTTCTAAAGGAGAAAGATACTTAATAATAGAAAACAAAACTTTAGGTACCTTTCTTATCCAATTCAGTGTGTGATGAAGTCAATTTCCCAGATGCTTCAATTATATTTCCAAGATATTTATATTTTAAAACTTTTTCTTGTTTGTCACCATTTAAGTAAAAATCATATTTATTATATAAAATGTTTTTCTGCTGAAAGACCATTATTTTAGTTTTCTTACCCCAGGAGTAGATTACCTTAGCCATATTTGGCACAACTTTTTGGAATTTTGGATCCTCAATGCTCTTCAACTTTATATTTATTTGGCTTTTTAACTATTTTGATCTGAGCGTCACTGATGAGTCTTATGTAGACGAAACGAGCGTCTGGCGTTTAAAATTATAATCCTGGTACTTTTGATAACTATTTTGTGTATTTATTGTGAGCTGCCACTTATTAGACGTGTTAGAAAAGTCGACACTACTGCTGGCGCTCGTGTTGGATGAAGATTAATACGATATGATATATAGGGGTCATCTCCAAAAGTTTAAATGCTCTCTCATATTGTGTTACCTGTATGGGTGTGTTTGATACACTGTAAGGCGTAATTACTTTTAGCAAGACATTTATACGCATTGTATGTGACTTTTAAAACTAATCACGTGGAATATTGAAAAAAGTATATTCACACATGCAATTGGTATTATTTGATTAAAGGAATATATATAAATTATTAAAAAAAATCTTAATTACTTTTCGTTGAAAAGGGGGGCAATGCTTGTTTCTATTTACTTTTCAGAATCAACAAATGCTAAATGACTTGCAAATCCACTAGAGGAAGAAGATATAGTATGTCTTCGCCTTAACTCCTAGGAAACTCAAACTATTGTTTTATTCTCATTTAGTGACGATTATTTTCCCCAATATATTATAACGAAACATTTTTTTTTTTAAATATTCCTTGTTCGTAAGATAAAAGCATGATGCTTATATGCCAACGTAAATACAAGATTTTGTGGGCTCTCGTCTTATAACATAAGCATTGTTTAATTGGGTGGAATTTGTTTAATACGAAAAAAAATCATGTTGTCTTTCAACAAGTCCAGCACATAATTCAACAATTTGATTAAGTTCATTTCTGCGATGTCTCCACAAAGTTCCAACAACTCTAAATGTCTTAAGACACCTTATTGCATGTTCAACGTACACCCGACATGTAGACATTCTTCTATTAAATTTCTTACATTTTCTTTTTTCCCTCGGCGTTTTCCGTCTCAATTGATGTCTCCTATATGGAGTAACAATAGGTGCACGATCTGCATAAATTTTATCGGCTAAAATGACATAATTTGGCGGAAAATCTAATTCTAAATTAGTCCCAATACTTGGTAACAGATTGAATTGTTGAGCATCGTTTTGATGGCCAAGAAAGCCACTTTTAACAAGGCGGATATGATTTTTGATTGTCCACTACAATTTGTGTATGGATGCAATGAACATGGCGATGTCCAGAGTAATATTCCTACTGCGGTTCTACTTGAGGCCTGTATATGGCATGGGAGGTTCCATCAATGGCTGCCAAAGCAGTAGGAATGTTTGACCAATTCCCATGTAACTGAAGCCATTGTTGACGGCTAGGCCAGGCTATATTTGGTGAATATATTTCCCATAAAATTGGTATAAGGGCTCTTATGTGCATAGAAACGGTATGAGACGAAACGTCAAAAAGTAAACTCAGAAGATTGTAACACGGGTAACTACGGAGCCATAACAGAACTAACAGTAGACGATTGATAGGTGAAAGTCTGTGTGGTCTTCCAGGACGACTCTCGTGTATCCTTGGCCCAACTGTTCCCAGCATTTGCAATATAGTTTTGGTGTTTCCCCACATGAACGGTAAATGCGTAACGATGATTTGAAAATATTAAAAATACATCTCACCAAGCCACATTTCATTTCTTCCTTCAGACACCCGATGGTAAATATCTAAAGTGGGTTCTGGGGGAGGGTGTATAACTACCATAACTGAGTTGAACGTATTCTGAAAAATTACTGATGGGTCTGCTGGTGGATTTACCAAAGAAGGAATTGAACCTGATAAAGTTGCAATATCCATTATGACCTGAAACAATATTAAAAATCAATAACAAAAAAGAACACAGCTACATTTATTCAGAACTTAAAGACATCTTTTACAATGTTTTTGTTTATCTAAACCTACGACAGTAAAGGAGCACTCTGTTTGCCGGTTTGTGTGTCCGCCCCTCACTCCGTCAGGTGTGAGTTTTTAATACAGTTGAAGTAACCTGCATCTAATTGAATCTGAGTACATATGTTCCTTATAGTGTGATCTTCTGAATGTATAAGACAATTTAGGGTTTTCACCCAAATAGATCTTGGTATAATAAACATGGAAAATGAAAATGCGAATAGGCAACATTGTACTGTGAACACAAATTGTCGCTTGGAAACACGTTTTTTTTCAAACATTTTAAAACTTTCGAGAGGTGTTTTGACCTCAAAGTGTCTTGTACCATCATTTAATATACACGACTAACTTATCCTTTGTCGAAAAAACTTTTTAATGCAAAGATAATCTGAAAAAGGTTTCATGGTTTGCTGCCTTAAAATTGAGCGAACGATTGACTGTTTACTGCACATGTCAATGTTGGGCCTTCTCCCTGAATCGCTGTAAAGACTTATTAGGTTCAATGAAAATTAAAGTTAACGATTGTCAAAACATAAATACATTAAAAAATGAAAAAAAAATGAATTTCTTGCTTAAAAATCGTACGTATAAGTGTTGCCATACAATTAATATAAGGGGACGACCATTTGATATTCTGGGGGGGGGGGGGGGCAGGAGTTTTTGTTTTGGATGAGTTATTTATTTTCACTTCATGACAAGTTATGTTATTTATTTTTCGCGGCTTCGCCGCGTTACTGTTTATTTTCAGCTTTTGCAAGGACAAGTTATTTATTTTCATCTCCTGCATGACGAATTATTTATTTTCACTGTATGCTCGACCAGTTTATTTATTCATTTTTCGCGGCTTCGCCCTCAACCATTTATTTTCAGCTTTTGCCGTGGGAAGTTATTTATTTTCAAAATCCTCCTGCCCCCACCCCCCAAAAAATTTCAAATGGTCAACCCCTAACATGCGTCACCTGAACTATCTTGATGAGATGAATTGATAAAATGATGTCCAGTTTCAAGTTTTAAGATATTATATAATATTAGCGGTTAATCTATGAAATTTAAAAAAAAACACCTTGTTTTTTTTTGTAGCACATATGCAGTATTTCAATGCATTCAATAAAAGAATATTACAGATGAGCCTGATATAGTAAAGGATGAAAGCCAATCCCCCCTCCCCCCCAACCCAACCCAACCCATCCCAAAAAAATCTGTAAATTCGTCAGAAAATGGAATCATACCAAGAATCAACTTTATCCACTGATTAAAACTATTTGTTTCATATTACAACCACTTTTTAAAATAGGGCGAATTACCAAACAATGAAAGAAGGAAGTTGTGTTTTTAAATCTAAAACTAATCGAGTTTACCGAAATAAATTTTTCACGAACTACATTACAGGATACACAAACTGAAAGGTTAACCAGTTAACGTTCGGAAGATGGAAACAGAGAAAAAAGCAGGTATGATATCAAAATTAATTAAAAATAACCGATATATTAATCCGTCTTTTTCAGATTATACTAAAATTGATATCAATGAATTTTCTGTACAAAGCATATGCTACCAACAAAATTAGGAGATGATGTACATGTATGATTGGCACTTAACAGTATAAGTAACTACAATTTTAATGGGAATTGCTTTACACGTACGCCTCAATTATATCGTGCTTATATTTATGCAATGGGACATCATAAGTTAGAGACATTACTTACTTTCAAAAGTTGTGCTTGTTCGGACTGTTCGACTTTTTTGATGAAAAAATAAAGAATGTGCTTCAATTTATATTATTGTATGTTCGTATAGTTTTCGTATAAGAATTTTGAAAATACTTCGTTTTCAGTAATGAATATCTCAGGCACTAGACTTATTAACTTTATCGCTAGACTTCACCACTCGAGCGCTAGATTTATCAACTGAATTGTTTAACTTATCATCTCGAGCACTTAATTTATTTTCACGAGCACTTGCCTAATTATTTCTAGCGCTATATCAATTGCTACATTAGACAAATTATCTCGTGCACTCGATTTATTATCTCTAGCGCTCAATTTATCATACCAATTGCTGGACAAATTATCTCGAGTACTCGACTTGTAATCTTTTGCGCTCAACTTATCATATGAATTGCTACATTAGACAAATTATCTCGTGCACTCGACTTATTATCTCTAGCGCTCAACTTATCATACCGATTGCTTGACAAATTATCTCGAGTACTCGACTTGTAATCTCTAGCGCTCAACGTATCATATCAATTACTACATTAGACAAATTATCTCGTGCACTCAACTTATTATCTCTAGCGCTCGACATATCATATCAATTGGTAGACAACTTATCTCGTGCACTCGACTTATTATCTCTAGCGCTCGACATATCATATCAATTGCTATCAAATTATCTCTAGCGCTCGACTTATTATCTCTAGCGCTCGACATATCATATTCATTGCTAGACAAGTTATCTCATGCGCTCGACTTATCATAACCTTAGAGCTAGATTTATAAATCCAAGCTCTTTACATATTATCTCGAGCGCTCGATTTATCTCGATCACTCAACTGTATCATCTCTTAACTTAACGACTTATTTACTCGAGCGCTAAACCGTTTTATCGTGACCGCTTGACGCAATTTGTCAAGCGCTAGAATTATTATCTAGAGCGAAGATAGATCAAATCAAACCCTTTAATTTTCTTTAAACCATTACATTTAGATATGGTAAATGATACATGGACATCGCGATTAAGTGAAGGACTAAATGACAGACGGTCGAACAAGCGCAGATACTGAACATATATTGTGCATCTTCTATCGTTCGCCGATAAAAAGCGGATCACAATTTTTAATCCAGAAGGAAAAAAAAACATCTTGCACATATTAATAGTCAATAAAAACGACAGTCATATATAAAGCCAATCATATCAAAAATATAAAGGAAAATGATATAAAGTAAGAATAAATGCATATACATGTAAACCAAATTTTCAACGTATCAGTAAAATAAACATTCATAGTTAACTCAGACATTTTTTTCAGGAGAATTGGTGACTATCTTGGCCACAAAAAGGAGGAAGGCTGTTCCAATAACAAAACCAGAGCTCTTAATTCTATTCCAAGCATATATGCAAAACCCATGCTCATGGCCCAAAATCATTGCAGACATGAGAGAACAGATGCATGCACTATCAACAGACACACAGGATTTATATAAAGAAGCTACGGATAAGCAGCTAAAGGTCCGATTGGCAACAAAATTTGGCCGGCTTGTAGCGACCCCCCTTGAATCAATTCAGGATATTGATATAAGGTACAAGAACAGTTTTCTATCTTTTTTAAGTGTAGTAAAGTTACGTATCTGTACAAAAATATAATATTAGAAAACGTCATTGAATGTCAAGGACTACATGTACCATCAATAGTTGTCAAACTAATTATGTATAATATGTATACTCATATTTCTTAAATAATATATATATATATATATATATATATATATATATATATATATATATATTATATATATATATATATATATATATAAATTAGTTTGACAATTATTGATGGTACTTGTATTGCCGGTTTCTTATATTATATTTTTGTACATAATATATATATTTTAAACAAGTCTAAATTAAAGACATGTATTATATATAATTCGTTTATATAACAATGTTAGATCTGTAAATAAACTGGGATTCGAACTCATAATACCGAGATATCATGGCACCGCCGCGTGCACAGTATCCGGTGCGCTCGACCTCTCGACCCCATAGGCTCATAAATATATGATAAATACATATCAAAGTTACCAGGCTTAAAATTTAAAAATACACTAGGAAATACAAATTATATAAAAAATTATTCAACTGGTATGTCGTCATCTGTATTCCACACAAATTCAAGATGATTGTATTATCTCGTTCCCAAAATATAGATGTTTGAAAAAATGATGTTTTATTTTTTTTCTCAATTGCTGAATTTCATGTTAACCCTTTAGACAACGGTCATAATCATAAACACGGTTGTTGTGTTGCATTGTTAAACACGTCCAAGTGCTTATCATGTTTTTATAAGAAAGGTTTCCAGTTTTAAGCATGTTTATTTTCAAAAGTCAGTATTTAGGTTAAGCATATTTCGATGGTCACTATATGAAGCAAAATCCTTGCTTAATAACTATCGTATCTGCGGTGACAGAAACCGTGCATGTTTCATATGTTCTCGCTTGTTCTATAATAATTATTGTGTTTAGAAAGTATCAAACTGCTTTACTATAAAACGACAAACATTGATGATGTTATCAAGATTAACATGTTTATATCGTTAACATGTATAAAACAGAACATGTATAGCCTGGTTTTGTTAAGAATCTGAACACAATCTTTTAATATTTACATTACATTAAATATTAAAGCAAGCTAATTATATCCCAATTTTCAATATATATCAACAATATATTATTTTTTTTACATGTGTCCAAAAGTATATATTTTTACAAGCTGTATTTGATTTTTAGGAATGACGTACAAAAAATAAAAGAAATAGAGTTGAGATTATCAACAAATACCAGTAAAGGGACACCGCAGACATCGTCCAAAATTATCAAAATACCGGAAGATGAGGTTCTTATTGCTATCGCCAATGTCTTTAAAACAGAACCTCAAACGGTCCCAGAGGACCCTATTGAAATTAAGGATATGGGAGAAGAAGCTGCAGCAATGACTGACGAGGGCACAGCAAGTATCGTCGACCAACAACCATGCACGTCGGCTCCAAAGAAAGGCGGGAAAAGTTTAAGGGGTCAGCTGGTGGCAAATATGTCATCGTCTGACGAGGACACACCCATTGTAGAACCACCAAAGAAGAAAAAGAAAACCGAGAAGAAAAAAAGAGTTTCAACAATGGAATTGGCCAGACAAAACCAGTTAGCATACAAAAGATTCATGGAAACGAAAATACCAAAAATTTTAAAGGCTATCGGAATTGAGTCAGACAGCAGTGCCGATGACTCTGATTGATTCTTGAATTAAATGAATTACTTCTACCTAATTAGTTTCCATTTTTTGTATATACCAAAGCGAACTTTTAAAAATAGCAATAACTTAGATGGATATCAAAAAATAATCTATCCATTACTGAAAAACTAAATTCCTCAAAAAAATGAAGTAAAATGGTGTGGTTTGATTGCCAAAGAAATATAAATCCACTAGAGACCAAATTTATAGTTTACCGTGCGACTTTTAACATACAATTACACTCGACATTACAAAGCACCAGACAAAGATTGTTTACTTATTACGTCATCTGACCCAAAGGGTACAAGTGGATTGTTCTCATTACTTGAAGTCCGTCGTTCATTAGCTTTTAAACATATCTTCTTATCTAAATTAACTCAACTAAACTTGGTCTAAATCGTCCTTATGGGATCTTTTTTTAAATAAGCATTGAGGGTTTCCTGGTGACAACCTGTCAACCAAACAACATGGTCGCCATTACTAAAATAGTACATATGTGTCTACTATAGAAATCAATGGGAAAAATTTAGAAAAGAAAACTATTTCAAAGGTTGAAAACTAATCTAAAAAGATATTTGAGGTCTACAGTTACTATTGTAAGACTACACTGTAAAAATGGTGTTTAGGAAATAAACACTTTCTAAACATGTTTAGGAAATACACATAATCCTAAACATGTTTCCAACCTGGGAACACATTTGGCATTTGGGATTATGTTTAGATCTAAACACTGTTTTTACAGTGTACAACAGGATATCTCGATTTTTTGTCTAAGGTCCATTTTTTTCATGCGGTGCTAACTTTTTCTCCTTGGTATGTTTCATTATCAGAATTATTCAGTTTTACGTTTTCTATAAACCATGTGTATATCTTCTCTTTCAACAATCAATACAGTGCACAATACAGTGCACAGTAAATAAACAGCAAAACAAATCTACCTGAAACTATTAACTGTTTAAGTTCAAGAATATTCTTATGGCACACTGCTATTCACAGACAAAAGTGTATGTAACATATAAACTCCAACATGACTGGGTACGAATTTGTTTATGATAAGGTGAACGAAAACTTAAATCATGAGAAACAAATCTACGTTGACCGAAAATAAATATTGTTGTCTATGCGTCCTGTTCTTATCATGGGTAAACTACCTCTGTGTCCTCGGTTTTTTCTTAGTTCTGAGGGTAGTACATGAAGAGGGTTCAAACATCAGTTTTCAACTTGAACTCTACGTACATCACAATAACATCACGGCAAATCGATACATTTTTAAAAGATAAAATCTGAATAATTTTCGATTCTTCAGAATAATTTTCGATTCTTCAGAATAATTTAAGATTCTTCAGATTAGTTTTAGATTCTTCAGATTTAAAACAATGCAATAATTCAAACGAAATTATGTTTGAATTATATATATATATATAGGGTGTGATTTGCTCATTATCGGCCGCCTAGTCATATTTTCGTTTGAATTATTGCATTGATTTCAAATCTGAAGAATCTAAAATTATTCTGAAAAATCTAAATATATATATAAGATAAGATAAGATGCAATATTGTTAATTTACAGGTCATATAAAGTTTTGTGTTGACAATTGCAAAATGCAAAACACCATTGAAATCGTAAATGCAAATGAATGTTAATTTACACGAATGCAATTGGGACACGAAGGGTCGATTGAAAATATATGTGTGAATTTGTAGCTACGGAAAACATCATCTCTGTTTTTCGAAGTGTAAAGTGGCGTCCATTTTCTTGGTCTAGTATACATTAGGTTTTCGGGGCCTGCTCAAAACTTCCGCTCGGTGCGGGATTTCTCGCTTGTTGAAGACCCTGGAGTTGTTTTAAATATTGTGGTCTGGTTGTTGTTTTTCTGACATAATCCCTGTTTCCATTCTTCTTATTCAATTAATTGAGACGAATTGTATTTTATCATTTTCTTTCGATAGCTTGCAAACTTGGTTTTGAAAAAAAATTAGAAAATTTGAAAGTAAAAAGATTCCATCTTATCAAAGACGCTTGATTAATAAACGTTAAGCGAAACAGAAATCATAATCCCTGTTTTCTGGTCTTATAAGAGTTGACCTGGGGTGAGGATGGAGGGGGTTAGGGGTGCATTTTAATGTTTCTATATTTGTTTCTGCTATTTGTTTTGAACTATTTTTTCTATCTTTTTAATTTACTTTCAGCTGTTCTACCATCAGTGAGCTAAAAAGGAATATATTAATAAACAATTTAATATAAAAACGTAAATATGTGAAGTCGTGCGTTATACGACTATGCCCTTTTTACCATTTGTTTACAAAACGTAAAACAAGATTAATATGATAATTGATAAAAAAAAAAAATTTAAATTTAAACTATTTTACTTTTTTTTACATGATATTTGATCGTCTTCTGTGTTATTTATTAAAAAAACTGCTGCAGGTAAACATCAACTGTATCAAACACACCCATACAGGTAACAAAATATGAGATAGAATTTAAACTTTTAGAGATGACCCCTGTATGTATATCCATCTTCGCTAGCCAAGGGTTACGATCCACTCCCGCTCTCTTAACCCTTGGCGGATTGAGCCAACATTTGTGAAAACAATGTTGCGCCATCTGTCGGAAGATTTAAGTCACGCCCATTCCGAATACATTATTCTTGACCAATGGTAGCACTTGAACACTTCAATTTGGAGGTAAAAACACAGGAGTGTCTAGATTCTACACACTTGGTAAAGCCGGAAACGAAAATATCCGCCAACATTCATGCGTTTGTGCATGAAACATACACAGGAACTTCTATTAGTTGATTAAAAACATTCAAGTTGTCACTAAATATAGTCGTATGTTTAGGGATGTAAAGATTTGTTGCACAATAAACACGTGGCAATTGTTTACAAACACTTTCTACATTTACACGTGATCATGTTAAAGGCGCTTTTTGATTGGATGCAGCGAGTTTCGACTGCAACCAATAAAAATCCTTACCCTGTGTCTCCTAAATTTTATCTCAATCCGCCAAGGGTGAAGAGAGCGGGAGTGAATCGTAACCCTTGGCTAGCGAAGATGCTGTATATCATATTGTGTTAATCTTCATCCAACACGAGCGCCAGCAGTAGTATCGACTTTTCTAACACGTCTATTAGAAAGTAAACTTGAACTAACCACATAATTGTTATGAATTTGCCACATTTTTCTGTAAATTTTACCACTTTTTGGATAATCGTATTTGATGTTACCTTAAATCGGTCATTTGATCAAGACAATTTTCTGATATGTATTTACAATTGTATTAGAAAGTAAACTTGAACCAACCACGTAATTGTTATGAATTTGCCACATTTTTCAGTAAATTTTACCACTTTTTGGATAATTGTATTTGATGTTACCTTAAATAGGTCATTTGATCAAGACAATTTTCTGATATGTATTGACAATTGTATTAGAAGGCAATTGAAACCAACCACATAATTATTAAGAAATTGCCACATTTTTCCGTAAATTTTACCAATCTTTGGATAATTCATTTAGATGTTACCTTAAATCGACCATATTTTATAGATATTGGAATAGAATGTACACTTTACCTTCCTTCGGTGTATTGTTAACTTTTGCACATTTTACAGTTAATTTGATATTTTTTTTTATAATTGTATTTGATGTTACCTTAAATCGGTCATTTGATCAAGACAATTTTCTGATCTGTATTTACAATTGTATTAGAAAGTAAACTTGAACCAACCACGTAATTGTTATGAATTTGCCACATTTTTCAGTAAATTTTACCACTTTTTGGATAATTGTATTTGATGTTACCTTAAATAGGTCATTTGATCAAGACAATTTTCTGATATGTACTGACAATTGTATTAGAAGGCAAATTGAAACCAACCACATAATTATTAAGAAATTGCCACATTTTTCAGTAAATTTTACCAATCTTTGGATAATTCATTTAGATGTTACCTTAAATCGACCATATTTTATAGATATTGGAATAGAATGTACACTTTACCTTCCTTCGGTGTATTGTTAACTTTTGCACATTTTACAGTTAATTTGATATTTTTTTTTATAATTGTATTTGATGTTACCTTAAATCGGTCAATTGATCAAGACAATTTTCTGATATGTATTGGCAATTGTATTAGAAAGTAAACTTGAACCAACCACATAATTGTTATGAAATTGCCACCTTTTTCAGTAAATTTTACCACTTTTTGGATAATCGTATTTGATGTTACTTAAATCGGTCATTTGATCAAGACAATTTTCTGATATGTATTTACAATTGTATTATAAAGTAAACTTGAACCATACCACATAATTGTTATGAATTTGCCACCTTTTTCAGTAAATTTTACCACTTTTTGGATAATTGTATTTGATGTTAGCTTAAACTGGTCATTTGATGAAGACAATTTTCTGATATGTGTTGACAATTGTATTAGAAATTAAACCTGAACCAACGACATAATTGTTATGAATTTGCCACATTTTTCAGTAAATTTTACCACTTTTTGGATAATTGTATTTGATGTTACCTTAAATAGGTCATTTGATCAAGACAATTTTCTGATATGTATTGACAATTGTATTAGAAAGCAAATTGAAACCAACCACATAATTATTAAGAAATTGCCAGATTTTTCAGTAAATTTTACCAATTTTTGGATAATTCATTTAGATGTTACCTTAAATCGACCATATTTTAAAGATATTTGCATAGAATGTACACCTTACCTTCATTCGGTGTATTGGTAACTTTTGCACATTTTACAGTTAATTTGATAATCTTTTTGATAATTGTATTGGATGTTATCTGAAATCGGTCATTTGATCAATATAGTTTTCTGATATGTATTGAAAATTGTATACGAAGTAAGTACTGACAAATATATACGACGTAAACTTGAACCAACCACACAATTATTAAGAAATTGCCACTTTTTTCAGTAAATTTTACCACGTTTTTTTTAAATTCATGTAGATTTTTCCTTATATCGACCATAATTTATAGATATTTGCATAGAATGTATACCCAACCTACCTTAGGTGTATTGTTTTTTTTGCACATTTGACAGTAAATTTGACATTTTTTTTTATAATTGTATTTGATGTTACCTGAAATTGGTCATTTGATCAAGACAATTTTCTGATATGTATTGGCAATTGTATTAGAAAGTAAACTTGAACTAACCACATAATTGTTATGAATTTGCCACATTTTTCTGTAAATTTTACCACTTTTTGGTAATCGTATTTGATGTTACCTTAAATCGGTCATTTGATCAAGACAATTTTCTGATATGTATTTACAATTGTATTAGAAAGTAAACTTGAACCAACCACGTAATTGTTATGAATTTGCCACATTTTTCAGTAAATTTTACCATTTTTTGGATAATTGTATTTGATGTTACCTTAAATAGGTCATTTTATCAAGACAATTTTCTGATATGTATTGACAATTGTATTAGAAGGCAAATTGAAACCAACGACATAATTATTAAGAAATTGCCACATTTTTCAGTAAATTTTACCAATCTTTGGATAATTCATTTAGATGTTACCTTAAATCGACCAATTTTTTATAGATATTGGAATAGAATGTACACCTTACCTTCCTTCGGTGTATTGGTAACTTTTGCACATTTTACAGTTAATTTGATATTTTTTTTGATAATTGTATTGGATGTTATCTGAAATCGGTCATTTGATCAATACAATTTTCTGATATGTATTGACAATTGTATACGAAGTAAACTTAAACCAACCACACAATTGTTATGAATTTGCCACATTTTTCAGTAAATTTTACCACTTTTTGGATAATCGTATTTGATGTTACCTTAAATCGGTCATTTGATCAAGACAATTTTCTGATATGTATTTACAATTGTATTATAAAGTAAACTTGAACCAACCACATAATTGTTATGAATTTGCCACCTTTTTCAGTAAATTTTACCACTTTTTGGATAATTGTATTTGATGTTACCTTAAACTGGTCATTTGATGAAGACAATTTTCTGATATGTATTGACAATTGTATTAGAAAGCAAATTGAAACCAACCACATAATTGTTATGAAATTGCCAGATTTTTCAGTAAATTTTACCAATTTTTGGATAATTCATTTAGATGTTACCTTAAATCGACCATATTTTATAGATATTTGCATAGAATGTACACCTTACCTTCCTTCGGTGTATTGGTTACTTTTGCACATTTTACAGTTAATTTGATAATCTTTTTGATAATTGTATTGGATGTTATCTGAAATCGGTCATTTGATCAATATAATTTTCTCATATGTATTGACAATTGTATACGAAGTAAGTACTGACAAATGTATACGACGTTAACTTGAACCAACCACACAATTATTAAGAAATTGCCACTTTTTTCAGTAAATTTTACCACGGTTTTTTAAATTCATGTAGATTTTTCCTTAAATCGACCATAATTTATAGATATTTGCATAGAATGTATACCCAACCTACCTTAGGTGTATTGTTTTTTTTTGCACATTTGACAGTAAATATGACATTTTTTATTATAATTGTATTTGATGTTACCTGAAATTGGTCATTTGATCAAGACAATTTTCTGATATGTATTGGCAATTGTATTAGAAAGTAAACTTGAACTAACCACATAATTGTTATGAATTTGCCACATTTTTCTGTAAATTTTACCACTTTTTGGATAATCGTATTTGATGTTACCTTAAATCGTGCATTTGATCAAGACAATTTTCTGATATGTATTTACAATTGTATTAGAAAGTAAACTTGAACCAACCACATAATTGTTATGAATTTGCCACATTTTTCAGTAAATTTTACCACTTTTTGGATAATTGTATTTGATGTTACCTTAAACCGGTCATTTGATCAAGACAATTTTCTGATATGTGTTGACAATTGTGTTAGAAAGTAAACCTGAACCAACCACATAATTGTTATGAATTTGCCACATTTTTCAGTAAATTTTACCACTTTTTGGATAATTGTATTTGATGTTACCTGAAATCGGTCATTTGATCAAGACAATTTTCTGATATGTATTGGCAATTGTATTAGAAAGTAAACTTGAACTACCACATAATTGTTATGAATTTGCCACATTTTTCTGTAAATTTTACCACTTTTTGGATAATCGTAGTTGATGTTACCTTAAATCGTGCATTTGATCAAGACAATTTTCTAATATGTATTTACAATTGTATTAGAAAGTAAACTTGAACCAACCACATAATTGTTATGAATTTGCCACATTTTTCAGTAAATTTTACCACTTTTTGGATAATTGTATTTGATGTTACCTTAAATCGGTCATTTGATCAAGACAATTTTCTAAAATATGTAATTACAATTGTATTCGAAAGTAAACTTGAACCAACCACATAATTGTTATGAATTTGCCACATTTTTCAGTAAATTTTACCACTTTTTGGATAATCGTATTTGATGTTACCTTAAATCGGGCATTTGATCAAGACAATTTTCTGATATGTATTTACAATTGTATTAGAAAGTAAACTTGAACCAACCACATAATTGTTATGAATTTGCAACATTTTTCAGTAAATTTTACCACTTTTTGGATAATTGTATTTGATGTTACCTTAAACCGGTCATTTGATCAAGACAATTTTCGGATATGTATTGACAATTGTATTAGAAGGTAAACTTGAACCAACTACATAATTATTAAGAAATTGTCACATTTTTAGTAAATTTTACCAATTTGGATAATTCATTTAGATGTTACCTTAAATCGACCATATTTTATAGATATTTGCATAGAATGTACACCTTACCTTCCTTCGGTGTATTGGTAACTTTTGCACATTTTACAGTTAATTTGATAATTTTTTTGATAATTGTATTGGATGTTATCTGAAATCGGTCATTTGATCAATATAATTTTCTGATATGTATTGACAATTGTATACGAAGTAAACTTGAACCAACCACACAATTATTAAGAAATAACCACTTTTTTCAGTAAATTTTACCACGTTTTTTTGAAATTCATGTAGATTTTTCCTTAAATCGACCATAATTTATAGATATTTGCATAGAATGTATACCCAACCTACCTTAGGTGTATTGTTTTTTTTGGCACATTTGACAGTAAATTTGACATTTTTTTTTTATAATTGTATTTGATGTTACCTTAAATCGGTCATTTGATCAAGACAATTTTCTAATATGTATTGGCAATTGTATTAGAGAGTAAACTGTTAAATAAAAAAATTGACAAATTTACAGTAATATATAAAAAAAATATCAATAAGGTAATATCCGAACGAATATCCAAAAAGTGGTTTAATTGAATGAAAAATGTTGATATTTTTTTATAAAGCTGTGGTAGGTTCATGTTTTCTTCCTGATCAAATGACCGATTTAAGGTAACGTCAAAAACATTATAAAAAAATTGACAAATTTACAGTAAAATATGAAAAAATTTCATTAAGGTAACATCCGAAGGAATATCCAAAAAGTGGTTAAATTGAATAAAAAATTTTGAAATGTTTTGATAAAGCTGTGGTTGGTTCAAGTTTTCTTCTTGATCAAATGACCGATTTAAGTTAATATAAAAAAATTGACAAATTTACAGTAATATATGATAAATATATGAATAAGGTAATATCCGAACGAATATCCAAAAAGTGGTTAAATTGAATAAAAAATCTTAAAATGTTTTGATAAAGCTGTGGTTTGTTCAAGTTTTCTTCTTGATCAAATGAAAGGTTTAAGGTAACATAAAAAAAAATATCAAAAAATTGACAAATTTACAGTAAAATATGAAAAAAATATCATTAAGGTAACATCCGAAGGAATATCCAAAAACTGGTTAAATTGAATAAAAAATTTTGAAATGTTTTGATAAAACTGTGGTTGGTTCAAATTTTCTTCTTGAACAAATGACAGATTTAAGGTAACAAAAAAAAAATTATCAAAAAATTGTCAAATTTACAGTAAAATATGAAAAAAATATCAATAAGGTAACATCCGAATGAATATCCAAAAAGTGGTTAAATTGAATAAAAAATGTTGATATTTTTTTATAAAGCTGTGGTTGGTTCAAATTTTCTTCTTGAACAAATGACCGATTTAAGGTAATATCAAAAAAATCATCAAAAAATTGACAAATTTGCAGTTAAATATGAAAAAAATATCAATAAGGTAACATCCGAATAAATATCCAAAAGTAGATAAATTGAATAAAAAATCGTGAAATATTTGCATAAAGCTTTGGTTCGTTCAAGTTTTCTTCTTGATCAAATGACCGATTTAAGTTAATATAAAAAAATTGACAAATTTACAGTAAAATATGAAAAAAATATGAATAAGGTAATATCAGAACGAATATCCAAAAAGTGGTTAAATTGAATTAAAAATCTTGATATTTTTTGATAAAGCTGTGGTTGGTTCACGTTTTCTTCTAGATCAAATGACCGATTTAAGGTAACATCAAAAAAATTATCAAAAAATTGACAAATTTACAGTAAAATATGACAAAAATATCAATAAGGTAACATCCGAATGAATATCCAAAAAGTGGTTAAATTGAATAAAAAATCGTAAAATATTTTCATAATGCTTTGGTTGGTTCAAGTTTTCTTCTTGATCAAATGACCGATTTAAGTTAATATAAAAAAATTGACAAATTTACAGTAAAATAGTAAAAAAATATGATTAAGGTAATATCCGAACGAATATCTTAAAAGTGGTAAAATTGAATGAAAAATATTGATATTATTTTATAAAGCTGTGGTAGGTTCACGTTTTCTTCTAGATCAAATGACGATTTAAGGTAACATCAAATAAATTATCAAAAAAAATGATAAATTACAGTAAAATATGAAACAAATATCAATAAGGTAACATCTGAACGAATATCAAAAAAGTGGTTAAATTGAATGAAAAACGTTAATATTTTTTGATAAAGCTGTCGTTTGTTCATGTTTTCTTCCTGATCAAATGACCGATTTAAGGTAACATAAAGAAAATTATCAAAAAATTGACAAATTTACAGTAAAATATGAAAAAAATATCAATAAGATAACATCCGAACGAATATCCAAAAAGTTGTTAAATTGAATAAAATATTTTGAAATGTTTTGACAAAGCTGTGGTTAGTTCAAGTTTTCTGCTTGATCAAAAGACAGATTTCAGGTAACATCAAAAAAATTATCAAAAAATTGACAAATTTACAGTAAAATATGAAAAATATCAATAAGGTAACATTCGAATTAATATCCAAAAAGTGGTTAAATTGAATAAAATATTTTGAAATGTTTTGATAAAGCTGTGGTTGGTTCAAATTTTCTTCTTGAACAAATGACAGATTTGAGGTAACATCAAAAAAATTATCAAAAAATTGACAAATTTACTGTAAAATATGACAAAAATATCAATAAGGTAACATCCGAATGAATATTCAAAAAGTGGTAAAATTGAATAAAAAATCGTGAAATATTTTCATAAAGCTGTGCTTGGTTCAAGTTTTTTTCTTGAACAAATGACCGATTTAAGTTAATATCAAAAAAATTGACTAATTTACAGTAAAATATGAAAAAAATATGAATAAGGTAATATCCGAACGAATATCCAAAAATTGGTTAAATTGAATGAAAAATGTTGATATTTTTTTATAAAGCTGTGGTTGGTTCAAATTTTCTTCTTGATCAAATGACCGATTTAAGGTAACATAAAAAAAAATATCAAAAAATTGACAAATTTACAGTAAAATATGAAAAAAATATCAATTAGGTAACATCGAAGGAATATCCAAAAAGTGGTTAATTTGAATGAAAAATGTTGACATTTTTTTATAAAGCTGTGGTTGGTTCAAGTTTCCTTCTTGATCAAATGACAGATTTAAGGTAACATCAGAAAAATTATCCAAAAATTGACAAATTTACAGTAAAATATGAAAAAAATATCAATAAGGTAACATCCGAATGAATATCAAAAAAGTGGTTAAATTCAATAAAAAAATCGTGAAATATTTTCATAAAGCTGTGGTTGGTTCAAGTTATCTTCTTGATCAAATGACCGACTTAAGTTAATATAAAAAAATTGACAAATTTACAGTAAAATATGAAAAAATATTGAATAGGTAATATCCGAACGAATATCCAAAAAGTGGTTAAATGGAATGAAAAATGTTGATATTTTTTGATAAAGCTGTGGTTGGTTCAAGTTTTCTTCTTGATCATATGACAGATTTAAGGTAACATCAAAAAAATTATCCAAAAATTGACAAATTTACAGTAAAATATGAAAAAAATATCAATAAGGTAACATCCGAATGAATATCAAAAAAGTGGTTAAATTGAATAAAAAATGTTGATATTTTATTATAAAGCTGTGGTTGGTTCAAGTTTTCTTCTTGATCATATGACAGATTTAAGGTAACATCAAAAAATTTTTCCAAAAATTGACAAATTTACAGTAAAATATGAAAAAAATATCAATAAGGTAACATCCGAATGAATATCAAAAAAGTGGTTAAATTCAATAAAAAAATCGTGAAATATTTTGATAAAGCTGTGGTTGGTTCAAGTTATCTTCTTGATCAAATGACCGATTTAAGTTAATATAAAAAAATTGACAAATTTACAGTAAAATATGAAAAAAATATGAATAAGGTAATATCCGAACGAATATCCAAAAAGTGGTTAAATTGAATGAAAAATGTTGATATTTTTTGATAAAGCTGTGGTTGGTTCATGTTTTCTTCCTGATCAAATGACTGATTTAAGGTAACATCACAAAATTTATCAAAAAATTGACAAATTTACAGTAAAAAACGAAAAAAATATCAATAAGGTAACATCCGAATGAATATCCAAATAGTGGTTAAATTGTATAAAACATTTGAATGTTTGGATAAACTGTGGTTGGTTCAAGTTTTCTTCTTGATCAATGACAGATTTAAGTTAACATCAAAAAAATTATCAAAAAATTGACAAATTTACAGTAAAATATGAAAAAATATCAAAAATAACATCGAAGAATACCAAAATCTAAATATAAAAAAAAAAAAAAAAAAAAAAAAAAAAAAAAAAAAAAAAAAAAAAAAAAAAAAAAAAAAAAAAAAAAAAAAAAAAAGTGGTTAAATTGATAAAAATCTTGAAATGTTTTGATAAAGCTGTGGTTGGTTCAAGTTTTCTTCTTGATCAAATGACAGATTTAAGGTAACATCAAAAAAATTATCAAAAAATTGACAAATTTACAGTAAAATATGAAAAAAATATCAATAAGGTAACATCCGAAGAATATCCAAAAAGTGGTTAAATTGAATAAAAATTTGAAATTTTTGATAAAGCTGTGGTTGGTTCAAGTTTCCTTCTTGATCAAATGACAGATTTAAGGTAACATCAAAAAAATTATCAAAAAATTGACAAATTTACAGTAAAATATGAAAAAATATCAATAAGGTAACATTCGAATTAATATCCAAAAAGTGGTTAAATTGAATAAAATATTTTGAAATGTTTTGATAAAGCTGTGGTTGGTTGAAATTTTATTCTTGAACAAATGACAGATTTGAGGTAACATCAAAAAAATTATCCAAAAATTGACAAATTTACAGTAAAATATAATAAAAATATCAATAAGGTAACATCCGAATGAATATCCAAAAAGTGGTTAAATTCAATAAAAAAATCGTGAAATATTTTCATAAAGGTGTGGTTGGTTCAAGTTATCTTCTTGATCAAATGACCGATTTAAGTTAATATAAAAAAATTGACAAATTTACAGTAAAATATGAAAAAAATATGAATAAGGTAATATCCGAACGAATATCCAAAAAGTGGTTAAATTGAATGAAAAATGTTGATATTTTTTGATAAAGCTGTGGTTGGTTCATGTTTTCTTCCTGATCAAATGACCGATTTAAGGTAACATCAAAAAATTTATCAAAAAATTGACAAATTTACAGTAAAAAACGAAAAAAATATCAATAAGGTAACATCCGAATGAATATCCAAATAGTGGTTAAATTGTATAAAACATCTTGAAATGTTTTGATAAAGCTGTGGTTGGTTCAAGTTTTCTTCTTGATCAAATTACAGATTTAAGTTAACATGAAAAAAATTATCAAAAAATTGACAAATTTACAGTAAAATATGAAAAAATATCAATAAGGTAATATTCGAATTAATATCCAAAAAGTGGTTAAATTGAATAAAATATTTTGAAATGTTTTGATAAAGCTGTGGTTGGTTCAAATTTTCTTCTTGAACAAATGACAGATTTAAGGTAACATCAAAAAAATTATCAAAAAATTGACAAATTTACAGTAAAATATGAAAAAAATATCAATAAAGTAACATCCGAACGAATATCCAAAAACTGGTTAAATTGAATGAAAAATGTTGATATTTTTTTATAAATATGTGGTTGGTTCAAATTTTCTTCTTGATCAAATGACCGATTTAAGGTAACATCAAAAAAAATTATCAAAAAATTGACAAATTTACAGTAAAATATGAAAAAATATCGATAAGGTAACATCCGAACGAATATCCAAAAAGAGGTTAATTTGAATGAAAATGTTGATATTTTTTTATAAATATGTGGTTGGTTCAAATTTTCTTCTTGATCAAATGACCGATTTAAGGTAACATCAAAAAAATTATCAAAAAATTGACAAATTTACAGTAAAATATGACAAAAATATCAATAAGGTAATATTCGAATGAATATCCAAAAAGTGGTTAAATTGAATAAAATATTTTGAAATGTTTTGATAAAGCTGTGGTTGGTTCAAATTTTCTTCTTGAACAAATGACAGATTTAAGGTAACATCAAAAAAATTATCAAAAAATTGACAAATTTACAGTAAAATATGAAAAAAATATCAATAAAGTAACATCCGAACGAATATCCAAAAACTGGTTAAATTGAATGAAAAATGTTGATATTTTTTTATAAATATGTGGTTGGTTCAAATTTTCTTCTTGATCAAATGACCGATTTAAGGTAACATCAAAAAAATTATCAAAAAATTGACAAATTTACAGTAAAATATGAAAAAATATCGATAAGGTAACATCCGAACGAATATCCAAAAAGAGGTTAATTTGAATGAAAAATGTTGATATTTTTTTATAAATATGTGGTTGGTTCAAATTTTCTTCTTGATCAAATGACCGATTTAAGGTAACATCAAAAAAATTATCAAAAAATTGACAAATTTACAGTAAAATATGACAAAAATATCAATAAGGTAACATCCGAATGAATACCCAAAAAGTGGTTAAATTGAATAAAAAATCGTGAAATATTTTCATAAAGCTGTGCTTGGTTCAAGTTTTCTTCTTGATCAAATGACCGATTTAAGTTAATATAAAAAAAATTGACAAATTTACAGTAAAATATGAAAAACAATATGAATAAGGTAATATCCGAACGAATATCCAAAAAGT
This sequence comes from Mytilus edulis, assembly GCA_019925275.1. Taxonomy (NCBI): domain Eukaryota; kingdom Metazoa; phylum Mollusca; class Bivalvia; order Mytilida; family Mytilidae; genus Mytilus; species Mytilus edulis. The sequence goes on from CM034354.1 coordinate 34,382,638, forward strand.
GGTTAAATTGAATGAAAAATGTTGATATTATTTTATAAAGCTGTGGTTGGTTCACGTTTTCTTCTAGATCAAATGACCGATTTAAGGTAACATCAAAAAAATTATCAAAAAAAATGATAAATTACAGTAAAATATGAAAAAAATATCAATAAGGTAACATCTGAACGAATATCAAAAAAGTGATTAAATTGAATGAAAAACGTTAATATTTTTTGATAAAGCTGTGGTTGCTTCATGTTTTCTTCCTGATCAAATGACCGATTTAAGGTAACATCAAAAAAATTATCAAAAAATTGACAAATTAACAGTAAAATATGAAAAAAATATCAATAAGGTAACATCGGAATGAATATCCAAAAAGTGGTTAAATTCAATAAAAAATCTTGAAATGTTTTGATAAAGCTGTGGTTGGTTCAAGTTTTCTTCTTGATCAAATGACAGATTTAAGGTAACATCAAAAAAATTATCAAAAAATTGACAAATTTACAGTAAAATATGAAAAAAATATCAATAAGGTAACATCCGAACTAATATCCAAAAAGTGGTTAAATTGAATAAAAAATGTTGATATTTTTTATAAAGCTGTGGTTGGTTCAAGTTTTCTTCTTGATCAAATGACAGATTTAAGGTAACATCAAAAAAATTATCCAAAAATTGACAAATTTACAGTAAAATATGAAAAAAATATCAATAAGGTAACATCCGAATGAATATCCAAAAAGTGGTTAAATTGAATAAAAAATCGTGAAATATTTTCATAAAGCTGTGGTTGGTTCAAGTTATCTTCTTGATCAAATGACCGATTTAAGTTAATATAAAAAAATTGACAAATTTACAGTAAAATATGAAAAACATATGAATAAGGTAATATCCGAACGAATATCCAAAAAGTGGTTAAATTGAATGAAAAATGTTGATATTTTTTTATATAGCTGTGGTTGGTTCATGTTTTCTTCTAGATCAAATAACCGATTTAAGGTAACATCAAATAAATTATCAAAAAGATGATAAATTACAGTAAAATATGAAACAAATATCAATAAGGTAACATCTGAACGAATATCCAAAAAGTGGTTAAATTGAATGAAAAACGTTAATATTTTTTGATAAAGCTGTCGTTTGTTCATGTTTTCTTCCTGATCAAATGACCGATTTAAGGTAACATAAAGAAAATTATCAAAAAATTGACAAATTTACAGTAAAATATGAAAAAAATATCAATAAGATAACATCCGAACGAATATCCAAAAAGTGGTTAAATTGAATAAAATATTTTGAAATGTTTTGATAAAGCTGTGGTTGGTTCAAGTTTTCTGCTTGATCAAAAGACAGATTTCAGGTAACATAAAAAAAATTATAAAAAAATTGACAAATTTACAGTAAAATATGAAAAAATATCAATAAGGTAACATTCGAATTATTATCCAAAAAGTGGTTAAATTGAATAAAATATTTTGAAATGTTTTGATAAAGCTGTGGTTGGTTCAAATTTTCTTCTTGAACAAATGACAGATTTGAGGTAACATCAAAAAAATTATCAAAAAATTGACAAATTTACAGTAAAATATGAAAAAAGATCAATAAAGTAACATCCGAACGAATATCCAAAAAGTGGTTAAATTGAATGAAAAATGTTGATATTTTTTTATAAAGCTGTGGTTGGTTCAAATTTCCTTCTTGATCAAATGACAGATTTAAGGTAACATCAAAAAAATTATCAAAAAATTGACAAATTTACAGTAAAATATGACAAAAATATCAATAAGGTAACATCCGAATGAATATCCAAAAAGTGGTAAAATTGAATAAAAAATCGTGAAATATTTTCATAAAGCTGTGCTTGGTTCAAGTTTTCTTCTTGATCAAATGACCGATTTAAGTTAATATAAAAAAAAATGACTAATTTACAGTAAAATATGAAAAAAATATGAATAAGGTAATATCCGAACGAATATCCAAAAAGAGGTTAAATTGAATGAAAAATGTTGATATTTTTTTATAAAGCTGTGGTTGGTTCAAATTTTCTTCTTGATCAAATGACCGATTTAAGGTAACATCAAAAAAATTATCAAAAAATTGACAAATTTACAGTAAAATATGAAAAAAATATCAATAAGGTAACATCCGAAGGAATATCCAAAAAGTGGTTAATTTGAATGAAAAATGTTGACATTTTTTTATAAAACTGTGGTTGGTTCAAGTTTCCTTCTTGATCAAATGACAGATTTAAGGTAACATCAAAGCAATTTCGATACCTTTGCAATCTCTAATGTATGCTGAGGAAGCCGATACAATTCTCTATTGATTCGAACATGTCCTTGAAAGTTACCTAAACTATCCAATTCATTTTCCTTTAGATTTAAGATTTGGGACCGAGTTGCAATCTGTTTGTAGAGTTGATCAAGATAAATTCGGCTGCTAAGCTCCACACTCGACGCTACACTTTCTAAAGCAGTCACTCCCTTTAATGTGACCTAAAGAACCATATCCAAATCTTGCAAAAACAAATTTATTTCCGTTAGCCACACCTGGTTTCTGTGTAGTCTGAGCCAAGAGATCAAACCATTTTTCCATCAATGATGTTAAATTAACAGGCACAGTCCTTCTGCGTTTATCGACGATCTCAACTCGGGTCAATAAATTGCACAACTTATCTCTTAATCTGATAGTGAATCCTGCACGTCGTTCTTATTTTCTTTATGGATGTTTTGATAATATTCCATTTTCATTTTTGACACATCTCCGTGTCTTCTTCCAGAAAAGCCCTGCACAGTATAGAAAAAGATAAACGTGTCGACAATGCCAACCGAGTAAATAAAACATACTATACCGATTTACTCAAATAAAATACACTCTGACACTATTTCTTCCTTATACCCCAGTTGATCCAAAGAATGAACCTGAAAACTTTAAGGACATCATTACACCCCTTCAAATTGGTATACATTTATACATGTGGTAAGATTGTCACACAAAGAGACTCATAACAAGTCATTGTTAACAAATTAGATTTATGAATATTATTTGTTCTTATTGTATTAATTTAAAGATATAAGAGCACTAGTAACAAAAGTAACACGTGTCAAAAATATAGTAATGCATGTAGACAAATAGTATCAAAGTTTAAAACGTATATGTAAATTAAACAGTATCAAAATATTACAATGCATGTAAAACATCAATAATTATAGACAACACAAAATAGAATAAACTTGAATAAATGCACCACCACTTTTCACTGTCCTGAAAAGTTCATTAAAGATTAAACATAACTTCACGACCTTTTAACAACTTTAGATTCTATCAAATTGTTTTTGAAATCTACATAATGTCCTCTACAAAAGCCTTTCTGGCTGCGTCTCTAGCTTCAGTGTTTTACCGTAGATACCTAGGTTCCAGAAGATGCCTAGGACACATTAAATTGTGTACAAACAGTTATGTTTTAAAAAAATTTAAAATCTGTCATTTTTATCTTCTTTAAATATGCATAGCATGTTGATAAGTATAAAATGTTGCAAGGAATTATTGCACTTTGCTGTTGTTAAGTCAGCTATTATTAAATTACAATCTAAAGATATTTTCCATATGTTATTTTTCCTCATGCATGCATAAGCTTATGTGTCTCAGTTATATAAAATTCTCTGTTTTTGAAAGAACCATTATAGTTCTCAATGTCTAAAATAATCAACTACTAACTGTATGGCAATGTTCACTCCAAATAATTAATAATAAATAAAGAAAATTGAAAACATGTGTATGACTGCATAATTATTCACCATACAAAAAACGGAAAACTATAAACAAACTCCCTTTGATCGTCTATGCAAACAAAGCATAGGCATAAGTACCGCTAGCAATGACAACCTTCTTCTTGGTAGGTTTAGCTTCTCCATTAAGTCTTACTCATTTCTATTGCCAATCCACTCCTTAAATATTTCAAAAGTACCTCAGATATGTTATTTTAAATGTAAAATAAATCCTCGTCACATTATATAAAATATCTTATATGTAAGTTATTTTTTTTAAAATATCTTATAATAAAATCAACGGTACCAATTTTGTTGCACCAGATGCGCATTTCGACAATACATGTCTCTTCAGTGATGCTCGTGGCCAAAATATTTGAAATCCAAAGCATATATAAAAGATGAAGAGCTATAATCCAAAAGGTCCAAAAAGTATAGCCAAATTCGTGAAAGGAATCAGAGCTTTGCATGAGGGAGATACATTCCTTAATTTATAATAATTTCTAATATTTTGTAACAGCAAATTTTAATAACACAAAAAATCCGTATTTTCATGCCAGCACCGAAGTACTGGCTACTGGGCTGGTGATACCCTCGGGGACTAATAGTCCACCAGCAGAGGCATCGACCCAGTGGTAGTAATAAAATCAACGGTACCAATTTTGTTGCACCAGATGCGCATTTCATGTCTCTTCAGTGATGCTCGTGGCCAAAATATTTGAAATCCAAAGCATATATAAAAGATGAAGAGCTATAATCCAAAAGGTCCAAAAAGTATAGCCAAATTCGTGAAAGGAATCAGAGCTTTGCATGAGGGAGATACATTCCTTAGTTTATAATATATACGATATCTCAATAGTTAAGTCTTTAATATATCTTGCATATTATATTTATAAAACTACATGCATGTTAGATATCTTTTAAACTATATTGGAATCTTTTAACCTATATTCGACATCTTTTATACTATATGAAATATATCACAGTCATCCTGTTTAAAAATTTGAGGTAGATCATTTATGAAAATATTGAATAGGGTGGGACTAAAAGAGTCGCCTTGTCTTACCCCTCTAGTTACTTCAAACCAGTTAGTTGGTTTATCATTACACTTAATTGAAGATTTTGTGGTTAAATACATATTTTTTTTATTACTTGATACATTACATTTGAGCAACACGACGGGTGCCACATGTGGAGCAGGATCTGCACACCCTTCCGGAGCATCTGAGATCAATACCCGAGACAAAATTTTATATAATAAGGCTGTTCTCCAAATGGAGTCAAATGCTTTAAGTAAGTCAATAAAACAAATATATAATGTTTTTTTGTTTTTTTTGAACATTGAATATCAAAGATTTAAATACAAATAGACTATCTGTAGTTCTGAATTAAGGAAGAAGTCTAAATTGTTCCTGGCTAAATTTGTTTTCCATATATTTAATTATTCTGTTATTTAAAATTGAGCTAAATGTTTTGGCAATACCAAATATTCCTCTGTTGTTATTGGTCTTTGGAATCTCCCGACTTAAATATTGGCACTAATAGAGAATATTGTCATGTTTCAGGGGAATATTCTGAATCAAGAACAAGGTTATATAATTTTGTGTAGCATTTTATAGTTACTGGACTACACTATTTTACAAATCACCTATTTACAATGGAGTCTGATCCAGGGGATTATTTAACTTTATTTATTTATGATACTGTTAATGGACTAGCATTTATTTCATCAAATCTATTTTCAATCTCTTTGTTTTTCAAACTAGAGGCTCTCAAGAGCCTGTGTCGCTCACCTTGGTCTATGTGCATATTAAACATGGTGATCATGATGTGTTTGTAGATCTTACTTTACTGGACATTCTCGCTACAATTATCTCTCTATAATGAACTTGGCCAAATAATTAAACTGAAAAAAATTATGAAAATTGTTAAAAACTGACTATAAAGGGCAATAACTCTTTTAGGGGTAACCGACAATTTTGGTCATGTTCACTTATTTGTTGATCTTACTTTGCTGTACATTTTTGCTGTTTACAGTTTATCGTCATCTTTTATAATATTCAAGATATTTATGATGGCAGTATTTACAAAAAAATGTCTACAATAGGTGGGCCTTTGTCAGAACAATATCCAAACAACATATCATTCACCTGGAATACAGATGGAATTCCAGTTTTTAAAAATTCAAAATTTTCGTTATGGCCTTTCTATCTTGTAATTAATGAATTACCTTTTCAGCAAAGGATGATGAAAGAAAACATGATTTTCTTTGGTCTTTGGTTTGGTGAGACCAAACCATTTATTAGCTTGTTCACAAAACCATTAAATGAAGTCCTTGAATAATCTACAGTCTAAGGGGATATAGAGTATGAAATAGGAGGCTGCATAGTTGTAACACAAGTCATATTATGTGTGGTACTGCTGATCTTCTAAAAGTTTAGTGTTAAATTGCAATCGAGTTAATGGACAGTACAGATGTATGCGATGTGTGCATCCAGGAGAAACTTATAAAACTGCAGCAGGGGGATCTGTTCATGTATTTCCTTATGACGCATCAAAGTCAATGTATGAAGAGAGAACATCAATTTTCTTCATTTGAAATTGCCTGTTCCTAGTCAGGAATATGACAGTTGTTATCCATTTGTTTGATGAGTTTAGACTTATTAAGAGTTATTCTTTCATATAAATTATTACCACTATAAATACAGAGTATATAGTAGACTATAATTGTTTTATTTTACAAAAGTGTGACTTCAGAGTCTCATTGGCAATCATTCCACATCTTCTTACATCTTCGCATTTACAAGCTCATTAAACACCCATTAGACTTTCTTTAGTCCCTCCTCCTTTTCTCAATCACCTTATTTCCTGAGAGATTTTGAATTCAATCTGTCAAATCTTTTAGTTTTCCTGATGATTATCAAAAAAATTAGCAAATAATGGAAATTTTAAGACTTTTCAAATTGACACCTTTATCATGTTTATATCTCCATATTTAAACCATAAATATCAGATATCAGAATCCAAATCTAATAATTACTACGGTAACCAATAATTTTCATAGAATTGACAACAAAAGAATCAGCTAATACTTTTTTAATAAATAAATGTGTGATAAATATACAATGACGCTTAGAAATGGAAAACTACTAAATACTAAGTTTCTTGTGTACAATTTGGAAATTAGTATGGCGTTCATTATCACTGACCAAGTATATACTTGTTTAGGGGCCAGCTGAAAGACTCCTCCAGGTGCGGGAATTTCTCTCTACATTGAAGACCTGTTGGTGACCTTCTGCTGTTGTGTTTTTATTTGGTCGGGTTGTTGTCTCTCTGACACATTCCCCATTTCCATTTTCAATTTTATGTACCTTTTTTCACTGCACGGATGCTGTCTTGCAGACCAAATTATCACTGCTTTCAGATAGTTTTGCACATCATTTCTTAAGAAGCCTTTTACCACTGTTATAACTTCAGCTGATGGCACTTTAATGAAATGGAAGCAGTGTATTGGATTTAATAGTTTCAAAATTTGTTTAAACTCTTATTGCCTGCCATATATTTTTTTATTTTACTTTTAAATAAAATAGCATATATACAATAGGTCTGACGAACACAACTCATTTATTGATGCAATATTTCTTGTTTATAATAATATAACATGTCAGTAATGGGGTCAGTAATGTATTGAGTCACTCAAATGAAAATGAAGATATGAAAATAGTTCATCACTTTTATTGTTATGGCATTTATATTAATAGGGGTATATATCTATGATAAAAAAGCAATCGAATATTCAATTATCTTGAAATATAAGTAATTGTTATATATAATGCATATTATCTACCAGTTGAGGGATGGTGTTAGGCACTTTTCTGTTCGGGCTTTAATATTAAGTTTATGAAAGTCCCTCAAATGCTGGAGTAGGTAGCATCTTCTGACTAATTTCCGTTGACAGAGACGGCATATAATGATTGATGTTTTCTTGATATGAAAGCGGAGCCAGTTTGCAGGACATGCCTATGCTTTTTATAACAGGGGTTTCACACCTCTTTACTTCACAAGACATCCCTTCATCCGGCCAATGCTCTGGAATTTCTTCCTCTGAGGGTATAACAAATTTTGCCACTGAAATTTCAGACATGCTAATAAAGGTAAAATACAATATTAACCATTATCATTTTCTTTCTAGGTAGTTTTCCCTTAGATTTATAAATCTTTTATTAGTACATGATGATGATTTGAGATAAACATTTCCACAGAATGGCATGCATTGTGATGTAACCGTGTGTAACACCGTACTTTTCCGTCTCACGTCACACAAAACATTGGAAACTTGTACATTTAGAGAACAATTAAAAACAGATGTGAACTAGGCCAGCATTATAGAACGAGCCACCTTATATAAAAAGATATTGCGGCAGAACGTACTGCAACAGTTAATTCTAGTTCATGTACTAATAACTGAGATATCTGACTCTAGCAATATTGTTACATAGCCAAACAATACGGTCATTGCTTTGTCATGTAATTAAAAAAAAAATCAAAGCACCAAAGGCGCTGTAGGCAGTTAAGCAGAGGCAAACTTGGCAGAAGTTAAGACGAATATTGTTGAAAAATTGGTGAAAATATTATCTCGGCTATTTCTCAAGTATTGAATAATGTTTGTACCCTAAAATTTTCACTATCCAATCCCGCCACTTTCAAAAGTTTTGTCCAATTATTTATTTTAACATTTTTATTAGTTTATTGTTTTACATTTGTAATTCCTGGTCTTTAAAAGCTTACTATGCAGTATACATGTAGGTTTTGCTAATAGTTACAAGCTGCATGGAGGAATATACAACTGCTTACCAAATACCATTGACTTTTCATAAGTTGTCCTTTTTGAACAAACCTTAAATTTGGTTTTCTAGTTTGAATGACTAGTAATTTCTGGGCCCTTTATAGCTTGTTGTTCGGTGTGAGCCAAGAAATTAAAAGTGACAAAGTTTATCCAACTGCACACCAAATATCATTGACCATTCACTAGTGGTTCCTCAATAACTGACCTAATCAAAAACTAATACATATTAGCACAGGCACTTGTCTCAAAATTTGTTTCCCCTATATACCTTAATATAACGTTATATTAAGGTATATAGGAAAAAAATTTTTTGAGACAAGTGCCTGTGCATATTAGTCAATAGACCATGACAAAGGGGGTGGGCTAAATATTCTGGTAATGAGATATATACTACATTATTTATGTATGTTCCTGTCCCCAAGTCAGGAGCCTGTAATTCAGTAGCTGTCGTTTGTTTATGTGTTACATACAGTTGAAAGGGGTGTATAGTCCGCGGTTTTTTACCCTGGGAATGAAATTGATGGAAGGGGTGCGGACTATGCAGTATCCACTATAGGATTTCATGACATTTTTTTTCCAGAGTTGGGATACGATGTTGAACGAGGTTTGGCCAAGTAAACAGAAACATCATGTGTTGTCAATGTTATAATGTATTCTTGACAACTCTTTGTATTATTTAGAAATAAAAATATTCTTGACTACTCTTTGTTATTATTTTTAGATAAAATAAACAATCTAACAGTGTTGACTTAGTAATTTGCATAAAAATCAGCCTTTGATCGAATGTCTGCTTTGTTTCGGATTTGGTAAAATTTGTGTCATTGCATCTTAACAGTGTACATGAATCCTGAATATCAATAAAAGATGAACCCTTCAATGGTAAAACCATTATAGTCAAGATAAAACCTAGTGAAATCTTCCCAAGATCGATTTCGTTTAATGTTATTCACGTGTGTACAAAGTAAACAACGATGCGCCATTTTAAATATGTGTGATTAAAGTATCAAAATTTTCGTATTCCGACTTTTTGTGTTTAACTCTTAACTTATCGACTTAAATAAATCAAGACTTTACATTTTTTAATTGTAAATTGTAACCATTAATACTGAAAGTGTAAACCTGAAAGAAGTGGAATTTTGTATACGAAACTATATTTCCAGGTGAAAGGTCACATTGTACAGGTGTATAGCCTTACATGAATGAGTTTACAGGTTTGTGTGTAAAGCAATTAATTAACCATGTCAACTTTAGATTTTCGTCTAAGTTCAGTATTTTTGTGATTTTACTTTTAACTAAAACACGATAAAGGAAACCATCTTGAAATGACCTTAATTGACATCAACAAAATCTATAAATACGTATTCAAATGAGGTCCCGATTGACATTGCAATGGCCCTGATCGAGTATAATGTGTGGGAGTTTACACGATACATAGCAAGTACGGAGAGACACGATGACAAATAATAACATCAGCTTGCATTAAATAATTAAATAAAATACATATCTTCATACAATGTAGAAATAAAATAATCAAGTATTCTTACAAATTCAAGACTTATACAGAGAGGAAGTAAGACGATGCTTTTAAATATTTACCTTTAGTAGGATGGAATCCACCAAATTCAACGGCGTAATAGCCGCAAAATAATATTCATGCGCCATTCATGTCATTTGGCAAATTTTAATGCCTTCATTACAAACATTTTCGGCGATGAAATTATTCTTACAATAGTTCACTTACATCTTCATCAAAAGCACAGACGATAAAAAGCTATGCTTAACTTTTTAATTAGCACTTTTTCAAATGGGGAACATCAATTGTTTTGGGAAAATCGACGATCATTTAAGGTAATCTTTCTTATATTTATTGTTTTTTATAACAAAAAGTGTGAAAAAAATGTCTAATTAGTTACAAAGAATCTACCAGACCCGCCAGATCAGAGCAATGGCACTTTTTCAAAAATTTCCTGGGGGGAACCCAAATCCAGGGTGATCGTATAAGGCAGCTTAACTGCCTAAAAATTGTGTCATAAAAACAAGGGATCAAATTTTTTTTTCTTCACTATTTTCCAGGGACACAAACTAACATCAAATGATTTTCATTTAAGGAATCAAAGTTTTACTCCTCCCATTAATCATGCATCGTGTGTGTGTTTCCGAAGATTGCCGACACAGCGTGTGAAATGACCCAGATACATCGATATGGATGGAGAGGTAAGCATGTGCATTATATTCTTATAAATATTGTATTATTTCTTCCAATAAATGTATTATTTGATGATATTTACGATTTAATGTCATCAGAATGCAATTCCGTGTACTTATTTCAAAATGCAAACACTAAACTTCCTCTTGCAATCCCGAAAGTGTTTGTTAAATTAAAAGGGGCATCTCATAGGGGTACTGATAAACAGAAAAGATAACGACGGAAGAGAATACTTTATATATTTATGTGATTTGTATATGTAAGATAGATTGGTTTGTTAAATTGAAATATAAATTGAAATAAAGGTTTTTGAAAATTATATAAATCTATAATTTAAGGAGATGGGATCGATATTTTTAAGTGGGAGTATACGTGTATAACGCATTTTATAATGATCTATCTCACTGAGTCTTTCGTTTTTGTTTTCTTTTTTATATATCAATGTACGTTGAAAATTAATTTTATCTAAACAAATTCATTTATTGCAATGTAGATTTCACGACAGTCAGGAAACAAGTAGATCTGAATCTCCATCTTCCAACAACGGCGATGGTCGGGAAAATGAATTTGGAAACTTACCTGGTTCTTGCTTATTTAATAATCCAATTGTGAAGTCCAACAGAAATAAATATCATCCATTTCCTTCATTTATTTACATATAGTTTTACTTTTACTTTCGGTTTGTTTACATTTTACTGGGTAAGTAGTAATTGTTTTGGGATCAGGAATTGGCCTATAAATCCAGAATTCCCACGTTCATGATCAGTTGTTACAAAGTATATAACCGTCAAAAAAGTGCTTTGTTGTATCATATATGCTTAGGTGTTGTAAAACGTTTTAGTGATAAAGTCGTTTTTAGAATAGTCTTTTGTATGGACGAGTCTACAATTTACTACATATACCAAGGTTTTCGCAGTTCACATTGTTCTGGGTTTGGAATTCAAGCTGAGCGGTTGGATTTATAACAAGAGACAGAAGAAAGGTGAGATTAATCTATAGTTATGAATAATAATTATCAGCAGTGGTCCTGAATAAGGAGCCAAGTGATGAAATAAGTATAGCTGCTGAAGAAGCAGTGGCTTCAGAGAGAAGCATTGGCGGTATACGAGGTAAAGCATTTCCAGACGGGAAATCATTGAATCAGAGCAAAGAAGTGACTCAGACCAAACAGTCCAACACATACACTGGCCCAAATAAAGTAAATATAAAACAAGTAAAGCACTGGCTCAGTATATTACTAATTCGTTGCTTTTAGAAAGCACTGGCTAGGCAAAAGTAAATCAAGATATTAAATAAAGCATTATAAACCGGGATTTCATTATAACTATCATCCTTGGCATTTATCGTCTATTACCCAAAGCCTACTTAATTTTGACGCCCAGCATCAATAATAAAGAGAATCCGAATATTCAGTAGATAAAATAACGCAATCAAATATTGTGCGTACCCCCGGTGCGTGACACAGTTAAATTAAAATCGTTTCCGACTTGCTCTTTTTTTGTCACATTATATTAACTGGCTATTTCCTGCAGTTGTGAATTTGATCGTGAACATTTTGAATCCCATGTTTCATACATTTCTTCTGCTTTCATTTCAACCCGCAAACAAAGAACTTTTTTATCATAAAATATATTTGCTGTGATCTGTTGAGTAGCAATTTTAGTCACCATTTAAAATTTTTATTACTTAATGTATATCACATACATTTCTCGACGGGAACTGCCATGTAACTTCTGATTCCTTTGCTGAATGTATATATGTACATAAAAATGTTTAGAAAGGACAATGTAAACTATTTTCTATTACAAATTTTCTTCAGATTTATGTCGTAGGATCTATGGGTTTTGAGTCTCGATGATTGCCACAAGAGAAAATCAGAATCCCCACTTTTGTGGTACAAATTTCGAGATCTCTATATCCAATGATTCTGGCACAAATGCCATGGCAAGACTGTTCGAGATAAATTTGCTCCGTGATGACAAATTGAAGAAAAGCATTAGCATTATGAATTCGTATACTCTGTACAACCTCAACTGCTCCATAATTTCAGGAAATCAGTGTTTGGTATGTTCGGGAGTTTACTTTTCAAAAAAAAGTGTACTGCTTGGAGAGAATGCTAACAGAAAATAACTTTAATGTTAAACTGCATGTCATCAATCGTACTTGCGAAAACATTACGAAATGTTGTAACAATGGTGATTAAATTAAATTCACTTCAAATGTTAACAGAACACTACATTCAAAAAGTCGAACAAGATCAAACAAAGAAATACAACAACTATCAAAGCGAATGTCCTTACAAGGAGATTCGATGACGAACATGACTATTTCATTTAAAAATCGTTTCCGTCTTATTCTTTCTTTTGCATTATATTAATTGTCTGTTGTCTGCATCAGATTTTGATCGTGAACATCTTGAATTCCATGTTTCATACATTTCTACGGCTTTCATTTCAACCCGAAGAAAACACATAACTTTTTATCATAAAATATTTTTGATGTGATCTGTATAGTAGCTATTAGTCACTCTGTAATATTTTTGTTATTTAATGTATATCACATACATTTCTCGCAGGGAACTGCCATGTAACTTCGGATCCCTTTGCTGAATGTATATATGTACATAAAAATGTTTAGAAAGGAAAGTTTTAACTATTTTCTTATAAAAATTTTCTTCAGATTAATATTTTAGGATCTATGGGTTCTGAGTCTCGATGATTGTAACAAGAGAAAATCAGAATCCCCACTTTTGAGGTACAAATTTCGAGAACTCTATATATCCAATGATTCTGGCACAAATGCCATGGCAAGACTGTTTGCTCCGCGATGACAAATTGAAGAAAAGCATTAGCGTTATGAATCCGTATACACTGTACAACCTCAACAGCTCCATAATTTCAGGAAATCAGTGTTTGGTATGTTCGGGAGTTTACTTTTCAAAAAAAAGTGTACTGCTTGGAGAGAATGCTAACAGAAAATAACTTTAATGTTAAACTGCATGTCATCAATCGTACTTGCGAAAACATTACGAAATGTTGTAACAATGGTGATTAAATTAAATTCACTTCAAATGTTAACAGAACACTACATTCAAAAAGTCGAACAAGATCAAACAAAGAAATACAACAACTATCAAAGCGAATGTCCTTACAAGGAGATTCGATGACGAACATGACTATTTCATTTAAAAATCGTTTCCGTCTTATTCTTTCTTTTGCATTATATTAATTGTCTGTTGTCTGCATCAGATTTTGATCGTGAACATCTTGAATTCCATGTTTCATACATTTCTACGGCTTTCATTTCAACCCGAAGAAAACACATAACTTTTTATCATAAAATATTTTTGATGTGATCTGTATAGTAGCTATTAGTCACTCTGTAATATTTTTGTTATTTAATGTATATCACATACATTTCTCGCAGGGAACTGCCATGTAACTTCGGATCCCTTTGCTGAATGTATATATGTACATAAAAATGTTTAGAAAGGAAAGTTTAAACTATTTTCTTATAAAAATTTTCTTCAGATTAATATTTTAGGATCTCTGGGTTCTGAGTCTCGATGATTGTAACAAGAGAAAATCAGAATCCCCACTTTTGAGGTACAAATTTCGAGAACTCTATATATCCAATGATTCTGGCACAAATGCCATGGCAAGACTGTTTGCTCCGCGATGACAAATTGAAGAAAAGCATTAGCGTTATGAATCCGTATACACTGTACAACCTCAACAGCTCCATAATTTCAGGAAATCAGTGTTTGGTATGTTCGGGAGTTCACCTTTAAAAAAAGTGTTCTGCTTGAAAGAAGTGCTTTCAGAAAATAACTTTGATGATCATGTGCATTTCATCAATCGTACTTGCGAAAACATTACGAGATGTTGTAACAATGGCGATGAAATACAATTTTCTTCAAATGTGTACAGAACACTACACGCAGAAAGTCGACCAAGATCAAGCAAAGAAATACAACAACTATCACAGAGAATGTCAATGTAAGGAGATTCGATGACGAACATAACTATTTATTTGATAGCTCTCATTTAAAAATCGTTTCCGACTAATACTTTCTTTTATATTATATTAATTGGCTGTTGACTGCAGTTGAATTTGATCGTGAACATCTTGAATCCCATGTTTCTTACATTTCTACTCTCATTTCAACCCGCAAACAAAGAACTTTTTATCATAAAATATTTTTGATGTGATCTGTATAGTAGCAATGCAGTCACTATGTAATATTTTTGTTATTTAATGTATATCACATACATTTCTCGCAGGGAACTGCCATGTAAATTCTGATTCCTTTGCTGAAATAATATCTATGCAAAACTGTGCTTAGAAAGGACAGTTTAAACTATTATCTTAAAAAAAATTTCTTCAGATTTATGTCGTAGGATCTATGGGTTTTGAGTCTCGATGATTGCCACAAGAGAAAATCAGAATCCCCACTTTTGTGGTACAAATTTCGAGAACTCTATATCCAATGATTCTGGCACAAATGCCATGGCAACTGTTGGAGATAAATTTGCTCCGTGATGACAAATTGAAAAAAAAACCATTATCGTTCTGAATTCGTATACACTATACAACCTCAACTGCTCCATAATTTCAGGAAATGAGTGATTGGTATGTTCGGGAGTTTACCTTTAAAAAAAGTGTTCAGCTTGAAGAGAATGCCTACAGAAAATAACTTTGATGTTCAACTGCATTTCATAAATCGTACTTGCGAAAACATTACGATATTTTGTAATAATGGTGATTAAATTAAATACACTTCAAATGTAAACAGAACACTACATGCAAAAAGTCGAGGACGAACAAACTAAGAAATACAACAACTATCAAAGCGAATGTCCATATAAGGAGATTTGGTGACGAACAAAACTATTTATTTGATAGCTTTCTTTAAAATCGTTTCCGACTAATGCTTTCTTTTGCATTGTAATAATTGGCTATTGCCTGCAGTTGAATGTGATCGTGAACATCTTGAATATATGTGGTGGTGTTTAACGACCTTGACTGGCTTGAATTCCATGTTTCATACATTATATTCTCATTTTAACCCTCAAACAAAGTAATCATAAAATACTTTTGATGTGATCTGTTTAGTATGTTTAGCACTATTTAATATTTTTTTATTTAATGTATATCATTGATGCGTTAAACAAAATATTCAACACTGGGTACATCAGTCATCATCGTGTAACAATTTCACTAGGAACGATTTAACAGAACACAATCACATTTACATCTACTAATACATTGATTCTTTTGAGTGGCTGACGTCAGAAATATTTATACGTCACATAGCTTTGTCGTTTAATGTGCATACAAACAATTTTAAATAGGCAATGTAAGCATACAGGGTTAAAAAATCAAAAGTATGTAAGAATAAATTTCAGAAATAGACCGAGATTTAAACGGTAAACGGACAGAAAGTCACAGGACAAAAAGTCACAGGACATAAAGTCACAAATTTGGTAGGACAAAAAGTCACAGGACAAAAAGTCACAAATCATTTGTTGACAATCGTTTGAATATATAAGAGAAATATCTTGAAATATTTACTTTTTAACACATAAATGCATATTAAAGTTTAGGAAATGTGTCATTATACTTGAAAAATCAAGATTTATTTAATTTTAATCATGCAAAAGATATATTTCTTGGCACCATGAAGCCAATTAAGGGCAAAGCCATTTTGACATTTTGTTTTTTTAACAATTATTTGATCATCCTTGATATTTTTTGGATAAATTTTGTAAACAAAGTTGGTTTATTTACAATAGTTCAAGAAAAAACAAAAATATTTTTCTAGAAATAAGCAGTTTTTATTCAAAGAAAATAATCAGAAAAAATGAACTGTGACTTTTTGTCCTGTGACTTTTTGTCTGTGACTTTTTGTCCTGTGACTTTCTGTCCTACATTCATTTAAACTAGTCCAAAAGTTATATATATATAAGAATCCAAAAATACGCGATTGAATGATTTTGACGTTTGTGGTTCAACGTATTTAGTACTTCATAATAGAAATATATCATACCGACATATAATAGAACAATTTCATACTGACGGGATCTCTTAAAGTAGAGTCACGTTATAAGAACAAAATAAATACACAATTTCGCATATACAAAACAAACCACTCAAAATTTAAAGCCAATACAAACACATTGACGAGATGTATAAGTACCGACCACGTCAAACGGATATCACTTAAAACCATTCAACAGTAAAAGTAATATTAAAAATAGAACAGAGACAAATGAAAGAACAATATAACAACTAGTTAAGACGATAAACGACATCAGTACGCATAATCTATACTCCAAGACTACCTGTTCTTAAATTTTTCCATCGATGGCTACAATTCTTTGTAAAATCCCCTTTTAATATACCAGTAGCTTATCCCAATCCCTGACAACAATTTTCTGTGCATGATTGAATTGACGTTTCTCGTAATCTGATCTATGGTGAATTTTCAAATTTATTATCTGCCTTAAATAGAGATCCTGACTCTGTGCTTTGATAATATGTCTTAATGGTATTGTACAACTTGTCTGCAAATTAGTTTCTAATTTGATCCCGGATTTGTGAATCACTGCGTGTTATCATTTGTTTGTTCCACTTTCTCTGACATACTTCCTAACGGACTTGATAATTTTTCAACTTCACCGTCGGTCATTTCCACGGTGTATGTTGATAGTGTTACAGTCCAATCAATTTCATCATTGGCTTGTGCGTCAGCAGTTTGTAGTGTTGTCGTGATACTATTGTTTTCAGCCGTATTATTCATATAACCTTTAAAGCAGAATGGCATTCTTGACAATCCGTCAGAATCCCCATTTTGAATGCCGGGCTTGACATGAATCTTAAAATAAAAGTCGGCAACTTTATTAGTTGTCTCTCTTGAACGTTGTCTCTAACACAACATACCACAGACAATTCTACATTTATAGTATGAATGTCAGCAAGTCTTTTAATCTGCTTAGTAATTTGTTTTATGGCATTTGACTTAATCCTCCTTTCATTGCTCCTTGGCGTGTTAAACAATTCATCATCAGAACAATTTTGCTTATTTTTCAAGGCTTTAGTTTATTTGTTTTTTCCATTATTTATCAGTTTCAGTATAAAGAAGCAAACCATCAATATAACTAGAAATATTTCATTAATTTGAAAAAAAATTAGCTGTCAATATTCATTTTGAGATCAAAAACTGATCGAATTTGATACTCAAATGCTTTTTTTCTTTACATCCAATTGTCTTATCAATTTTTTAGACATCAATAGTTTTACTAAAATTTAACATTTACATAATATGCATATTAATTACATATAATAATAACTAGATTCAGACAATTGAAAAACATTTTACATCTGGCTAACAATGCTTGGTATAAAGATATTGACAAATATAATGTACTTGGCCACCATTTTGAATGATTTTATTTTTTACAAAAAACTTCATATTTCCTAGCTATCTTGACCAATTCATTATTGTACTTGTTGACTGTCGTACCTCAGTAAGGAAACTTTCCGTATCGAATGAGTAGGAGTCATAATGGCCTATTGTTTTTTTTCGATTTTTTTTTACCAGTGGAGGTTTTTGTTTGGTTTGTTTTTACCAGTTTTTCTGCATCTTCTGTGGAGATGTAGGAAAGCTTCATTCGCTCATTGTCATGTTGTTGAAAAGATTTTCCAGTTGATAGAAGGATTTTTAAATCGTTGTCATCACTTTGGAAGGAGGATTCTATTTGTTTTTTTTAGTTTCTTTGATGGATGAAATGATTTTTTGATTTTTTTCTGCTGATGACTCTTTTGGTAACAAATTTAGAACTTCTGCAAGTGTGGTTTTGCAGTTTATATCAAATGCTTTTTCCATCACTGGTTCTAACACCTTGACAACTGTGTGTACAGTTTTTCCCCCTGATTTTTTGAAGTTGATACATTATGATCCTCCAAATTATTAACTAGGTCTTTGCAGATTTTTTGTAATGGACTGTCTTGATAACTTTTGTGTAAAAAAGAAGCATCTCCATGTGTAACATTGCATTGGTTGCAGTTTTCAAGGGAATGCTTACCCTTTTCATTTTTATTAAGCTTGAGCCAATTTTGCAGAGAAAAAATAATTGATGAACTTATGGTATTCACCTGTTTTGTCCCGTAGTCTCATATTTTTAATAAATGGATCCGTCTTTCTGTATTTTAGTCCTATGGCACGTGCAAGTAATATACAGGATTTCCCATTTCCCAGAGATGAGGAATAGACGGCAGAATGACATAAACCTTCAAAATTTCTTGTCCAAATCGTATTTTTTTGCACCAAATGAAAGTACCTTACTGTGTAAACTTTCACACTTGTTGGTTGTTGAAAGACGGGAAACTTTCTGTATCTCAGAGTTGGAAAAGTTTTTTGCTAAGACTGATTTCAATTTAATTATGTCATTCTTAAGTGATTCTGGTTCAGTTCCAAATGCCTGGCATATGGCAAGTGGCTTGTATTATACATGGATAGATGAGCAGAGCAAACAATATAATCTCTTTTACAGTTTCTATGATCAGATAGCCAGAAATTAGTAGTGGTTTTTCTAATTTATATTCATAATATGTAAATGAGAATTGTACCACGTGATAGTAGTTTGAACTGAACTGGCTTGATATCATTAAAATTTACCAAATTTTTTTTGTCTGCCATTTTTTATTTTACCTGAAGTATGGAATTTTAAAAAGGTGTGCTTAATATGATATCAAAAACAGACACAATAGAAAGGATGTGCCAAATTTGTACTGTTATGTTTCGTAGTACGCCTATAAACATACTTTAAGGTGGTACATAACACTACAGGGAGATAACTCTGTAAAGTCACCTAAACGTTTTAATTACATTGTGGTGTTAAGGGAGTATTATGCTTCTCAATGATCAAAATTGGTGTTTGTCAATCTGCTATATAACCAGTGTAATTTTTCTGATAAAACGGTTGGTTCAAAATTTTTGAAATTTTTATATTTTTTTTAAAGGGTTAGAGTAAATACTTTGTCAAAATTTTATGAAAGTTAAACGAGCCAAATTAATTTTAGTGAAAGTGTTGGGTACCACCTTAAGTCGAAATTTACTTGAGTAGGAGATGATGTCCGCCATTTTGGATTTTACCGGAAGTGAGATATTTTTTTAAATGCCTCCCTATCTGAATTAAAAGAGTAATAGTTGAGAAAAGTTTATGCCAAATTTCATGCTTGTAACAGGATGTGCACGATTCTTCTGAAATATGCTTGTAGCCGCCTGACTATTAGTCTAGTTTGGACAAATTTTGAAATATTTAGGATAACTGTTAAATTATCAGTAATATCTGGGCCAAATAAAAACTTTTAGCCCCTTCTACTTTGAGATATTGAACAAAGTGTTGTCATTTGAAAGGATGGATGGACAAACAATCACTGGGGTAAAGCTGATGACCGTAACTGCATTTACGGTCATCCCAAGATGTCGGATGAAAAATTAGGTCAGTTTCTGTATTGTCTGTTAAAGTGTTTCTATATCATATTCTTTACAAATCATACATTGAAACGATGTAAATTTATAAAAGAATCACTCGGAAATCACTAATTACTTCTAAGAAATGTGCATGAAACGGGAAATTCGATTTGAAAAAGTCGCCAAGATGACCGTAAATCACAATCGAGATGACCGTAACAGAATCAGCGATTCATAACAAGGGTGACCGTAACTGCTTTTAAGATGACCGTAATTTGTAAATGATGACCGTAACTTTTAAAGGATGACCCTCAATTCTAAGAAATATCCGTATTTATATAACTATCTTTTGTATCAACTGATTAATCGTGTTGGTATACACATATTAATATGAGAGTTTTATCCTATAGGTAGAAGAAAATAAGACGTGCTTCAAATGCAAAGATTACCATATGTATCTTTTTTACAGTAGAGGGTTTAATTATTAAAATGAATTTGCCAAAAGACATGCAAATGAACAGGAAGGGAAAACATGCTACAAAAGCGCGATAAAATGACACCTTACAAGCATAATGAAAAAAAATGCGGTACACAGCCTTCAACTGCTCGACAAAAGATTTTTTGTTTTGTTTCTGGGATTCCTTTTAATGACATATAATAAATACACATTTTTAAAAATGCCAAAAAATTGCATGTACACCCATTGATATTATATCGTCTTTCATTTTATCGTGCAAATAAAATAACAGAAATATTTTGAAATATCATTCGAATAAACTAGTGAAGGTGAGCTCCAGCAAAGTAGATCCTTAAAATAGTATTGTACGAAAAGCGTATCACAAGGCGGAACGTTGTCAATTTGTATATATACAGTCAGGATTCTACTTCTTCAAAATTATCTCCCAATTACGCCAGTTCATGCTCACAATCGTAGAAATGGAAGTCATTGTTGGGATGACGCTCTGCCAATTTTGCTCTTGAAAACTGATAAATTTATCCACATAGCACCATTACGATCGATCGTTATATGTCAGTTATATTTTAAAAGACAAATGTATCTACTAGCTAATGAGCAGTAGTTAATTATCTTGTCTGCATTGATTCAACTTAAAAATATTGTCTGTTCGGATGTCAGATGGAATTTTTGAAAATTCTTAAGCATTTAAAAAAATTCTAATTTTAAAATATTTCGTGGAAGGGCAGACTTAACATTTTCAGTGGTTGAAGATTATAAACCCTAGTTATCACACACAAGAAAATCATATTTTTTCGAAGATATCTATTTACATCATCCAAATTAAAAGACTGTCGTCAAGTACTTTTAGAAAAAATAACTATTCGAACACACCTACTCTGTTTTTGTGATTCATTAGATAGGTATCTCACTTGACCCATATATTTCATCTTTTCGTACTGTCATTTTTTTACGTTATAAAGTCAACCTGTAGCTTTGATATATAATAATGATAGAATCTGAAGCGAGATGCTATATAAAGTACTCTTGCTTTGTACGTTTTAAAGACAAAATATACACCCCAAACATGCCCTAACATAAAAAGGTGCACTCGATTTTTCTCTTTTCGATACAATCGTTACCTGTTTTGGGGAATTTTTTCTTGATTCACATAATGGAAGGGCAGACACGAAAATTTCTGAACTAAAAGATTGATATGTTCTCCGTCCGTGATAAAAAAAAAATTAGGAGGTTATGCATTTTCTACATCCAGATACTTATAGATACTATATATAAAAAAGAAGATGTGGTATTATTGCCAATGAGACAGCTATCCAGAAAAGACCAAAATGACACAAACATTAACAACTATAGGTAACCGTAAGGCCTTCAACAATGAACAAAGCCGCATAGTCAGCTATAAAAGGCCCCGATAAGAACCATGTCGTCGACTTGATTGTTTTATTGTTTTGCATTACTATGTAAGAGATATATTGAAAACTTATGCAAATGATGTTTTTAAAAAAAGAAAATTGTCGTTTTATTTGTTTCTATTAACTTTTTAAAATTTTGTTACTATATTAAACATTAGTTAACATTTATCGCTTTCTCGATAAACACAGAGCTTCGATTCTTTTGTTCTATCTCAAAAGTGTTTCCGCCTGCATATATCAAGACAAATTAAGATTTTAATCTGCTTCCTCTGGAACCATACACATGGGCTCCATTACCAAATATTCGTATGTATTATCAGAGACATTGTACTATATGTCTCTGGTATTATTAATGTTTTTAATGCTCCATTTATTGGCATTATGTTTTTCTGGTCTGTGCGTACGTTCGTCCGTTCGTCTATTTGTTTGTCCGCTTGTCCAGCTTCAAGTTAAATAAAATTGAAACTTAGTACACATTTTCCCTATGGTATGATCTTTTTAATTCTAATGCCAAATTACAGTTTTATCCAATTTTCATAGTCCACTAAACATAGAAAATGATAGTGTAGATGAGGCATCCGTGTACTAGGAACACATTCATGTTTCTTCAAATTTTCGTCGTATCGCTGTCAATTTGTGTTAAAATTTTAACGTCGATATCAATAAATATTTCATTGTTTACGAGAAATATGCAATTTACTATCATTGTTATAAATCCTAAATATGGCCAATTATATTATAGTTTAAAAAAAGAAATTTATGAAACATATTTATATCCGCTAACCGAGCCCCTATTGAGATCGACAAACTCAACAAAAAAGCTTTGAATACAATACGGATATTTCTTAGAATTGATGGTCATCCTATAAAAGTTACGGTCGTCCTATATAAATTACATTCAGTCTTTACAAATTACGGTCATCCTTTACAAGTTACGGTCATCTTTTTACCAATCACGGTCATCCTTGTTTTATGTTACGGTCATCTTGAAAATATTTTGATTATGATTTACGGTCATCTTAACGATTTTTTCAAATCGAATTTCCCGTTTCATGCACATTTCTCGGAAGTAATTAGTGATTTTCGAGTGATTCTTTTATAAATTTACATCGTTTCAATGTATGATTTGTAAAGAAAATGATATAGAAACACTTTAACAGACAATACAGATATTGACCTAATTTTTCATCCGACATCTTGGGATGACCGTGAATGCAGTTACGGTCATCAGCTTTACCCCAGTGAACAATGGCATACCATATACATCCCTTACCTACTGTACATCAAAACCAGAAGTTACAAAGTAAATAAAAATGTGTTATTGTATTTTCAGATCAAAATTATGTCAACCTGATCATTGGAAGTTTACAAAGTTACATGAGAAGCATTGAAAGCCTGCAGAGATTCTACATGTTTACATGTTTTGAAAAAGCCGAAGATTGTAAAATTTATAATAATCGGCGGGATTGTCAAAGCCGAAGATTTATTTTTATCCATGTATTTTTAAGAGGGAATAATAATAATAATAATAATAATCGGGGGGTTCACTGTGGCTTTCCATACAATTGTATACTCCCACTGACAATTATTTAGTAATGACGTAATACATTTGATTTTTAAATTGCAAATTTGTCTTGTATACTTATAAGAAGCTATAGGTTAATATACTAGTAATACATTCTCCATTCACTTAAGCATGTAGTCGTGCCTGGTCTTTACCATAAACTGTCAGTCCTGGAATCATTTTCTTTAGCTATTTCGTAGTATAATCTTTAGCCAATATTGACAACATCTGTTTCTCCATGTTGAAATCATTGGTATTATCATACAGTTTTACAATTGTGATTGTTAAATCAGGGACTGGTGAATCTGTTAGCACACACGTTGAAAGGAATAAATTATGCTAATGACTTGTGAGTTGAAGAAGATTGTATACTACCGAGGAAAGCCTACAACATCGGCATAGTTACTATAATACTTTATTGCAAAAAACATGCAACCCTGACGGGTTCAAATGCAAACATTGGAACAGGAACCTATTCTAGGTATACTTTTGTAAAAAATATAACTCATAAAAATAATTTAAATATATCTGATATACAAAATATTGATAAATAAAAAAAAAATATAAAATGAATAAACACATGAAAGATAGTATGCAAGAACACTATAAAAAGCTGTTCTTTAAAAAATTAAATTCTTTAACAGAAAATAATAAATTATTTATCTATAGTAAAATCAAAAAGAAATATGAAACTGAGCCTTATTTACTTATAGAGAATAACTTTGAAATAAGGAAAAAAAATACTAAATTAAGGGTAAGTGACCATATTTTGGAAATTGAGAGGGGTAGACACAAAATATAAAAAGGGAAGAACGTTTATGTCAACATTGTTGTCTAAATAAAATAGATGATGAAGAACATTTTTGGAAAGTTTGCTATAGCTTGCTATTGCTACTTTCCATAGCCATCGGCCTCAAACTTATGGTGACAGATTATCGCCATTTATTCTGATCCGAGATAATTTAGTACTAGTACTAGTGTTTGAATTCTGATTCTTGGAAGGTTCTTTTTGAGTAACTTCTCATTCGTGACAGCTTTAATAAAAAAGAATCGAATGTTCACCGACGATTCAGATGAATTTAACTTCATTTTGAAAATGAGTATCTCAAACACTACATCGCGGATCTGCCATACGCTGAAGAGAAAATCACAAGAAATCTACGCCAGATTGCGTCAGTTTCATTCATGAAAATTTCATGAATGAACATTTTCCGCTCTACTTTTACCTGTTTACTATGTAGGTACGTAAACGTGGTAAAAGCCCGAGAGTATCGAAAAAATCGGGAATGCGGTGCAAGCCGTGGGATAATTGACAAGTGATAATGGTTTGTTATAACAAAACACAGGTGATAGAATATAAAATACTCGATAATTATATGTCTAATGTCTAATGTGACTGTCTCAGTAATGGACGAGTACAGGTAAATACGGTACCGGCTTTCATAAAAAAGAATAATTTTAAAATGCATTGTTTTTGTCTAAACATCGATCGAAATGTTTTGATGCCAAAAATCATTTGAAAACTTTTAATTCCGTTATTTAAATACATTCCAATGTGGATATAAGGGCCTTCACTCGTTCAGCATGCTCAAGTGGATCAAACTGACAGCAGAAAAACATTGACCCAACGTCAATTCTTCTTCAGTCTTCTTCCAATAATTTACATCATACCACCTCTGGTGTATTATCGCAAATTCGTATAATATAGCATCCATATTAAAAGCAACCAGCCTACGGTCAGCATCTACTTCTTGAATAACATAGCTCCGGGTATGAAGACAAGTGCTGTAGAAATGATTAAGGTTCATGAAATTATGATGATGTGTACCCTTTGGCTTAAATGGCTGCATTTCACCTAAAAATTTATATTGATTACAGACAAACATGTGCATAGGCTTAGCATGCCCTATTTAAATAGAAATTCAATTGCTTTGTCATACAAACATAGAGGCAATGAATACCATAATATATCAAACGAATGGCTTACAACAACAAAATTATGAATCTAGCGTATATAAACCTTTTATTCATGTGGTCATACTGCTGTTATTATGCTCCCACCGTATTGAGTTTTATCCTTGTTCTTCAGGCTGAAAGTATGTACATTCTTCCCTTACTTATAAGTACCTCCGTATATATCCCAAAATTCGTTTCTGTTCTCTTACTTTAGTTTGCCTGAACCAAATTGTATGAAACTGATACGCAATGCTTATAACCACAATTCACAAGTCAAGTTTGAATTTTTGTTGCGTAACTTGTACCATTCTAGCGTTTAATGCTACTTTACAAAAAGAAAAGTTGCTGGAAATTTAAGTTTCTGTTCTCTAAGTATAGTTTGTCTTAACCAAATGTTATGAAACTTATACACAATTCTCATTACCACACACACTGATCAAGTGTGAATTTGTGGATTTATTTTTACTGCTCTAGGGTTGTGCTTTGTTACAAATGAAACCAGATGCTCTGCAGGGCACAGCTTTATACGACCGCAGAAGTCGAACCCTGAACAGTTGGGACAAGTATGGACACAACATTCAAGCTTGATACAGCTCTGAATTTGGATTGCGATCAAATTGTTGACATAACATATTGGTTTCTGACACAAAACAAATGTCAAGATCTTACAATTCTATTGCACAATACTGTATAATTAGAATGAATACACAATGTTTATTAACCCATAATTCAGATCAAGTAAAAATTTTGGTAGTGTCACATTTACAGTTCATGAGTTTATAACGTTAATGCTAGCGAGGGCATCATTTGAGTCCCATGGACATGTTCCCTATTTTTTATAAAAGCCTTTAATATAAATTCACTTTCTTTACAGTTGTATTGATTTAAGTTACTGTAACTGTCTTATTTATAAGTAAGGATGCAGTATTTATTGCAAAGAACCAATGCTATCCAAACGAGTTCAAAGAATGAAAATGTATTAATAACTATAGGCCACAATGAAGGTCGTCAATAATGAGAAATGTTTGTACCATATACATGTAGAAAGCTTTAACAGGCCCCGACAGAAACATGTGGAACAATTTAAACAAAAAAAAACTTACGTGTTAACTTAATTTACTTAAAACAAATATGAAGGCCCTTGAAGTTGACATCGCATGGGTACTTAAAGAAATTAACAGAGCTTTCTGCATGTATATTTCATTATTTTAGATCTACAGTCATGACAGTTTAAGGTTGCAATCATGAGAAAAATATCAAAACTTTTTATGATAAACATAAAAAAGTGATTTTTTATGATTACTGAGGAGACAATGGTTTAGTTTAAAACATCAAAGCTGTGATGAAATATATATTTAAAATAATACACTTCTATAACCTTTTTGGAATAATACACAGCTAAAGTTGCAAACTTTCCAGAGGTGCTATCCAGCACTTTGATTTATTTACATGTATTAAAAATAAAGATTTGAGACTTGAATTTTTGCAGAAAGTTAGAAATACCTATTCTGATATAGATAATATGGATGATGTGGATAACTTGGTTTTATGTATTTCGTGTCCGTCAATTATGCAGTATACGGCTCCATTTGTTAAAAAGTCATGGTCACTGAGGAGGGTGGACTCAACAACTGCATGATAAATACTTATATGTATATAATGTTTGTTTTTTGTTGCTATTTTTGTATGATGTATTGTGTTCATTTATATATGCCTTCAACCCCATTGGGGTATAAATGTGCATTTATTCAATAAACTATATTATAAAGATAAAGTTTTGAATTGTTATCAATATTTGAAAGTTTTTGAAGAGTGATATTATTATACTTTTCTTCACTATACATTAAAAAGTTTTTGAAGAGTGATATTATTATACTTTTCCTTCACTATACATTTAAAAGTTTTTGAAGAGTGATATTATTATACTTTTCCTTCACTATACATTTAAAAGTTTTTGAAGAGTGATATTATTATACTTTTCCTTCACTATACATTTAAAAGTTTTTTTGAGTGATTTATTTTATAAGTTTAAGGTGGTATGGGTGTCTTCCTCCATCTTGGATTGTAAAAAACAGTGAACCAAAGGTTTAGCTTCCTATGGCTTGTTTTTTACGAAAG
This sequence comes from Mytilus edulis, assembly GCA_019925275.1. Lineage (NCBI taxonomy): Eukaryota > Metazoa > Mollusca > Bivalvia > Mytilida > Mytilidae > Mytilus > Mytilus edulis. Next base: position 34,410,439 of record CM034354.1, read on the forward strand.
GATTTAATAATTTTACATGAGCGCATGGTTAATGTTTTAAATATATTATTTAGTTGTTGTTCTGCTCTTTCAACCCCAGAACAATTTATTTCAAATGGTGTATTTTCATAACCAAGTATTTCATCTCTAGTGCTGCTTTCTTCTAAAACAGTATATAATTTTTCCTTAGAAATAGTCTCCCATTTAAATGTCATATCTATCTCACTATATTTTCTGTCTTTATTATACCTTCATTATAGAATTATTATACTTTTTTACTAAATTTTACATCCCCAAGGGTGACTGGGGTATAGAAATATGGTCACTTGGTCTTCTCCCGACCGGAAGTAAAACGCTTGCCGAAGTGGGGCGTCCGTTTGGCTGTGCGGGATGTATCAAGTTCGCAGTGACGTCCGGTCAGAAGGGGGACGTTAAATCCGATGTTTCGTGTAAAGAGAGTGCCACGCTCTTTGCACGTTAAGAACCCTTGCAACAACTCTTTGAGGGGTCCGTAGGTGGCCTGCTGCATGGCAGAATATCGGTCTCTATCCAATATATCCTCATTTTCCAGTGGCAGTCCAAATTTACCCGACCATCATCCCAGATGGCCTCTATTGTATAAACCTACCTATTGTATTTATTGTGAACTTGTTCTCGTCCTGAATATGCATGAAATATTTGCCACTGGACGTTAAGCAACCAACAATCAATCAATCAATACTAAATTTTACCACTTTTTGGATATTTCATTCAGAAATTACTTTAAATTGACCATATTGTTAAGATTTATACAACAACAAACTTATTATTAGTATATTGATCATTGTTCGACATTTTACTGTAAATTTGACAGTGTTGGAGCTCTATCTCCTGAAATAAACATGATCATTATGTCACATGTACAAATCAAATTATCATTTGGTGACAACATAAACAAAAAATGTTGTCTATTACTTTTTGGTAGCAATCATGACAATTCATTACATCATGATTTTATTGACCAATGCCATTTCATAATTAAAACAACACATTCAATAAAATAAGATTGCATTTGCTTAAAATAACATTTTATCATTTATTATTTATATTGTGTGAAACAAATGTACTGATGTAGATGTACCTGTGTCAAATTCTGGGTAAGTTTTTTTCTTTGAAATTCGTTTCCCTTCTAAATGTAGATCTCCTTGCTGGGAATTCTTTTCCTCATCTGTAATTTCTGCAGAGGTTGTGAAGTCGAATTCTTCACAGATTCAAAATCTGTGTATTAAATGATAAAATTATTGATCTGTTTTATATGATATTATTTTTCCTATTTAGGATTTTGTGGAGCTGTAGCAAGTTTCTATATTAACTGTAATTGAGTATCAAGTATTACAATTTATGTTGAAAAAGATAATCAGTCTCAATTCACAGATATACTATCATGACTATCATAAAAATCAAACTTGATCGAAACATAAAATAAAAAAAGGTTTTATGTAGCTTTTTACTGCTATTCTTACACTTTTCAAGAAAACATATCAAAATAAGATAATGTGATAAAATTGCTAATGGGACAACTCTACATAGGTCTCATTAAAACTGTATGGTCTTCAACAATGAGAAAATTCCTTAAATAAACAAGAATGTGTCTAAAGTACACGGATGCCCCATTCACACTATCATTTTCTATGTTCAGTGGACCTTGAAAATGGGATAAAATCTCTTATTTTGCATAAAATTATAAAGATCATATCATAAGAAACACTTTAAATAGTAAGTTTCGAAAGTTGATTTCAACTTCACCATAAACTTCCTCAACCAAAAACTTTAACTAGAAAAGGTACGATTGGACGGTCACACATACCAGATAACATAAATGGGGCATAAAATAAAAAAAAACTATTCGACAAGATCTTGAGACATTTTTTATGTACAGGACACAAATATACCTACCAGACGAAATTTTTACTTTGACTAGATCAAATGTGTTCCATTTTTCCTCCGGTCTTCGGAGTTTATTCATGGCTCTGATGGTATTTATTCCCTTAGGCCATCTCACTTTTCTAGTTTCTTGATTTACCCATGTAGATGGAATGACACATTCCTCCTCATGTTCATCTGGATCTAACTCTTTCCAAACTGTCCTTGACCACAGTCAATAAAACTGTTGGCAGGTTTTGTGTTACAGTCTATCATTGGAATGTGGTCGATTTAAAGTAACATCAGAATGAATTATCATAAAAGTGGTAAAATTTACTAAACAATATAATATTTTTGATAAAATTTAGTTGGTTCAAGTTTACTTCAGATACAATGGTTAATACATGTAATATTATCTTGATCAAATGACCGATTTAAAGTACCACCTAATACAATTATCAATGTTTGCAATGGCCTCTGCCTGACAGTAATTTGTTAGCACATCATGGAAAATTAGGATGTTATGGATCTGATCATTTAGATCAGTTAATTTAATTTTTGCAAGTCTCTTTGTTGCTAAATCAGTAACTCTTTGTTTGCTCTTACAGTTCTGGCATCTTTATATTGTCATGGTGAATTGTTGACTTTGAAAATACTCAGTATCAAACACTTTGTGGCATTAGAGACATTTTCTTGTGGAAGTAATTTGAACTAAATTCAGTTTGCCTTTGATCTGTATTTCATTTTCATTCTGAATATTTTCTTTGGCATTGACTATTTCATCAATTGTTTCAAATGTTGTAGATCCTGTTGTGTTAAGCTGTAACTCTGACCTGAAGGATTTTGTTACCAAATTGCTTTTTTTTGTAAGATTGACCAATTTCAGTTTGTCAGTATGTGTACCCCAACGTGGCAATTTAGTGTTGTTGGTGTCATCTGCACTAACTGCTGTTACGAGCATTTTTTTTTACCATATACAGTATCTATGCTTTCTGGTGCTATCATGTTCAAAGTCTTTTCAGACACTGTGCACTGAAAAGATAAAAAAAATATATTGTAAGATGCATTATATAAAAATATCATTATAATACATTACAATATTAAAATGTATGTATACTTTGGGAATTCAGCTGTTTGTTTTTGAATAACCTGAGATTTCTATTTTAGCTTTATCATTCTGAGGTGAATACATTTTGAATTGTGTTCGAAGATTTACATGAATATGTGTCCCAAAGATACCCTGATTCGCTTGCATTTATATGTTGTCAAATGAAGGCAACATCCCATTACTTCTTTATTATGTATTTATTTAATCTGTAGTCACGTCTTTATTAAGCATTAAATATTTGCCACTGGACGGGAGAACTTACTTTGATATAATTATTTCAGAAAACAACATTCCACAGAAGAAAACTAGACATGTTCTAAAAGCTCTAAAGGAAATAGTCAATGTATTGGTAAGTATTCTTAGTTTTTTTTTTTGTTATTTCACCAGGTAAATTGGCCATTTCATAGAGTTTATGGTAGTAGATAGTCAGTAAGTTTTTTATTGGAATTTGATTCTTCTAACTTCTGTAAATCCTGACATCTTCATGCATAACTATATAATAGGTCATATGCCTCATATATATTAATGCTAGCCTACAAATGCTGAATGAACCATGATATATGAAGAACAAGTAGCATTTCTGATTCGATAAAGTAATCTCCTTTCTTGGTACTGAGTG